>JACEFZ010025243.1:637500-650000 GCA_014155875.1 Cepaea nemoralis | reverse complement strand
ACACACACACACACACACACACACACACACACACACACATACATACATACATACATACATACATACATACATACATACATACATACATACATACATACATACATACATACAACGATTTTTATAGATATAGATGAACAGCCCTATGCATGTCCAGCTTAAGACTCATGTTTACATGATTTGTTACAGGTAAAAGAGATCGCCACACCACGGAGGATGTTTATAGTCAATGCTAGTATATTTATGGTCCTCGTAGCCTGCGCGTCTCCACAATATGTCTTCTACAGACTCGCCGTTAAATATTACCCAGACAGAAACAAGTCTCTCCTCGGTATAGACTTTACTGAAGAACTACAGAAGTTTGAGACATTTTCTTACCCCATCAACTTTTTCATCGTCCCTGTTATCGCCTTTATGATCATCACGGTCTGTACTGCGATACTAGTCACGGAACTGAAGAGTAAATCCAAGTGGAGACAGAAGTCAGCCGCGTCTGAAGAAGCTGTCAAATTGACAAACTCCAACCAGAAAGTCGTCAAAATGGTTGTAATGATTTCAACTCTTTTCATTTGCTGCTTCGTCCCTGCCTGCATGTTGTGTGTCGCTGTTGTTATTATACCGGGGCTTTCTATTGATGGAAAATACAGAAACGTTGCTATAGTAGCAGGTGCTACAGGATTTCTTCTTGAGTCTATTAATTCATCAGCAAATATTTTTATATATTATAACATGAGTAGTAAGTACAGGGTTATTTTTCATCAAACGATTTTCCTAAGAAATGGGCTTTAAGCTATTTCTATCCATCATCTTCAACAACATATTCGTGATACAATATCGTTGGTGAAATACCACAATTTCACATCCTAGATAATGCGAGGGTTCTTAATAAGTGATTTGATACCAGTCTCGGAAGTCATAACATATAAGGATGAACGCTTTGTGTATTAAACAGATCCAGAGTACAACAAAGTTGTGTCCTTTCACCCTCTTGTTCATAACCTATATGAACGCATGTGTAATGAAACCAGCGAAACAAAGACCTTAACAACACTGTATGAAGAGCAGAACATAGAAAAAGAATCAACAGAAAATTAAAGCATTAAAGAACGCCCGTTTGCGGACGATCAAGCATTAAATGCAAAATCAGAACAAGAATTACGAGTCCACATACATAGCCGAACGAGGTGTGTAAGAAACATAACATGAAATTAGCATCAGTAAAACAGAGGTAATGACTATAACCAAAGAATAAAACATCAACAAGGATTCATCTAGAATAACACCCCCTGAAAGAAGTAAAGAGCTGCAAGTTCTTGGGAAGTATAATATCATCAAATGGCAAATCAGAAGACGAGATCGAAAATAGATACAATTAGGCACACCAGCTCATTGGACAAATGGCATCAATACTAAATAACAGATCTTATTTTAAGCAGACAGTCATTCATACGTCATTCATTCATTCGGTAGTATGTCCCTTGCAGAACTTCGCTCCCATAACAACCGTTCGGAAAACATCTCGGCCATAGGCAAGATGTCCCGCGTTCGATACACCCATTTGAAGAACATCTGCCACATAGTGCACCCATCTTCTCTTTGGCCTTTCTCTTTTTCTCTTCCCGGGCATATACCCCTCCAAAATGTTTCTCTCCAAACTTTCATGACGTTTCAGGTAACGTCATCGACAGTCAAAGTCAAGTCGTTCAAGTGTTTATTTCACTCAAAGTCATGTACAGACACAAATAAAACTCCAATGCCAATGTCATAATTTTTAATTGTGATTTTAGCTGACATGTAGTTTCAACTGTGAACGTCATTTTAATCGGTGTTATAAGTTCAGGAAACAAACCAATTTTGATCATAAATGTGTCTTTTGATAGACATAAGCTAATGGGCGAGTCTTGAAAAAGGAGAGTCTGACATATGAGACTACGACCTCCAGCATGAGAATGAAGGTGGAGGCAGTAACAGCGGCATTCCGGTGGCTAGAGGACACTACTGCAACACACGTTGTATTTATTACGGATTCAAAGAGTATGCTTAGCAAGATGGAGAAAGGAATGTTTCGTGTGGAATGGCTCTCGTCGCTTCAGAGGTCACAGATCGTGAGAATTGTATTGCGCTGGCCATGCGGGGGTACGGGGGAATGAACAGGCTGATAAACTAGCAGTTAAGGCACCTCTTGGTGGAATTTTGCCTATGGACAAGGAAGGGGGGGGGGGGTGGTCGTGCGCTTGTGGGACCAGGTGGAGAAGGCGGAGGAACAGATTGAGAACCCATATGTGGAAAGAATGAGATTGCGGGGGATCGGCAGATGTTCTGGAAGAATCTCAAAACTGAGAGGGAAGACCAGGAGAACCTTTAATCAGATAGCAGTGGGAACGATTAGTAGTATGACTCTTCGCTGGCGGTTGAACGAGGGGATGGAGCACGTATGGGAATGTCCTGAGTGCATTGATGTCGGTTCTTAACTCAACTCAACTCAACTGACAGACATAATTGACACTTCTACTCTCTTTAGACTATTGTGGGAGGAGGAATATGTCATCAGTGTTTCTAAGTTATGAAACAGTCACAAGTAGAATTGCTTAAAATCATTTTTGATTCTTACATACTACATCTTTATTTCTCAATCGAAAAAATAGCCTACTTGAATATTATTCAAAATTAACCTTGTTACTTTACAACTGCAGGTTTTTTTTAAATCACTAGACAGCATCTTCTTGACTGTAAATTGTCACCAGTAATTTAAGATCTTGTAAACTTATTTTGATTATTACAAGTACAACAATGTCAGAGTCATTTACACATGAATACCTTGACAATAAATAGGCGAACTTCAAGGAATAAATTCCGGATACTGTCTCTGTACTTGCTGCTCATGTGATAGTAAATAAACACTTTCAGAGACGAGTCACTGTTGGGGTCATTGACTACCAACAACGGTGACGCATTGAAAGAAATTAAACGACGACTGTTAGATTTTTAAGAGCATGCATCTTTCCCATTGCAACACACGTCTGTGAGACCTGGACACTTACTAAACAAACTGAACAGCGCATAAATGCATTTAAATATAAATGATATAGACGAGTTCTAAGAATATCTTGGGTAAAGAAAAGAACAAATGCACCCATACTTCAAGAGCTGGATATTGAAGAAGGTTGACTATTAAAGACGATTAAACAAAGAAAATTGAAATATTTTGGTCACTTGAAACGCCACGAAACTTTGGAGAGAACAATAATGGAGGGGTATATGCCTGGGAACAGAGGAAGAGGAAGGACAAAGAGAAGATGGGTGCAGGATGTGGCGGATGGTCTCCAGATGGGTGTGTCGGACGCGGGGCATCTTGCTTATAATCGAGAGGTTTTCCGGAAGGTTGTTATGGGAGCGAGGTTCTGCAAAGAGCATGCTACTGAATGAATGAATGAATGAATGAATGAATGAATGAATGAATGAATGAATGAATGAATGAATAGACGAGTTTATCGCTTCTAGAACAAAACATATCCCTCCCATAATTGTTAGAGAATTTCGATATCTGCCGACAATTGATAACTCGGGTACCAGGGACATGGCAATAAATACCAAAATTATGGGAATAAAACAAACAATAAATAATGAAGAGACCATGACAACCATTTTGGCTACTCTGATCACGAGAGGTAACTTTCTCCATTTCTTCCGCTGTTGATGACCGAACCCGCCATGCGTTCTTTTGTCGCAGCTGAATGACAAGAGACAGGGTACACACGAATATACTAATAATAGCGCTAAATAGGATAGCTGTGTTATTAATGGCGAATGAGAGTTTTTCAACTTGTTCTCGTTCTTTAGTGTAAACTAGTCCCAGCAGAGTTCTGTTTCTGGCTGTGAAGAACGTCGGGCCGATTCTGTTGACGATGTAAATGGGAGCCATGCTGGACACCAGGATAACGAATACTATAACAGTACAGCGAAGGGACGATGGACTATCAACAACTCCAAGACGGTTCCAGCTCCATGTTACTTTATTCAGAATCAAGCCAGATGTTGCTCAGTTAAATCATACGTCCATCTCTTCTCTAGTCCCCGATGTTAACTGATCCGTAACAACAAACTACGTCACGACTTGAGCATCTTTCTTCCCATTCTACCCTGATGCTCAAGCGTGCTGTAGTTTTGCCCACCCCATATACACTTACTGCTACACCTTCCTATGTTTTCTAAAGACTTTTTCCCTTAAAAAGTCTTTACTCCCAATCCCCCTACTCTATTCCCTCTCTTTCCCTACTTCCCACAGCTCCTTTAATCTTCCCCAAACCAACTTTATTTTAAGTAAAACAATCTATTCATAACTCTTTCCCCTGCCATATAGTAATCCACTATATATTTCTTGTTCGTTCTTGGCTCCTCAAGGTTCCTATATAAAAATATATATATATCATAAGAACAGCTCGTATAAATCGTTATCGTATACTTGACATTATGAAATTCTTCACTCTTTCACAACACAGGATGGACAGCAACAATGTAGTTAGAAAAAGCAAAGAAGGGGTGCGCACCCAGTGAAAAGCATAAAGAATGAATAGTCAACATGATCACATTTACATAAAGTAATGAATAGTCAACACAATCACATTTACCTCCCTTGCCAATAAAAAAAATTTTGTAAAATAATTTTTTTTAAATACATCTTATGAAATAGATCTTTGTTCTCTATAAATCAAGTTGACATAAGTTTTCTCAACCTTTATATATTCAACATTCATATTGCCATCCACAATCTTGTCTATATTTCCGTTACCTCATCTTTTACCACGAGCCAATGTTCATATTCCATGAACATTTTTAATTTAATTAACGCTGGTATTTCACAGCTCCTATATCTTGCCCCCTCACATCCCATGATCTGCTTCTTTGTCTACCTATATATATACCCCCGCTTATATGCTGCCATTCACAGTCTCCCCTCCAACCTTATATCTTCATGCCGATTTCCACAGCAACTTAATATTCCCAAAGATAATGTGTCTCTCTATTAGCCCTCAGTAGTTTTATTAACTCTTTTCTGAACAAAGGGTCTTAAATAAAACCCCCTATATTTTCTTTATTCTAGCCAACACCATAACTATTTGAAAATTAAACTTACTTAATTAAATTTGTAACATATTTGCTAACAAAGTAACCTAATACACAAAACAACTTATTTAAATTATGAGTTAAGCGAAATAAAATCAAAACAGGACATCATACCCCCCAACTTATTCAAAGAAAAACACATTTTAAAATAATATTAACATGCATCTTATCAAATCAGAAGAAAATATTCTATTATTACCTATCACTATTGGTCTCTTTTACGGACCAATAGTTTGTACGCAAAAGTCTAGGAACACAATAATCCTATTCAAATAACAACAACCATTTCACAGGACCAAATCAAGCAAAAAAACATATTATATATGAGACATTAAAAACTCAGACTCAATAAAACAATCAAATAATAACAATCATTTTACAGGACCAACTCAAGCGAAAAACATACTATATATGAGGTATTAAAACTCAGACTCAATAAAACAATTGTCTTCTCGCTAAAGAGAAGGTTTTCAAAATAATATAACTCCCTTAAAATTAACTACGTACAGTGGCCCATCATCATTGGCCTCCTATACGAACTAATGTAACACATATCTATTCATACAAGTCATTCCACTATTTCTATAACCAAGAAAACAAAACACTTCACTGCCAAGTATGTATATCTGTTAACTACAGACCAATTTCTTAACTTAGAACAATATCTGTTCTCTCTACACACACAAAAAATCACTAATCAACAATGACCGTACTATCATTGATTCTCTCCCCTCACAATTTTCTATCTTTTTCCAGCCTAACTCCTAACACATCATAATATCTGGAATATCATCTTAAGCAAGCACTGTAAACTACAGGTCAACTCATTTTATCTATTACTAATGTGTCGATTATCCCAATGTCATCTCAATGTACCAGCCGTCATCTATCTACTAATCAACCTGTGGCTCGGCACACCAATTGTTTCCCTTGGATTTGTACCAAACATCACTACAACTTCTTAATCACTACCGTTAACTACGGTATTTCTAGCACCAATAAAAACTTGTCTATTTACTATAGACCTCTCACCAATACATCTACCTACTGTACCAATAACTTCTACTTTTAAGTTTCTCGTCTACCCGACGCAATTAACTAACGTATCATTACTTTCCAACATCTCACCACGACTACTCTAAGCTATCCTCAAGTCTCTCCTAGCGTTCTTGCACCGCGATGATAGTTAAACCAGTCACACTTATCGGAACACGTTCTCTAACATTCATTTATCTAATCTTGTTTACCTCCGTATCTTTCACTCCTCTTCCTATTTATCGGGATTCTTACAGAACAGCCACCCACGCCACTTATAATTGACAGCAGACCTCACTTTTCTCGTTTCTCAGTATTAGGCATTCCTGCTTCGACATGTCCCTGTCAAGAATACTAAACATGTTTTATGAAACGTCATTCAGAATGTTAACTCTCTTTCCGCCAACCTGTCATACAACTTCCATAATTTCCGTCCAAGATCACCCATTCCAAACAAAAGACATCACAATTTAGCACAAGCAACACAGAGGCAACGACTATAACCAAAGAAGCACAACCAACAACAATTTAGCTAAACGAACATTTCTCGAAACAAGTTAAGAGTCTCGAGTGCCTAGGAAGTATAACATCATCAAATGGCAAACCAGAAGATGACATTGACAACAGGTGTAATAAGGCTATTCAACTCTCTGGACAATCGGACTACCATGTATCAACAACTACCAAGCCTAAGCGTGTCGATTACTTCCACCCACATTGACATTTGACGACGTTTCAAAACCTCACTCCTGCTTCACTCAGTGCGACGAACACGTTTGTCTACAGTTATACTCACGTATGAACAACGCATAACCAGACGAATTACTCCACAGGACATTCACAATTCACTGCTTTCTTATTTCTACTTTTCTCAATCATTCACTCCTTTACGAAGGTCAGAACCTATACACTATCTCTCGCAACCTATATCTCTTTTATACACTAACCAGCACTATCTACTATCTCTCAAAACAAACCTCATTCCGCTGAGCCACTAACCTCGTAACTATCATTCTATACTTCTCCACACAACAAATTTCTCAGATTTAATCAGCTCTTCTTTCTCCGCAAGCATCATGTAATTACGTTATCTCCCTCATCAAGATCTCGTATTCTTCAAACATCAGTTTCCACAGTCTTTTATTCTTAATATTCTCGCGTTCAACTGGCTATTTTACACACAGGTATTCATTCTCTCAATCTATATTCTCCCATCTACAAATTCACTAAAAGAGTCTTATCAAAATGATATGTTCTCTCAACCTGCACTGTGAAAACCTCTTCTTCTGTAACATTTCCAATGTCATCAATGATTTGGTTTAGAGAAAGTTAACAGCACTGTCAACAATCTTGGCTCAAACCTGTTATTTACTTCCATAGTGAGATCTTGAGGTAACATAACTATGTCAAAACAAAAAAGTAGGAGTTCCTTTTCAGACTGGGCAGAAGGTAATTATTTAAATCATCGAATACAATAAAAAAAGATGACGACCGTCCAGCAGCTCTGATTAATAATATCAGAAACTCAACTATTGTCAACAAGACATTTCAACACGACCAGTCTCATGTCGATAAGGTCATCCCACCTCGGTGATATCAGTGGAGCTTTCTCTACATAATTAGCTGTAAATTATGGACAGGGCTGGCACCACTCCCTGAGTATACTAGTAGACATAAATCCTTCAGCAAGGCAGACAGATCCCTCAGTAGTACAGACACACCCTTCAGTAATGCAGACAAATCTTTCAGAAACAATGAAAATAAATCTCCTCTCTCCCAGTTAATAATCCAGTGACATAATGAACAAGATGTTGTAATCAACCTCACTCCCCATTACTAATCCAGTGGCGTAAGGAACACGGTGTCTGTAATCAGCCCTTGGGATTTTAATAAACTACTGTTCATCTTCTGGGACCTTACTAATATAAAACTGACAGTTGAGCACTTAAGGGATATTTATCCTGGTATACCAAACCCTAACCCTAGGGCGTTGAGGTAGGGCAATCAATCTTGATAACAGGTATCTGCTCTTGAAGACTATTCATGGTAAGTTTCCCAACTCATATACCATGATGCTAATTGTCCCTTTCGTTTAGGGTAATATTTGAGCATTACAGCTTCTTACTTCACCCGTTGGTCTGATTCATCATGATGGTATTCCAACCGTACGCTGTACAACAGATGAAAAAATGTTGGGCTGCCCGGGAATATGCTGAGTGACGATGAGGTGGGATCATTTCTTAAGAATAATCATTCCTCTTGTTAACCGAAGTAAAATAGAGACCCTCCAACCAGTCAGGTTCAAAGCTACCAACCCTTCATTAGCCCACCGTTGACAAGACAATAGGGCCAGGCATCATCAACTCCAGGCAATTCTACCTTCTAGCGTCTTGCTGACATAAAATGCAAAATCCCTTCTATACACATTTGTATAACATCAAATGGCATTACAAAACAAAGCATCAACACCTGCTCCCCCTTGATGTTATGATGTTGATTGATATAAACTCCTACTAGACAAGGAGAGCAGAATAAGTTAAGGTCATAGAGATGAGACCAAGTTGTCTTGTTGTGACAGAGTTTCATTGTAACAAAGACAAGTTGTGATAGAGGCATTCGGTTGTGATACGGTCCTCCTATTGAGACAGATGCCTCAAGTTGAGACGATGTCATCCAGTTAGACACAGTCATCTTGGTGTGACATAGGCATCACAATAAGACAAAGGCGTGGTGACATAAAGCATATAGAGACACAGTCATCATGATACATATGATCATCCCACGTCTATAACGCAAATCCCGGTCTTTATTCCCCTCAGGTTAGACTCGGTTCACAAAGTCATCCCCATCATCATCATCGTCATCATCATCATCATCATCATCAATGCACCTGCCTAGTTCCACTTGGCAAAATTCAACCTTTCCCCCAGCAGTTAAAGAAACAATCATGACCCACATTTAAAATGTAAGACACACACAAATGAGACACACATGTGATAATTCCACGAATTAACATGAGATCCATTTAATAGATATGCATCAGGGTCTGAGCAAAGATAGAACGCAAAATACATGGTTATTCCCCAACTTGACTCTTAAGAGCCGGGGGAGGGAGGGGGAGGGGGTTGAGAACGCTGTCTGCAAAAATCGCAAAATGCAGTATGGATAATAAGTGCCTACCTCAAGAACTAATTGAGTTATGATATTTTTGCCAGTTCTTTTAGCAATTACTGAACATAGAATTTTCCGACAGTCCGTCACCTGTAATTGTGCAAGGTTGGCGGTTAGGGCACTTCCTGAAGACAGATGGGTATATGGTGCTTCTGGCTGTCTCCATTACTGAGCAATACATCTCATGGGAACAACACGCTCTTCCCTCAAATCCTCACAATATATTCATGAAAAAAGATCACATGTAAATCACACATTCTAAACCCAAGGGTTTAACACACAGACTCTCAAGAACCTTCCACACAGGGAGGAAGATTGTGCAATAATGTGCGTCCATAGGGAACAGTCCTGCAGCACATAGGAAATAGCAAATATGCATTGAGAGTGAGATAATATTAACATGCATACAGCAAACCTACTCATACCAGGCGAAACGCTAAACATGACAAACTTTTCCAGCGGAATAGGCATGTCATTTCTGCAGAAGGCGAGCAAGTCAGGCTATTCTCTCAATGAGGCGCTGATCACATAATTTCACAATCAACATATAAAACGAATAATAAATGTCTCCTATAAGCATCTAGAGGCACATCATAGCATTTCCAATGAATTCACAAGCTTACCGGTGGCGCAGAGAGCGAAATTGGGCAATAGGAAAACCTCCCCTAGGTTAGGAAAGGGACTTGTTTCTCTGACATCTTTCCGACAAGTGACAACCAGTTTCCGGCTGGGTTCCAACAGGCCAGGCCGGGACCTCGCCATCCAATGGTTGGCCTCCTTCAACCATACTCCCAATCCATATATGGAGCGTCTGCCTAGACCCGTTTTTCTCCAATTCCAGGAAACATGATGATGACTGGTAACGAATGTCAACCCTCACACTCTCCACCACGCGCACACACATACACACTCACACACACACACACACACACACACACACATACACACACGCACACACACACCGTGATAGAGATTACAATAAAAATGCCATCGTCTTGTAACCTGTCAATATTTTTGTTAAGGATGTCAAATGAGTTAAGCATATGGCATCACAGTGCAGACGAACATGGTGACGTCATAAGGACAGTAAAAAGATGGCCACCCAAATTTTGACATGCACCAATGAAGAGCACAGTTCTATTTTCGGTTTTCTGATCAGCGATCTCCACTTTCAGTGTGTACTTCATCCCCCGTACTTGCCAAACATAGCCCCCCCCCCCACCCCCACCCCCTTCCACCCTCAAGGGATTTTCACTTGTTTGGGCAACTCAAAGAGTCATTGTGAGGTCGATCTGATGAAGAGATACAGCAGGTGGTGCATGAGTGGTTACACTCGCGACAAGAGAGTTTTTCTCTACAGGAATCCAAGCACTTCATCAGCGGTGGGGGACTTGAATTGAGCGCAGTGGTGACAGCATCGACAAATGCTACATTTGCTCTTTACTCTTACCTTTCCAGAATATATAGACCCAACAAATATAAATTAAGGTTTTCATGTGAAACCCCATTGTATATTTACAATTATAACTTAAGAAATAGTCGTGTCTGGATGTCCTTCAAAATAGTATCGATGATATGAAATTTTATAAAGGGACGATTCAGCCTTACAACCATTTGCATTGGCACCTTTCCGTCTTGACAGCCGATTGTTTGGTACATTGTGCTTCAAAAAGGCTTAATAACTACGATCCATGGCGGTGGCGAGTGTGGCTGGTAAGGCCAATTCTTGCTGCAAATGTTTGCCCACAGTAGGTGCATGTGAAAACATGGTCACTTTCACCATTTTGCACCATCTTACGTCTCTCACGCTCTGTGTGTGCTTTATCTGCAATCATTTTCTCTTTTGTCTTTATTCCATTTCTGATGTTTGCCCTCCATGCAACACGTTCAGCGGCGACGTGCTCCCAATGTGCATTATCAATGCCTGTATCAATCATGTCCCGCTTACACACATCTTTGTATCGTAGTAGAGGCCGACCCTGAGATCTCCTCCTACCCGTTTTTACCCTCCTTACAACCAGGACAATACAAAACAAAATAGTTGGTAACAATTCTTAATTCATAATTCATTGCTTCAGCGAACGAAACAGCTAATAACAGTGAAAATTTGGTTTCTGGCGAAAATGCAAGGAATTCCCTGGGCAAAGAGAAAAACCAATGAGCAAGTACTTCAAGAGGTAAATAAAAACCGCAAACTGATTAGGGAAATTATATGCAGACAGTCACATTGTTAGGCACGTTATGGGAAGAAAACAACTTGTGATCTTGGTGACAACTGGCAATATTGAGGAGAAAAACACAAGGGAAAGGCGGAGAAGTAAATATCTTGATGGCTAGACAACATGGTAGTGTCGGGACAAGAATGCAGAGGTGATCCACGACTCTGGTGATCATGTAAGATGGTGACATATAAACGTTCACGCTTATCGGCATGACACATGATGATGATGAACAATGCATATCAGATCAACAGGTAAAAACAGTTATGGGCTGCAGGCATCTATTATTGGAAGCTTCAATAGTCAAGATCCATCTGTTGTATTTATTCTCAGTCATGCGAATAAACAGCACAATCGTCTACTCGGTTTGCCTCCAAATTTTCTCTAAAGACATTATTCTGGAAAGTAATCACGACATGTTACACCCATCATTGTTTCGGCGCTATATACTTTATGACATGTGTATTTGAACTGCTGGAAATAACGTTCCGATCAGTGCTGAATGATGAACTCTCGCATCTATCCAAGAGTGCACAGGTAGTCCAATAGAAGACTATGTCATAGGGATTCAAATATTTTACCTTTACATATTCTAAGCCGCGACATCTGCGGTGTAGTGGTCAGTAATACAACAGGATAAGCAGATGTTACTATCAGATGTGTCTTCAATCGTAATTTGATCGTATAGTGGTTCATTATTTATTGGCCTTCATGTTATCTGCTCCTCAAACTAGACTTGTGTAACACTAATAGCAAATTCAACAACTGGAACTATACATAAACACCTTGTCCAAAAATATCACTTTTATTAAGCAAAATTCGCCAATACTTACAAACTGTCCATTTTGTTATGCAACATTGAACACATTCGCGCATAAGAAAACCAACGTTCGAACTTATGTCTCTGTGCTACCTACTAAACTCCCAGCAACTTTCGCCAACTAATAACTTCAT
>JACEFZ010025243.1:125000-632500 GCA_014155875.1 Cepaea nemoralis | reverse complement strand
AATCTTTTATTACCTCACCCTGAACTACAGCTATCATTGTATATGTTCACTAGTGACTAATCTCTACTACCTTCTTCAACTTCTGTGAGTCCCAATCAATATTTGTGAATTAGTTTATGAGGTGTCTTAGTAGTCTCAACTGTTCCCCAACTGATATGTATGCCTGTTTGTCTGAGTGGCAACAAATATTACTCTGTTTTCAGTATTTTCAAGACATATCCAATACTAAGCACACAGAGTCAAACTCGCTCACCCGTGTGTGCATGATATCACGGCTGACTGTTCGTTGCACTGTGAGCTTAACGGTATTGTTGCATGTGGCGTCACAAATTGAGATGAGCCGCAGTAGCCACTAGCCCGATTACCTGCCAGTCCGGTGGTCCTAGGATCGAATTTTGCATGGAGGCAGAGTTTTGTCATTCATATGGGCTTTTAGGTCTACCCAGACTAAAATGATTACCATGAAATGTCTTTGAAATGGCAGGCAGCCTGAGAGATGTTGATAACATTGCCCATTGTGTGTATCGGTCTATTAAAATGTAGGGCTAGCACCTGATGTACCCCAAGGCATGTAAAGTGTGTTTGTTTACTTTACATAAAAGATATATAAAACTGTTTCTCCAAGGAATTTGAATGTAAACATATTGTTGAGCAGCCATGCTAGTATCAATGGATTGTTGTTTATGCTGTACATATTGTTAGTTGCATGAATTTAGAATTGAAACATGTTGACATAAAAACAGGACTATTGATATGCAGATGAGAGCTATTAGGCAAAACAGGCCACCTATTATAACATTGTGTGTAATTATAACAGAGAAATGATAACAGTAAAATACAGAATCTTTGGAAAGTACAGCTCGTCACGACAAAGGCGTTTTATCCCAAGATGTCGGCTTGGTGTCATGTGTATTTGATGCACACCCATAAATTATATTGCATATGTATGTGAAGCTACTTAATTATTAATAATATTCCACATTATGTCTGTCTTCTAGTGGCATCATACAATACAAACACCGATTATGCACAAAGTTATGCTACTATGTGTCACTGTGCAGTGACCTATCAGGGTCATACCTGTTATTCTATCATCAGCTGGAAATAATGGATAATGCCTGTAATTTACCACCACCTCCACCATAAATGTGTAATTAACGAGTCTATTACAGTACAGAATACATGACCGCCGAAGCGACTAAAGTATGTGTATGGCCTATAGTACATTATTATTTACTCTTTTTTTTTAAATAGAATTGCAGTGTTATTACCTTCATTTAATTTTAAGTTCATTGTTTCTTCACTATTAGACTTTTAAATTTCTTCACGTGTTGTTACTTTGAAAATGAAATCACGGCCATATATCGGAATTCGAGTTGCGTCGTTAAAATATCGAAAACAGTTTGGAAGTTACGTCTAATTGAATTGATTCGTTAAAAAATAAAATTCTGTATTGTCTAATTAACGCAGATATAATGCAGGCCAGTCTAAAGTGCCGACATCTCAGGGGCAGAGAGGCCGTATTTGACACTAGGTGTACGGTTCCCATTATCTTATTTCCAAGATACTAAATAAAGCAAAAAACATCCTTATATTTTGCATGTGTACACACGAACATTATACACATTTTCTTTCAAATTACTATCAGTTTTGCAGTTGGATTTCTTATATAAATATTAAACATATAAACAAATGAGAATATACATATAAAACAAGAAATATAATGAAAACTACAACTAAGTAATGCGGTAAGGTAATGTCATAAACGTATATGAAAAGATTATACTTATAAAGCATACGTGAAGTCCACAATGACAATCACTCGAATATCGAACAAATAAACGAATATGAACTAAAGATGAATGCAATTTAAAAGTAATTGTACAGCGAAAGAAATGTGTGGATATGCATTAACGCGAACCTTCGCGGTGGAGAAGGCACCTGATGATGGTGAAAAATGATTCTACTGGTCCTCAATATGTGTTCACTATACTAGCGAGAAATATTTTAGCGCAGCTCGCATATTAAGTCTAGTGATGTATTTTCTGCACAGCATACACTTCAAGTGTAACAAATACATTATAATTCGAATATGAGGGGTCTAAACAAATCCGACATACTCTGAGAAATCATGTCATCAGTTGATTTTATCTTGGTCAGCAAGACTAAAAGGAACTGTGACTGATAAAATTGTGAATGTAATTGGACAGCCGCAGGAAGGCTCGTAGTAGAGGACGGAGCAGAGAGACACTCAAGCAATTGGTCACAGTACCTATAGTTATTCAGTTAATTATTTTTTATTGCTTTGATCTCGAGTGTAGTTTACACTGGACTGAATTGTGCGTGTCAGCCAGCTTTCCCTATTACCAGTGTCCCTCGGCATCAGGCGAACCCACTCCCACTTCTGAGTTACGTGTAATTTACGTCCCTAATAAAAGGACGAGTAGTCAACATTTTAATGCAACTGACCTTTGTCAGGAGCTGCATCACTATAATCCAAGTGAACCCGCAACCTCGCCACCACCACACCGGAAGTTTAAGAGCGAGCGCGTGTATCCACGTATACGTATCTGACCTCGTTTAGATTTTCATAATCGTCGACCTCTTTTGATGAAACGGAACACAAGTAGGCATCTCCATAGTGATGTCATGTAGTTGTAGCATGGGGCTTTCTGATAAAGTTTCATCAAGGGCTGTAATAAAGACAGCTGTGAAGTAGAACTAAGACAGAACAAAGACAGAACTAAAGCAGGCAATAGACAAAGCAACATATTGGTTGACCACAGTGTCGCCTTCTTTCTTTCGCCCTATATCCATCACTGGGGCTTACACCTTCAACGAACTCCCTCCTGTTATTTGCTATCTCATGAGGCTCAGTGCACGCTTTACATTGTTTATTGCTGTATCTCTCTTCTCTATTTGTTTTTAGGTATTGTTTTGTATCTTTCGTCATGTGGATTTCGGACAAACGGCTTCCTATTTATACTATTTTCATATTTTATTACAATGTGTTGTATGCAGAATCAGTATCTTTTTCTTATCTCTTGATTCACTGGATTAAATTTCTATGTTTAATTCACAGCATGAGCTCCATATGTGTGTATGTGTGTATATGTGTATGTGTGTGTGTGTGTGTGTGTGTGTGTGTGTATATATATACATATATATATATATATATATATATATATATATATATATATATATATATATATATAATATATATATATATATATATATATATATATATATATTATATATATATATATATATATATATATATATATATATATATATATATATATATATATATATATATATATATGAACTTCCATAGCTCTGATTCATACAAAAATACTAATTTATTGTTAGGGATGAATGTTCTAAATTTTGTGTGCTGAGTTTTATTTCCTGTGTCAACCACAAATGTCCTAATGTTATAAAAGTTCAACAGTGTTCTAAACATTGAATAATAATTATTCTTATATTTAGTGGAAGACAAAGGTAATGTAAGGACCAAATCATAACACATTTCTTCTGAGTCCTCATTATCATCAAGCGCCACTTCCTCATTGTAGGGCGCTTTATTGAGTCCCCACAGCCCTATGTCCGACGCCAGTGCAGTGAACTCCGGGAAACTTTTTACAATAGATATCTTGATGTAGTCCATCCAAACAAACTGTTGTTTTCTTCTTGCGCGTTTCCCCGTTATTTTTCCCTTCAGAACTTTAACAAGAAAATGCATCTCTTTAAACGGATATATTACCTTAATCTTGTTCTCATTCAGTAATGTGTTCTTCCATATAAGTTATTTTATAACTTTTATTCTCTTCTGATGATATTACTCCCATCCCTCTATTTAACCAATATTTTTTTTAAAGTTATATTCGCCTGCTTATTTATTATCAATGGTTCAGCAACATGCAATAATGATTAGAACCGAGGTGGAAAAATTGATACTGCACTTACCTACCATTACAGATGTACATGTCATATCCTGGAAACAGATTTTGTTTCCCCGGAAAAGAACTGTTCTGGGGTCTGGTGAAGCCCGCATTACTTTATGTCTTCTTTTATGAGGGACAACCGCTCCCCTTATGACGTATTGATTTAATGCGCGACATTGATGTATGTTTCTGATTTTTTATTTTATTAGCTCATGTCCGTGTTTCCCCATGATCTCTGTGCCATCTGATTATATCCTGGCATTTTCTTCATCATCACAATGTTTATTTTTCCATTTTTTTTAATTACCAAAATGGAAGATAGAAGTAAGAAAATATAATTAATCAAGTGGACTGAATAAAATAGAAATAGTAAAGTTCTCACTGTCATTAAAGAACAGATTGGCTTAATACTTTGATGAACTCCTCACCAGTCCTAGATGAACCCCCCCCCTCCCCTCCCTCCCCCCGAGATATCCGGCATGGACAAGTGGCTTTACATGTATTGTTTGGCACTCATAGAAGTAGAAGAAATAAGTAGCGTCTAGAAGACACAGTAGATAACATCAATATTGAAAGCTATAGTTACCCAACCGAAATTTAACCTGTTGCCACCAAATGACGACAGCGCCTCGCTACATGAACGGGTGTACTACGGAGCATGACCAACTATACACCATTTTATGGAAGTCTCTTCGTTAGCCAGGAAAAGCTCTTATTACCTTTTGAAATTGTATTCCAATATCTTTGTCTGTATTTCTACATAAATGAGAATCATTCCGCGTCTTGAAGTGAAATTTTACTAAAAGAGATCAGGTTCTCATTTGTTTAGTTACTTCTTATAATGTTTGTCTTGTTCTGTGAATTTTCAGATCTAGTTGTTGTTACATCCCATCCAATATGTTTCGCATATCATGAATCCGATTTCGTGAGTGCTTAATACATGCTGTGTATATGCACATGAGACAGTCGCAGTAGGACCAGTAGCTAGCATTTTAACCTGGTGGTATAATGATCATGTGTTCAAATCCCAATTACATACTACTTGCTACATACAATTAAGCAATCTTTGCCATGTTGGAACAATCCAATGTTTCCGCATTTCAAATAAATCGACCAGAAAGCAGACACCAGACAGAAGGAGATGCACTTATCAGCAATGAGAGAATAATAATATTGAATTATATTGTTTGGACGATTCTTGGTCAAACAGTTGTGGTCTTTGGCGTTATAAGCAACGTCGTCAATATGATTTGCTTTGTCAAACAAGGATTCAAGGATTCCATCAATGTTAGTTTAACAGGTATGGATGTGGAATGTCTTTGTTCTGATCATTTATATATATATATTTTTTTTATTTTTTTAAATAAAGCGTAGGAATGTTTTTATACTACACCCACAGTATTCGAAATGTCTACACGCATATGCTCCATGTTGTTTGCTTTTGTTGTCCTGCAAAGGTAATCTTAACTGTTGCATTATTCCTGATATATATTTCTCTCACGTTAGTCATGCTGGCTTATTTTGTTTGTCGTTTCTAACTAATATTATCACGTACTGCCCTAGAAGCGTTTTGTTGCAAGAACAATATGTTTCCATGTCATATTTAATATCCCTGAGAGTATTCCGGCTGGCCATTGGGTTGGATGCCAGCAATGAATGGAGACATAAAGAAATAAAGAAAGTACTACAATGTCAAATTATTATTGATCTCACTACTTCTGTGATAGTTCACCAGTTTTCGCCTGCCCCTTAAAAGCCTCCAAGTCTCATAACTGCCTGCGTGACTCCATGTCTTACTTCCCGAGCAAGGCCGCTGTCTGATACACGTTATCAAAACCATTTGTACCATCTATATATTTATGACATTTAAAATGCTATCTCGATACGTCAATGGCCTCCCACATTAGCCGTAGAACCAGCCAAAGTGTTAAATCATTTCAGTTCGCTTGTCACCATTTTATCATGGCAAAATAGAGAAAGTAACAGTCGTAATCGTGGAAGTCTGCATGGACTCAAAATACCGCCTAAAAATCAGACGTCTCTTAGGTAATGAACAAGAAGGACAAGCACGGGAAAAGTGAATCAGCATTTTGCAATTATTAAAAGACGTACAGAATCAATTTTCACAGCCAACCATACTATTTACATCAGCCGGTCATCGACTGTGATGTGGTCAGTATTACACCGGCCACCTTTGCTGACAAAGACGTGTCATAATGCCCAGGTCAGCGAATAATGAGAGACAGAAAGACAGAAGAAAGAAAGAACAAACAAACAAACCCGTCTTGCCATGAATAGGACACATGGTCACAATGTCGGCTTACGTTTATGGTTATTGAACAAAGTCTCAGGGGTGGCTGGTTGGTTGTGGTTAATGGTAAAGCGTCTGCAAGACCGAGTGTTAACGTTTCGATCCAAAGCATTGGCGGTCAGTTCGTATATGCCATGAAAACTTATTTACATTTGTCAGGGTGAGATCGGAGGAGATTTACCTCCCTATCCGACATCACAGTTCGATTTCGATGAGGACTGATTTTTAGAGTTCTGCCTCCCTTCCCTAACTCTCGTAATTCCCAGGCAGTACAAAATATATACCATAACTTCACATCTGTGAAGTGGTATATTTGGATGCAACCAGACCGTGATTCAGCATTGCATTTGCAGACTGGCTGAGATTAGAACTTGATTGATGATGTTAAATGTATATATTTTGGGTTTTTCATTTTCAATAGACTCCAACCCAATCCATCCATCATGTGCCATGCCGATAAGAGTCGGCGGTCATGACTCGCCATTTCACTCGATCACCAGAGTCGTGGATCAGCTTAGTGTTCCTGTCTCGTCCATGCCACGTGGCCAAGCCATTGAGGTATTTTCCTCTCAGTCTTCCTCTTGGTCTGTTCCCCTCGATCTTGCCAGTTGTCAATAAGTTCTCCAATCCATTTCTTCTCATAACATGTCCAAAACATTTTGACTGTCTTCGTCTAATTTCTCTAATCAGTCTACGATTTTCATTTGTCTCCTGTAGTACTTGGTCATTGGTTTTTCTATCTGTCCATGGTACTCTTTGCATTTTCCTCAGAAACCACATTTCTGTAGCCATCAAATGTTTTTCAGCTTGACTGCACATTGTCCAAGTTTCACATCCATACAAAAGAACAGGCTCTATTTACCCCCTCAATACTCTTTTTCTCGTTTCAATTGACATCTTTTTATTGGTCAGAATGTTTTTCATCTTGCTAAAGGCTACTTTCGCCGTGGCGATTCTTGTTCTAATCTAAAATCTAAAAAGAGAATATGAATGGCTAAAAATGATTCCAATAGCATGAAATCAGTATTAACATCCAGAGAGATTAACAACACATTAAAAATGAGAATTGTTAAATGCTACGTATATTCAAAACTACTGTATGGCACAGAAGCTTGGACATTGAACAATCATCTATATCCACATCTCTGGATGTGTGGATATGCAGGCGAATATGCCGTATTTAATGGAAACAAATACAATCAAATGGTTCTAGAAAAACTGGGAATGAATAGAGAGTTGATGACAGAAAAAAAGGAAGGCAAGTGAAATATTTCGGTAACGTTAAAAGACATGATATTCTTATAAGAACCATACTGGAGATCAAGGTTGAGGGCAAGCGAGCAAGAGGTAGACAACGATACAAGTGGGAGGATAACATCAAGAGATGGACGAACATCAGCCTGACAAAATGTACAGTCAGGGCGTGAGACAGACAGCGTTGGAGATCCATTACAGCCAACCTTCATTGTGGAGACGGCACCTGATTGATTGATTGATACATACGGTGCTATTGTTTGTATACTGTTAAGAATTATACATAGTCTTCCAGCATTCCCATGGTGTTATATGAGCTAGAAAATGTTAGGCTTACTTTATTCTTGTATGTTTTCTGACGTCCAGTGGTTTGTTCATGATCACTACTCATTTCAAAAGCATTCTATTACTGTGATATCTCTAATCGTACTCATGATTCGTACAATTGTTATTTCTTGTATTATTTTGTCAGGTCTGGCCATTTCTGACCTTGGATGTTTATTACCCTTAATCTGGACAAACATCTGTTACACGCCTGCATTCAGTGATCTAGACCTACCGTTTTACCCCATCGAGTTGCAGTACATGACTACTGGGGTTACCCACGTGATGTTTACACGGATCAGTAGCTGGATGACTGCCGCCATCACCCTGGAGAGATGTTTGTGTGTAGTCGTGCCATTAAAGGTATATTCTTATGTGATACACTAAAGACATGCCTACTTAACATACTATGATTCAACAAATTATTTTCAACAAATGGGAACATGCCTCAGATGTTAATTTCCAGAGGTAGCTTGATGCTGACCTTATGACCCACGTAAAACCGATTTGTCTACACAGATTTCGGTATAGGATATATAGATACTGCTGGCACCTTGCGGTCTTGGCAGACGATATTTACACTATACTCCGATGAGACATAATAACCTTCTCCGTTGCTCAATGCCTGGACTGAAATGTTGGTAATACGTGTTGCCCATGCAACATGATCCCGCTCTCGGCCTGCCTAGTTTACTCCGAAAGGAAGGTAATACCAATACATTTGGAACAAGACAAGCTGCAGAAGCTGTCAGATCAGCAAAGCAATGCGCTAACCGTCTGTCAGTCGGAGCTTCCACCTTAGACCAGTTGCCGACCAAGGCTTAGGGCCTGGTCTGCCCTGCCATGATGTTTAGTCTTTAGGTTGCATTTCATCGCAATAGGATAAGGCCTGCATCCTTCCAATTGCGCTCCAGCGCATTATGGGGTGTCGGGTTTGGTGAGCACCGCCCAACATTTGGCGCTAACATTAAGCAGGTGGTACCGTCTACTGCTATACGGTAACTCAGTCATATCTGACTAAGAGATATGTATATATAGATATATGATTCTCTGTTCACAACATATAGCCATTTTCTGTGGACAACTATAGCGTTTGAAAAGTAATTCTAAGGGATGCCACGGAAGCTACAGACTGGACATCTGCGAAGTAAAGGTCTGGAAATAAAACACACTGGAGGAACAGTATTCAGACACAGACAAGACTAGTTATCACCATCACCTTACACCGAAAATAATATGAAACAAACAGTTATGTTATTCTTCTGCCTTCCATCTCCCTGCTAAGTATAGGCCGTTAAGCAAATTATGCCACGTTATACCCAGACGTAGTCATGTTTGGTTAGATTTTGCAGCTACAGTTTTTTTAGACCTCAGTTCAAACCTTCCCACTTGCCTCTTACCGCGACATGCATAATAGATTACAGTGCTGGTAGTCCTTTTACTTATACTTTTCCTTATGATTTCCGTATGGCCCCTGGTAACACACGGGCGAAACTTAGCCTGGAGTAGATCATACTTTGTCATCTCTCTCTCTCTCTCTCTCTCTCTCTCTCTCTCTCTCTCTCTCTCTCTCTCTCTCTCTCTCTCTCTCTCTCTCTCTCTCTCTCTCCCTCTCTCTCACACAAACATATATACACACATCTAAAGCTCGGTATTCAACATCACCACTAAAGCAGTTCATGATAAGTTTTCAAATATTGCTTTAACTCTTAGAATAACAAAACAAGGGTTCACGAACAAACGAGATGATGATCGAACGAACTGTATATTTAAAAGTTTAGGAATTAGGCACTCCGGCCCACCTAACATTATGTCCTGGTATTTCTCATTTTATACATTGTGGGAAGTAGAATTTAATATATGAGAATATTTGCTTAGTTTGTCTATGGGATCCCAGATGGGATGAATTTAGATTCTCACTCACTTCTATAAGGCAAGGTGATCAGGGAAATTTACCATAGATACAATGGGAAAAATACTTCACTCCTTAAGTCAATGGTATCTATGTGTAGGCATCCCTTCCCACTCGATCACCTTTTGAATTTAATATAGTGTCAGAGAACATTGATTGTTTACTGCATATAGGACAACGACTGTTGAACAAACATCAACAAGCAATTGACGTAAATATCAACCTCAGACAAACAGTTCACTAGGAATTAAATCAAGATCTGAAGTAACATATATGTGTAATAACCATATTCTTCTTCTTCTTTGCGTTCATCCGGAGTGATTTTTTCAGATGTGATTGCGGTGTGTCTGGTTAGGCACCCTCGGGTCGAAACCCTCAGGCCAACACATCCGACTTTTTGCGTGCATTTTTGACCAGGTTAGCAATCCTGGGAGACTCTCACTTTTGTGGTACCGTCCACATCTCAGCTGGTCAAGTTGGAACAGTCGGAGACTACACGGTCATCCCTCAAGTGAAGGCAGGGACAGTCTATAGCATTTTCCGCCATCCTGGGTGGCTTCCATAATTGCAGAGCCGGCACATAACGCTCTGGTGCTGGGTTTACCGAGGGAATCGTCACGTCCTGCTCATGGCTGTTTTAGTTCCTCACTTCAATATATTGGGCATTTCGCTCGCCCTGGGCCGTTCCTGCACAAACCAGTCAGCTCTGCGGTTGGTTTCCACTAAGCGAGTTTTCGGACATGTGCTTGTCATTGTACCCATCAGAGCTGTTCCAGGCACGGCGGACATTCGGAAAACTACCTAGTCAGAGCTGTTCCGAACAAGAGCGGCATTCGGAAACTAGGTAGTCAGAGCTGTTCCTAGCACGAGAGACATTGGGACGAGACATTTCACTCGGACGTAATTGCGTAGTGTCAATTTTTAGTTTGCCACCCGTAGGACGACACTTCCGACTTCCGGCGGGCATTTTTTAATGAGGTTAACCTTCCTCTGATTTCGAGGCACGCTAGACTGTTGTGATGACGCCCACATCTCAGCTGGTCAAGATAGAACGACCAACGACATCGCGGTCGGCCCTCAAGGGAAGGCAGGGGCAGACAATTGGCAGTCCCTCGCTATCCAAGGAGGCTTCCATAATTGCAGAGCCGGCACATATTGCTCCGAGACTGGGCTCACCCGAGGAGTTGCCACGTCCTGCTCATGGCTGCTTTAGTTCCTCACTTCCATGTATTGGGCATCTCGCTTGCCACTGGTCGCTCAAGTGAGCTCCAGGGGCGGTCAGACTGCGGGCGACATCCACTCGGTAAGCTTTTGCTTTTGACTTTGGACCACGCAATAGGTTCGCTCGCCGTGCGTTCCATTTCGCGTTATTGAGACGTTTCTCCACTTTTATCTACACTCTCTATGAGTTAGATACAGACAGTTTTCGTAACCATTTCCTTCGACTGGGGCATTTTACTGACTTTTTGTACTCGCTCACGAGGTAGGCTACATGTGCTGCCGGCTCAGCACCTTACCTTCGTGCAGCAGTCAGTGAGAAACGGCCAGGCCATCTCATCCGGGAATCCAACATATCCCTCAGCTGAGAGCCTTCAAACAAGTGTCAGAACTGGGCATGTAGCTTGCTCAGTATCTCGATTCCAATTTTTCGGTAGGTGGATATCGGCCCGACTCTCAGATCCGAGGGTCTGTGGCTTAGAGGCGTTCAGCCTAAACCCTCGACAGAGAGCCTTAGAGTATTGTCCGAAACAAGAACTGCCTTCATGCGCCTGATTTAAACTTTTGACTGCTATCCTCAGTCTCCTGCAGAGCAGCAGGTTGTGTCTCTCTTAGTCTGGTCCCTATCCCATACGCTGTCCGATATGTAGTTTTCACCCATCGGCAAGCACATGGGGTCAACGGGACACTCAAGCTCCCCCACCACGGCAAGGTGGAGACACATCGGGGGAGATAACCATATTGAGTCTTTGGAAAGTCCGTGGAATGATATGTAATATCATAAACACATTAAAATGTGATAATCCCATGTTTCCCCAAAGCCAACACAATCAAAACCAAAAACAACAACCACTATTTGGGTCTAACACCACTGACAAATCCACATGTTTTTAAATCAATGAAATTTAAGAAACCAAATAATAATTCAATCCAGAACACACAGCTAGACTAATTAATCAGTCCTATTCCGTTTCTTTTCTTTATGTTATACTGGTTGTTAATCCTCTCTCATGCGTGGCAGATTATATCCTCATTATCCAAGGGGTCGAATGAATGCACTCACATGTGTCCTACCCATCTAATAGCCACTGTAATTTTTTTTCCAGAGGACATCATAATAACTATTATCCAGGGATAGAATCACACATACACCCCATTATCCAGGGTTCGAATTAAAGAATACTCTTTTGCAGGCGGGCTCTGTGAACTAGTGAAGTTCAGGTCTGGGTCAGTCAAACTTTCAGGAGTTCCTCTTCAGCTTGGAAGAAGGATAATTCCCCACATCATCGATTCCAATGAAAAAGATGCCGACCAGCTCTCGTTAGTATTTCCAGAATCTCGACTGTTATTCAATTGGCTTTGACACATACCCAGTCTCAGATTCATGGGCAATCCCATACTTGGTGATAATGCAATCAGGCCGACCTGGGACCCGCAAAGAGTTATCCTTTAATATCCATTCCAGTGTAGGAACATGCTGAGAGACACTTATTGGTAGCATTTGGGACTATTCTAGAACTGGTCTGCACAGGCATGGAATATATGAATAATACTTAAAGCACACAAGCAGGGAGTCGCAAGACAGTCGGAGGATTCCTTCTGCTGCATATGTGTAAACATTGACTCTTCTAGCTTCTTTCATAGTGTCTTCCCAATGGTGTTCATATCTTGGACCTGGTGTTGAACATCCCTGCATATGACTTGTGTCTAAGTTGCTTTTTGCCAGTGAAACTGGGAATCCAACAGGCAGCTGGAGGGTTCTTACTGCTGCTAGTTTTGTTCAAGCAGTGATAAATAGCAGTTGGAGGGTCCCTCCTGCAATATGTTTCATAAACCTGGATAATCCCTTGTTTTCATTAAATTCCACTTCATACGTGTCTTTCGCTGACAAAGGTAGCACATAAGTGCAGCAGTCAACATTGCTTTTTATAGGTCCAGACTGTATATGTCATTCTTTCATGTATCACTCCGAATCAGGCTGCTCACCCAGGATTCTGTTCGGTGGTAACGTCCGAACCACCACCTGCCTCTCTAGAGCTGGGACTGACAAAAGGACACATTCCATACCATTAATACAAACTCATATCGTAGTAATTCTAAATACAACATTAATGATAGAAAACAAAGGGGAAAGGAGGACGGAAGGTATTTCCATTTTTACATCTCTTGTCTCTATTTGCAGAGTTTGTCCAACTCCAAAAGTAAGTAGGGTATCTCCTCACTTCTTATTCTATTCTGGGGTCGTTACTGGGTCTTTCTGATGAAATAGAGACATCCCACCCTGCAACCTCATGATATTATACCTTTCATAACATGACAAGAATCACTGAGACATCGGCCGTATGTCCAGAATTCCTCTTTTCCATAATGGTAACCAGCATTAGGCCAAAGGCCAACGACCATACCAATCAACATTCTCTACTTGTGATACAGACGTACAAAAGACTTCTTTATCATCACATCATCATCATCATCATCATCATCATCATCATCATCATCATCATCATCATCATCATCATCATGTCCCCACTGGGTAAAAGTATACTGTCTACTCCAGCAGTGAAAGTAACAATCACGAACAATATATATAATTCTCATAATAGAGAAGACATGTGAATCCTTCATATAATACTAATAATGATAATAATAATAATAATAATCATGCAGGGGCCCTTCCTGGATAGCCTCCCACTCATACCATAAGAACAGACCAGATGATTTTTCCCCACCTGCCTATAAAAGCATGGAGTTAATGAACGCTGTCTTCATATATATATGTGTGTGTGTGTGTGTGTGTGTGTGTGTGTGTGTGTGTGTGTGTGTGTGTGTGTGTGTGTGTGTGTGTGTGTGTGTGTGTGTGTGTGGTGCGTTTTTCGTTCTTTCTTCTTGAGATTTTACTCATCAAACATTGCATTTCCCTTGCATATTTTATGAAAGGATTACATGATAATCACACACGTTGTGTGCTTCCTAAGATGTAAACAAGAGGATGCACCGTTATGGCACGATAGCTCAAGTTACAGGTTAGCAGAACTATTTCTCCAACATGAACTGGTGTCCATAAGATGCGTTAATAGTATTATTCTTCCGCATGGAGAAAGTTTTTATGAAATGCACTTAAAGATAATACTCTACAGCACATAGAACATTTTCAGATTGATATGCAATGATAGTGAGATAGTATTACAACACATGTAATAAGTTACACATAGGAATTGAAACTGTGTGCATAGGAAAATTGGCAGTGAAACAAATATGGCCGCTCAGAAGAAGGCTATCAGTCAGGCCATACTTCACATGAATTGTTGATTTATCAATTTTACAATTCTTATTTAAACACAATGAGACATGTATCTTATCAAAAGACATGGTTACACATTCATATTGCGTTTTCAAACATACCTAGGCTCCAGAGAGTGATTGGTTATGGGCTAAATGCCCTCCCAAATAAGGAGGGTGTCTTGCTGTGTGAACGTTACAGACAACTAGTGTCTCCTAACGCTTTGCTAATTCAAGCGTCAATGTCTGGGTCGGGTACTCGACCAACCATTGTTCTCAAATTTAAACAAAGTCATTATAATTTATGACGTCATACAGACTACGTCTAGCGCCTGCCCCCCCCCCCCCCCCCCCCCCCAATGTGTGGTACCTAAGGAGTCATTTTTTTTAGGAAATTGTAAGGACGCTACATGTAAATTACATACATTAAGTCAACGTTCATCAATTACTAGATACATATTATGCAAAAAAATGTAATTCAATGTGGCTTCAATTTAAAACCGTAAATGCTTTTTTTTTAAACGAATATATTCTGAAAATGTAAATAACATATGTATCATCTATCGATGTAGTGACCACTGCGTTTCATGCAATTCCTCCAGCACCGATAAAGTGCTTGGATTCTTGTAGAAAATCAAAATTGTCTTAGTCGCGTGTGTAACAACTCTGGGAGTCACTACTCGGTGTGCCTGACCCTGTCGAAACAGTCTGTCACATAAATCACGCAGCTTTGAAACGTCCTACTCCACTCATACACATGCTGGACCGACATGCATGCATCGCAATACTGGGTCATCATTCGCTGATGAATTTCTATTGGTTTCACCCCTTCACTGATAAAAATATATTGATAATTGAACGCTACTCAACTTTAGCGCAAGTACAAATTGGGGCGTCCATCTTTAAACTTCCCATTTAACGTCACAGTGTTCGTCTGCAACGTGATGTCACGTGCTTAACACTCTTGACATCCATAACAATAATAATGACCAGTTACAAGACGATGGCGTGGTTATTGTAATTTCTATCACACTTTAAAGGTTTTCATTTGAACTCCCCCCCCCCCCCCCATGTTTATGCATTTTAAACACATTTCAATGTCCAAAATGCATTATATTATTACATGACTAACAAATACTAATTATTGTGGTACCTGTCTTCCCCAGATAGGGATAATTATTTTCCAAAGGCAGAAAATCTTCAGCCGTGCTGACCATATTACATCTAGCTCCTCCGACACGACACCTCGTAGAATTCTGTCCTCACGGCAATCTGTCAATACTATGGACTGTCAGATCAAGATGGCATTTACCTCCATAGCGATGTCACGTGCCAATGTTGGATCGTGCCTTATCAAATTGTCTTGGAGGTGTGCATTGAGCAGTCTGGAAATGTGAAGTGATACAACCCTACTGAATATTCATATATTTATAATGTGCAGGAACAGCCTATACTGTCCAGCTTAAGACTCATGTTTACATGATTTATTACAGGTAAAAGAGATTGCCACACCACGGAGAATGTTTATAGTCAGCGCTAGTATATTCATAGTCCTCGTAGCCTGCGCGTCTCCACAATATGTCTTCCACAGACTCGCCAGCAAATATTACCCAGACAAAAACAAGACTCTCCTCGGGATAGACTTTACTGAAGACCTTCTGAAGTTTGAGAAATTTTCTTACCCTATCAACTTTTTCGTCGTCCCTGTTATCGCTTTTGTGATCATAGCGGTCTGTACTGCCATACTAGTCACGGAACTGAAGAGTAAATCCAAGTGGAGACAGAAGTCAGCCGCGTCTGAAGAAGCTATCAAAATGACAAGCTCCAACCAGAAAGTCGTCAAAATGGTTGTAATGATTTCAACTCTTTTCATTTGCTGCTTTGTCCCTGCCTGCATGGTTTGTGTGGCTGTTGTTGTTATACCGGGATTTTCTATTGATGGGAAATACAGAAACGTTGCTATAGCAGCGGTTGGAATAGGATTTCTTCTTGAGTCTATTAATTCATCAGCAAATATTTTTATATATTATTACATGAGTAGTAAGTACAGGGCTATTTTTCATCAAACGATTTTCAAAAGAAATGGGCTCTAAGCTATTACTATTCATTCACCTTCAACAACACATGCGGGATACAATCGCGTTGGTGAAATACCACAATTTAACATCATATACCACATGTGTCAAAATCAAGGCCCACGGGCCACATCCGGCCCGCCGTACAATCATATCAGACCCGAGAGGTCTCAACCGACGGAAAAATATATTCGGCATAAGAGAGAATTTTAGACAAACTTATGGTGTTATGGTCACGATATAAAGTGCAAATCAAATTCCCTAATTAGCAGCCTTTCGAATGACAGGCTACATGAGAGCGTTCTCGCTTCGATCAGAATAAGCGATTGGCGCATTTTAAAAAAAAAAAAAAAAAGTAGTGTAATGCCCGGATATTACATCACTTTTTCCCGCTAGGGCTAACCTGATATCAATCAAGCGTCTGACGGTAGATGCAAAATCTTTTAAAATCAAAGCTAGCCTTTAAAATGGCCAAGAGAAAAGATGATTCTGAAAACAGAGCCTTTCAAAGCCGCTGGGAGGCTGAATATATGCAAAGTAATTTCGAGCTGTTCCGTAATCCATTTGCCATAAATGTGGAAACTGCACATGTAAATTTGCAGATGGAGTTAATAGAGCTGCAGTGTAATGTGACACTAAAGACAAAAGTACGATACTGTGGGGCCTGTACAGTTCATTCGTTTCATTCCTGAAGAGATGCCCCGGCTTTGTCTACAGACACCTCGAACCTTGCGCATATTTGGTAGCACATATCTGTGTGGGCAGCTGTTTTCTGTGATGAAGATTAATAAAACATCACACAAGAGTCGTCTCACTGATAAACACTTGTAGTCCATCATGTGAATCTCAATGACACAAAACATTACTCCCAACATAAACGAACTTGTAGTCAAGAAAAGATGCCAAACATCGTGCTCAGACATATTGACGTAAGAGTGAAAATGTGTATACCAATGATGTTATATTATTAAATCTTTTTGTGTTTTAATTTATATTAATGTTTAAAAAAGGTTTAATTTTCGGCTTATTGAACGTTTATCTTGTCCGGCCCACACGCAACCTTACGTGTGATTTGAGTTTTCGCTCGCTGAGCGATTGAGTTTGACACTCCTGTCCTAGACGATGCGGTGGTTCTTAAAAAGTGGAGTGATACCGCAGTCTCGGAACAGTCATAACACATAGGAGCAGTACCGAGGGTATTAAAAAGATCCAGAGTAGGACAAGCTTGTGTCCTGTCACCCTATTGTTCATAACCAATATATACAACATATGTAATTAAACCAGTCAAACAAAGAACGTAACAACACTGTATGAAGATCACAACATAGAAAAAGAATGAATAGCCAATTCTACCATTCAAGAACTCCTATTTGCGGACGATCCAGCATTAACTCCAAAATCAGAAGCAGAATTACAGGTCGACATAAATAGTCTGAACGATGTGTGCAAGGAACATAACATTAAAATTAGCACCAGTAAAACAGAGGTAATGACTATAACCAAAGAAGAAACAACAACAAAGATTCACCTAAAATAACACCCCTTGAAGGAAGTATAGAGCTCCAAGAGCTTAGGAAGTATAATATCATCAAACGGCAAATCAGAAGACGAGATCAAAATTAGATACAATTCGGCAAACCAACTCATTGGACCAATACTAAAGAACAAACACATATCAGTATATACTAAACACAATACTCTACAACACAATATTCATACCAACTCTACGCTATCAATGCCAAATTTAGACAATGACAGAAAAAGAAAAGAAACAGTGACAACAGAAATGAGATTCCTGAGAAGAATACTCAATGCATCAAGAATAGAGAAAATCAGAAATGAAAACAATCCGGACTAAAGTGGGGGTTATAACCGCGCTAGATTTCATTAGAAAACAGGAAGTTATGTGGTTATTCGGTCATAAAACTAGGCTACCAACTAACAGTATACCACAACAAGCAATGATGTACAGACCAGATGGAACTAGACGAAGAGGCCGACCATGTAAACAGTGAACAGAGGGAATAACAGAGTCCATGGGGACCTCGATTTATGAAGCCTATAAACGGGCACTTTCCCGTTGTCTATGCTTTACCTCGACACCACAAGGCACAAGAGGAACCAGATGAGATGAACAAGAATCGCTATAGCAAAGATAGCCTTTAGCAAGGTGCAAAACATACTGTCCAATTAAAAGCTGTCAACTGCAAAGGGGAAAAATAAAAGTGTAGACGTGCTAACTATAAACTATACTGTTATATGCATGCGAAAAATGAGAAATAAGCATACAGGATGAGAAACATGTAATAGCATGTGACATGTGATTTTCGAGGAAAATGCAAAGAATTACCAAGGCCATACAGAAAAGCCATTGAAAAAGTCCTACAAGAAACAAATGAAAACCGTACATCTCATCTCATCTCATCGTGTTCCTCTTGTACCTTGCGGTGTCGAGGTGAAGTATAAACTTAGTGAGAGTGCCCGGTTATGGGCTTCGTATATCGACATTCCCATGGATTCTCTTATTCCCTCCGTCCAACGTTTACGTGGTCGGCCTCTTCCTCTGTTTCTATCTGGTCTGTACATCATTGCTTGTTGTGGCATGCTGTTGACTGGTAGCCTACTTGCATGGCCAAACCATTTGACCAGTCCGTTTATACTTCTTAGTTTTTCTACGAGCAGTATGAAGATCCCCTGCCGGCTTGCTAGGCCAGTCGCAGGTTTAGGACACTAATCTGACCACAGGGAGTCCATCCCCTATGGCGAGCCATAGCCCCGTTAGCCCATGACCTCGCGGTCATGGTTGCCCGGTCTGCACCACGTGGAGGTGGGGGTTGACTTGTGTAGTCTGCGGGTCATCGGCAGGCTACTAATTTTCGCTCTTCACCCCTCCTGGGAGAGGCTAGCCGATCCTAACCCTGCTGGCTGCAGGGCCAGGCGCATTCCACACCTTACAGACCGTACATAAATTCGAGAAATTAGGCTTAGGCAGTAAAGAAATGTGTTGTTTTTTTCCCACCACGGTATGTAGAGAAACACACTGAAAAACGTAATGATTACCAGTAAAATTGATGGGAAACGAATAGGGCAACGGCAGAGATAATATATATCCCAATGCCTAGCAACATGGAATTATCGAGACAAGAACGCAAACCTGATCAATGACTGGTAATCCCGTGATATGACCGTCTATTCTTGTCGGTATGGCACATGATGATGATGATGGACAGGTTTTGCCAACACGGTAGTTGTTTGTGAATATATTTATAGTGTTGCAGTGTTCTTCCGTCATGACTTTAAGAATGTTGTCTGCTAATTTCGGTGACAAACCGTCATTGAGTCATAAACTCGATCGACATTACACATGTAAATATGAACACAAAATTGTGACTAAGAAGAGAATATTAAAGGTCCCTTTTTCTCTTCAACAAACATAAATATATAAATAAACAAATATATTAAAACATAAGATTTTTCCTGTTCCTTAATTTTCTTCTCAAACACAGAAATATTCACCACTCATAAATGTATGTCATTTATCTTTACATTCTCTAGTATACCATGAATCAATTCAAATTACCTATAAATCACCAATGTTTTACAAAACTACTATAATCGATGCGATAGAAGTTCAGAATAAGAAAACAATATAAGGTCCTTACTCCATTTCAGTATTTTTACACGTCATGTTAATCTGTGCGTTGATGTGCGTTGATATTTCTAATTATAAGTCAGTCTCAAGTAATGCGTCTCTTGCCACAACATTCATTAGTATTACTCAGTCGTGTAGCATTGGTGTCTGTATTTTCCCTTGCCTTTATAATGCATATCTTTTATACTGTTGTTGTTCTCAGTTAGCCTTGAATGAAGTGTGGATGAAATAATGTATGAAAGGATCGATAGAGGGGCAGAATGTTAGACGGACCTGCGTGCCCAATTCTTAACTCTTTGAAAATAAAGTTTGTTCGTTCATTCGTTCGTTTGTTCGTTCGTTCTTTCATTATCATTCATCTGCCAAACAGAAATTTTATCTACTCGCCTATATAACCTTGCGGTGTAGGACAGTGGGGTCTTGAGTTTGAGGACTAGTGTTGTCACCGCGAACTGTGCAGGATAGGATTTCCTTCTTTCCCCCGATAGAAAACAGTCAACAGCTTACCGAGGATTCAAACAAGGGTCTGCCAGAGGTGAGCCAGGTATTCTAGCCACTCGGCAGCCGCTCCTCTATCATTCATCACCCGACAAATACTCGAAAAAAGAGCTGATAAAATGTGCTTTTAGTGCCATTGCTAACACTTTGAACAATATATCAGTGAGTCACACTTGAGAAGATCATGAAAGCAGTAGCTTTACACCAACAAATCAACTTTTATAAAGCTGTTGTATCAAAATTACGTTTATACAGGAACGCTTATGATGATTGGCCTCACCACTGTTTTCTTCTCCTTCCTACGCTCTGTATACCTCGGTGGGGCAAAGGCCCTCAATCAGATCACTCTAAGTCGCCTTATCCTTAATTATCACAGGCAGATTCATCCATGTCCTTCCCATTTTGTCAAGATGGAATACCTTTTAGCCCCTCCTCCCACCCCCACCCCATTTCAAATCAGTGTAGTGTGAAACCTTGGAATGAAGTGGTGGATGGAGTGTGAGAGCAGCCGACAGATTGGTGTTGGTTATGGTCTACACTCTGCGACGGTAGGCAAATGATTTCATCAGTGGAGACAAGGGCTATGGCCACCGACTAGTACTGTCACTGCCTAGAAGGAAAGCAACGGCAAACTACCTTCTGAAAAGCTTACCAAGAAATCCTAACAATCATGAAAGAAAACATAATAAGAAAGAGATATGGTGGTGAGAAGAGAGGAAGAGGAAGGCCAAAGAGATAGGTGTAGGATGTGGTCGATGATCTCCAGAGGGGTGTATCGAACGTGGGACATCTTGCTTATGATCGAGAAGTTTTCCTGAAGGTTGTTGTGGGAGTAAGGTTCTGCAAAGGACATGCTACTGAATGAATGAATGAATGAATGAATGAATGAATGAATGAATGAATGAATGAACGTGTGTGTTTTATGTCTGCCTCTATTTCTTTTGTCCCGTGATTCCAGACACAATCTTTCTAACTAAACTGTTCTTATGTTTTCTCAGCGTATGTTCTATTCATATACTGTGTCTTTTCTTGCCTCTTGATTCACTGGTATTTATGTAGTTTTCTCAATTATAACATACCATTTTAGTCCTTCTGGTTAGCCAAGGCAATGATTACTCCATGTCTGTAGTTTATTTATAATAGCTTTAGTCGTTCTCCGGGCACCAGTAAATGCGGTCTGATTTGCGTGTCGCTGACTGTATTGCATGGTGCTTTGTGTTGCTGAATTCATCATTTGATGATTTATTTTTCACTGAATGCATTACATCGTGATTTGTTTGTTGCTGAATGAATCACACGTTGATTAGTTTGTTGCCGAATTCATTACACTTATTTGTTTATTGTTAAATGTACCAACGATGCATTTGTTGCTGTATGAATAATACATTGATGTGTCAGTTGCTGGATGCATCAGGCGATGGTTTGTGTTTTATTGAATTCATCATTTGGCGATTCTTTGGCGTTGAATGCTTAAGAAACGTAAATTAACTGGTGCAAAAGTAAAACTGTGATTTGTTTAAGGAAAACAATGCTTAATAATAACAAGGCAATGTTTAACATCTAAACGTTTACTGTTCTGTTGCTTTTCTTCCTGATATGTCAACATTGACACTAGTCATTTCATTCATTCAGTAGCATATCCTTTGCAAAACCTCGCTCCCATAACAAACTTCCGGAACACTTCTCTGTAATAAGGAAGATGTCCAGCGTCCGATACACCCATCTGGAGATCATCCGCAATATCCTGCACCTATCTTCTCTTTGGCCTTCCTCTTCCTCTCATCCGCTGGCATATTTTTGTTCGCATATCCTTTACATGACATTGCTGTCAACATCAGCATCTTTCAGTTGACTGTTGATTTCTTGGCAAGATTACGCTCAGTAGTTTGCCATTGCTTTCTGGACGGCCGACTCACATACCTAGTAAGTTACCGACGCGAAGAGAACCGTTACCAATTCTCGTGCAACGTCACGTTATTTACTAGAGTATACGATATTACGGAGAAAGTCGTGTAACCTCTAGACCAGGGAGATCCCGGGCATATACCACATGCATTATAGGCCTCTCCAAATTTTCATGACGTTTCGATTGACCAAGATATTTCAATGTTCTTTGTTTTATCGTCTTTACAAGCCAACCGTCTTTAATATTCTGCTCTTTGTCGTATGGATGCATTTGTTCTTTTCTGAATCCAAGATATTCCTAGAACCCGTCTATAGAATTTATATTCAAGGCGTTTATGCACTGTTCAGCTTGTTTAGTAAGTGCCTAGGTCTCACACGTGTATATTGCAATGGGAAAGATGCATGCTCTTAAAGATCTAATTGTTGTAGTTCTGTCTGTCCCACTCCACAATTTATTCAGTTGTTTTCTTTTTTGAAGAGCAATAGACATTCGTCTTGTATTGACACTAGTAACTGTAGTAAATACACAAATATGAATAGAGGATTCGATCCACCGTAATTGCATGCGTGTTTCGTATTCAGCGATAAATAAATTCAGAGTGAACTCATTTTCAATCCGAAATAGAGTAGGAACTTTCAATCAATCAATCATGTGCCATGCCGGAAAGCGTGGGTGGTCATGACTCGCCATTTCACTCGATCACCAGAGTCGCGGATCAGCTCAGTGTTCCTGTCTCGTACATGCCATGTGGCCAAGCCATCCAGGTTGACGTATGCCTGGGTTCACTGACATTAAGGAGAATGACCTTGCTAGTACATAAACAAGTGACCGGGCATGAGAAAGAATAGACGAATGTTCGAGACAGTGAGTTAAGGGATGTGAAGGGGTTTTCAGCCAGCTAGTGTGGATGGGGAGAGAGACAGTTTTAGGCTGGGGTGTAATGTTGTGGGGAGCCCAGGAAGGGGCTACACAGTAGGGTTAAAAGACAGTGGAAAACATTGACTGGGGAGTTGAAGCTGAGACCGACTGCGGGTCGGGTCGTGTAGAGGGTTGATATTTTGGACTCGGAGCTGGTCGGTGGGCTAAGTTGGAGACCTCTGTCCTGTGTGGTGTTGTTCTCCGATGTTTGAAGGCAGCCCTAAAACCCAGTGGGGTTTGTATAGTTAATGGAGGCCTGAACCCAAAGTGGGTTGGATAGTTAGTGGAGGCTAGACCCAGTGTGTGGGTTGTATTGTGTGAGGTCCAGCCGTGGATAGTAGCTGGATAACTGTCTTGTGAATTGGAGATTAATAAGGCCTTGAGAAGGCAGTAATGTGTGCTGGTTAAGTTGTGAGGAGGATATATATATTCTATGGATTATATTGTTTCTGGATATAGAATTATGTTCCGTTTGTCCGTGTTCTTTCTGCATTAAAGGATTATGTGCGCCAACTCAATCTTGTTTAATGACTGGTGGATGTGTACTGCGGGGGTGAGTTGTAGTATGAGACAGGTGGCTAGCTCAACTTACACTCCATAGTGACATACAAGGAGCAGTGTAACCTAGACAACGACCATCTCACTCGGTTCTCATTAAGAACATCGTGAGACAGGTATTTTCCTCTCGGTCTTCCTCTTGGTCTGTTCCCTTCGATCTTGCCAGTTGTCACTAAGTTCTCCAGTCCATTTCTTCTCATAAATGTCCAAATAATTTTGACTGTCTACGCCTAATTTCTTTAATCAATTTACGATTTTCATTTGTCTCCTGTAGTACTTGGTCATTGGTTTTTCTATCTGTTCATGGTATTCTTTGCATTTTCATCAGAAACCACATGTCTGCAGCCATCAGATGTTTTCAGCTTGACTGCACATTGTCTAAGTTTCACATCCATACAAAAGAACAGGCTCTATGTATTCCCTCAACACTATTTTTTCTCGTTTCAATTGACATCTTTTTATTGGTCAGAATGTTTTTCATCTTGCTAAAGGCTACTTTCGCAATGGCGATTCTTGTTTTAATCTCTTCAAGGCATCTCCCATTAGATGTTATGACTGTTCCGAGATAATTGTACCGATTCACTTGTTGAAGAATACTCCCATTGTATATTGCATTGTGGTACTTCGTTATTCCTAGTGACGACCATAACCTGTGTCTTTTTACAATTTAATTCTAACCCCAGTTGCTCACTGTGTACAACAACCGCATCTACTAATTGTTGCAGATCCTTCGCATTGTCTGCAATCAACACTGTATCATCTGAATATCTAATGTTATTGATGTTTGGTCAATTTGAGAGACACGTGTCCAACATTAGGTGACGCCTATATTGAACTTTGAAAAGAAAATGCAGTTCTCCATATCGGGTCCGCATCACTATAATGAGCTAAAACATGGACTGCAATTAAATAACATAAAAACATTGGGACTATGTTTGCCATAGGTTCGAATACGCATCGAGTTGGATTTTACAGAGTGACCTGGGCATCCACAACTCAAAATAGAACCTTTCTGAAAGAGTTAGGCCCAAGGTGCATATGGTGCCAGACCAATATTTTCATAGGTCATCCGGAATTCCGTGTGTGATGTCGGTATCACACTGGCGGCCATCTACTTACTACTTAAGGCAGAGTCTTAGCAAGTGAAAGTGGCCCGTGTGATTGGGATCACGCGATCCTTCCATTGCCGGTTGGCCTTTAACAATATGTGGGCCTGTAACATATGTTCAATAAGCCTCAAAGTTAGTTGTAGATCCTTTACAGGACGCCGCAATCAACCCCAGCATTTTATGACTGTTTGTGATTTCTTGGCAAGGTCACACTCAATAGATTTCCACTGCTTTCTGAAAGACCGGTACCAATAAATTGCCACTGCTTTCTGAAAGACCAGTACTCATACCATTGTATGAAAACCAACACAAGGCGGTCTGCTTCCAAAACTCCCGCAGCTGTGTTTCGAACGCGGTATGAGGGATTATGAACTGCGTCCGTAACCCCGTCGCTACAGAGACGACTACTAAGTCTCATCATCATCATCATCAAGTGCCTTGCCAGCTGGCGTTGGCGTTCATGTTTCTCCACAGATCTCGGTCTTTAGTGTTCTGATTCAACTCTGCTTATGATTATTGCCTCCATGCCACCGCCTTAGTCCAGCCAGCATCATTTCTCTTGGTCTGTCTCTGCCTATCTTCCCCTTGATCTTTCCAGCCGTTACGTCATTCTCCGGTGCCTCTCTTCTCATCATATGACCAAAGTTTGTCTCATTCTTATTGTTGAATATAGCGTTCTAGTTTCATTAGCCTCTTTCGTGCGATCGTTGTTACTAACTCTGACTAATGAATTTGCAACATTCGTCTCAGGAACCACATCTCTGTTGCTTCCGAGTTCTTTCTAATTTGTTCATTTACATTCCTAAATTCATTGCCATAAAGCAAAACAGGTTCTGTATAGCATTTCGTTCTCTCTTTCTTACATTTAATGATAGTGACTTATTGCATAATAAATATTGAATAAGTCTCAAGGCGTGCATAATTGGCCATGTTTCATTTTAAATACAACATTTTAAAATGTTCCCTTAAAATTAGAATGTAAGTGAGCTTCCTGCTGTAATTTATTGGATATTTCTTTATGTTGTGTACATTGTTCTTTGAAGTGAATTTAAAATTGAAATCTGTGTATATACAAATACACCTATTGCCATTCATAAGAGATGGAGGTGGAAAACCGACCATGTATTATAATGTTGTTTGTAATTATAAAAGAGACAAATGGTAACATTAACGTACATGATAGTTGTGGAGCACAACCAGTCACGACTAAGACTTGCCATCACAAGCTAATGTCCTGGTGGCATGAGTAATTGATGCACGCACGGGGATTTCAGTAAAACAGTACATGAATTAACTTTAATATCCTGCATCCTGTTTTCTAATAACATCAGATTAGACAGAGATTATGTATCCGGGTAGGCTGTTTTGTTTTAATTATTAATCGTGTGGAGACCTATATGTATGACATTTCTAATATTATATTATCAATTGACCATAGAAGATACTGTGTAATTCGCTAACTCCTCAGCCGTAAATATGTGATTAACGAGTCTGTGGTAGAACAGAATATGTGCACAACGAACAAACTACAAGAAGGAGCATTTAATTAACACTGCGCTTTGAGTTGAATTGGCGTTCAAGTTCCTTTTTTTTCCTGTGTTAATATGTTTATCTCCCTCACATTTGTTATGTTAAAAAGTAAACTGACGTCCACAAATCGGAATTCCGCTTACATCATTAAATTTTCTATCAAATGTTGCTATTTACGTTTAATTGAAATGATATAATTCACACCCATATCTCAATACACCTGTCTTACTGTAAGAAGGGAACCGCCGACATCTCAGAAACATAGATTGTGTGTTTGAAATGAATACACGGTTGCCGTGCTCTCATATTAAACACTACTGAATTAAAGCAACTACGAATATATTATTTTAAATAGTCCCTAGTAGAGTCTGATGTTGTGATGTGAACTGGTAGACCTTCAATATTACAGACATAAACATCGCACTCAAAAATATGACATGCCTTTTTGGGGGATTGAAACCAGACCGCTGTCTTGGCATATCTACATCTGTAAATTTCCCACATACTATACAATATATTACTAATTGTATTTCAAGTGACTCAAGTTTGGGCACAATTCTTATATACAAAGTAGAGGGTATAACATGATATTGTTGATACACAAATCATTTGGTTGATATTATATTACCACTATCATTTCAAAGAGATTACCCCCCCCCCCCCCCCCCCGCCCCATCTCCCCCCCCCCCCACACACAAGTGTCATAAACATCACAAGAGTGAATAGCTGAATACATTGCATGACTCCTTAGTTTTGATGAGGATCCCAATGTTTGGATAACAGGATGACATATGCTATAGTCATTTTGTGGGTTGGTAAAGACAATTTTTGTTTGAAACGTTGCATGGACCTATTTTGCCTAAGCTTTAAATCTGTATCTGCAGGGGATTTTTTACGTATGCCGTATGTACATGAGTGCTTCTTATGTGTCATCCTTATCAGAAAGAAACATGGCGTGCGAACCACTCTACCGGTATCCAGGGGAGAATATAACATGCTTGGAATACACATGTTCGTAAGAAGACGCCAACCGGAAGACCCCCAAATGCGATATTCGGATGTCTGTAAACAAGATATGAAATCCCTGGGCATAGACCCAGACACGTGGGAAAGAGTTGCAGCAGACAGATGTTCCTGGAGAAGAGATGTATGAAACGGACTTGGGCTCTTTGAGCGCAATCTGATCCAACAAACTGAGGATAGGAGAACAGGCATAAAATGCAGTCACTTACTGCGGGACCAGCCTCGTCTTACAGATGCGGAAACTGTTACAGAGATTGTCACTCTCGCATTGGACTACACAGTTACCAGCGTTGCTGCCAGGTGCCTCCCCAGTGGCACAACTCTATAGTCCTACAGTGCAGAAAGAGACCTACTACTACTACTACTACTACTACTACTACTACTACTACTACTACTACTACTACTATTTTTTTTTTGCATATCCTTTACAGGACATCGCTGTCAACACCAACATCTTTTAGCTGTATGTTGATTTCTTGGCAAGATTACGCTCAGTAGTTTGCCATTGCTTTCTGAGCGGCCAGCTCACATACCCCGTAAGTTACCGATGCGATTCGAACCACTGCTGATTCTCACCGTCGTCACGTTTACCTACGAGAGTATACGAGATTACGGAGAAAAGTCATAACCTCTAAGCCATGAAGCCGGCCCTACGATGTATACTTATATATATATATATATATATATATATATATATATATATATATATATATATATATATATATATATATATATATATATATATATATATATATATATATAAACCGGTCTCTGTTGCTAAGGGCTTGCGAACGCGTTTTGTGAGCCTGTATACCCGGGTTCGAAACACATCGATGCTGGTTTTTTCGAAAAAGGTATAGGAGCCGAACGTTCAGAAGGCAATGGCAAACTACTGAACATAAAATTTGCCCAGGAATCACGAACACCGAAAATGCTGGGGTTGACTGCTACTTTCTGTAAAAGACATGCTACTTTATATTTATATATATATATATATATATATATATATATATATATATATATATATATATATATATATATATATATATATATATATATATATATATATATATCACTTAGCTATCACGTATTGTTTGTTACCTTTGTGGTGTATTTGTGAGTATTGACGAAGATCCTGTAGAAACATTAGGAATTCGTCTTCGTTAAATCTGGAAAGTGTTACAATGTTTCCTATTTATTGAGCTATCAGCTGGAGACGACAAATGTCTGCTAAACACAATTAAATAATCTGTGCCATGGTGGAACAATCCAATGTTTCCGCTTTTCCACTTTATCGACAAGAAATCGAATATCAGACAGGAGGCGCTACAGTTATCAGCAGGGAAGAAATGACAATTTTCAACTGGATTATTTGGGCGATTCTTGGTCAAACAGTTGTGGTCTTTGGCGTTATAAGCAATATCTTTAATATTATTTGCTTTGTCAAACAAGGATTCAAGGATTCCATCAATGTTAGTTTAACAGGTACCGTCTTCTTATATTTTAGTTTTGAAATACATCGTGAGTTTTATATGTTATATCCACAATATCCAGTCTTATTTCCTCACTGTCTGGGATATCTGATAATATTTGTATCACACACACAAACACCCTCACTCACTCACTCACTCACTCACTCACTCGCACATAAAAAATACACACTAGCACACACATGCATGTACGTATGCAGATACTACTACTACACACACACACACACACACACACACACACACACATACACACACACACAAACACACTGACTGGCACCTTGCCGTCTTGACAGACGACAGTTTGTTACACAGTGCTTCAAAACCAGACATAAAAACTACATCCCATGGCGGTCATTTCCACCACAACACACCATCTGACATCTCACACACTCATATCTTTTATATATATATATATATATATATATATTATATATATATATACTATATATATATATATATATATATATATATATATATATTTATATATATATATATATATATAGTTAGCTAGAGGAGACTACTGCGACACGTTGTATTCATTCAAAGAGTATGCTTAGTAAGGTGGAGAAAGGAATGTTTCGTGTGACATGGCTCTCGTCGCTTCAGAGTTAACAGATTGTGAGAATTGTATGGATATTTTACCCTGGCTATGCGGGGGTGCGGAGGAATGAACAGGCTCATAGGCTAGCAGGGAATGCACCTCTTGGTGGTAGTTTGCCTATGGACAAGTGGGAGGTAGTCGTGCGCTTATTGGACCAGGTGGTGAAAACGCAGGAACAGACTGAGAACCCATATGTGGAAAGACTGAGATTGCGGGGGATCGGCAAGGGTTCTGGAAAAATAGCAAACATGAGATGGAAGACCAGGACAACTTTTAATCAGATAGCGGGGGAAACGATTAGTTGTATGACTCTTCGCTGGCTGTTGGACGGGGGGGGGGGGCGGAGCACGTGTGGGATTGTCTTGAGTGCAGTGGCTCTTTACTAAACACACACACACACACACATACATATATATATATATATATATATATATATATATATATATATATATATATATATGTGTGTGTGTGGTGTGTGTGTGTGTGTGTGTGTGTGTGTGTGTGTGACGCTTTCCGCCGACCGAGCCATATGGGATAAAAACCCGGTGCAATGAAGTCGACCCTGAAGTCGACTTTGACGCGACTTTTTTCTGTATATATATATATATATATATATGTGTGTTGTGTGTGTGTGTGTGTGTGTGTGAGAGTGTGTGTGTGTGTGTGTGAGTGTGTGTGTGTGTGTTTCTAGCTGCGTGTCACATGTGGTGCATTGCCTCTAATTGGTTTCTATCTGCAATAGAATGTTGTTTACATATGATGTACATTTTATGTATAAGTACTATTTTATTGTTCATTGTGCAGTACTAAACACACGAGAGCGTAGACTTACATTCGTTCTTAAAGAAAACATAGGGCTGTATATTAGCTATAAAAATTATATGATTACAATGTTAAGTTTGCTCTCTTTCGGTATGTTGTTTGATATCCAACGATTTGTTCATATATTCTACGAATTTCAGTTTACATCTCTTCGCTCATACATCTTGTAAATGTGAATACACTAATCATTTGCAATGACTCCTAATATCATTAATTGTTTATTATTTTTGTCAGGTCTGGCCATATCTGACCTTGGATGTTTATTACCCTTAATCTGGGCAAACATCTGTTACACGCCTGCATTCAGTGATCTAGACTTACCGTTTGACCTCGTCGAGTTCCAGTACATGACTACTGGGATTACCCACGTGATGTTTACACGGATCAGTAGCTGGATGACGGCGGCCATCACCCTAGAGAGATGCTTGTGTGTAGCTGTGCCTTTAAAGGTATAGCGTTCTGAAACACATTCAAGATCTAACAGATTAGTGTTTACAGCAACTTGTAGCATCCTCTATATGTTATTCTTAAATTGCAATCTACCATTTCAAACTAAACTCTCTTATGTTGTCCTGCAATTGATTGTTTCTTATGTGGGTACACACCAGCGCAGAATATATGTGAATGTGTTTTTAAAGTAAGTAAAAGACACTTGTACACATCGTTTCTGAGAAGACGTTATGAGAAGACAAAAACTGGAACATATTGTGAAAACCAGAAAGATTTGCGGAAAGAGAGTTAGAGGAAGACAGTGTGAGAAGATTTTTGACAGTCTTGAGTCATGGCACGGAAGGGAGTCAACACACGAGTTGATCCATGACGTCGGAGATCGTAATTTGTGGAGAGGTATGATGGTCTATGCCAGCCGGCAAGGCACTAGATGATGGTGGCACGCCTTAAGGCGCAACTTGCAAACGGTGCTAGACCATATTTTTAAAGACCAATTCTTACTCGGCGGGTAATATGGTCAATATCACGCATGTCGCCTTTTACTTCCCAAAACATTCTTTGTACCCATTTTGGGCTGGTTCGACTGGTGAATCTAGGTCAATATTTTTTAATCCGAATTAGCCCAGCTGCGGATCCACCATATTAACACCTGGCCGACAGGCGAGTGTCTAACCATTACACTACCGAGGCTATGCCCGATGTGTGTTTTGGTCAGTATTGTGACTTGTGGACTCATCATCATCATCATCATCATCATCGGGTAACACATATTCCCCAGATCGTGGCTCTCGTCACAGCTTTAATGCCATGTGTTCGCAGTTGTGTTCAACGTTACCCGCCTCTTGTTACGCCCACTATACCTTCAGTTATTGTTATGTTTAGCCCTTTGTAACGTATCCAAACTATTACAGTTTTAGAGACATAATACTGTCTTTAGCTAGTTACCTTAAATGTACAGATCTTCAATTTCAGTATTCATTTCGTTTAAAAAACGTTGTTTTGTTAATTGTTCTGTAACATTTAAATGGAGATGAGTTGAGTCAAGAGCGACATCACTGCACTCGAGACATTCCCTTAATGTTCCGTCCTTATCTTCAACAGTCAGCAAAGAGTCCCAATAGTAATCGTACCAGCAGTCTTATTAGACGTAGGACAGTCAAAATTTGTGGGTCACGTGAATGAGAAGAAATAAATGGAGAACTTGGTAACAACTGGCAAGATCGAGGGGAAGAGAACAAGGGGGAGGTAGAGAAGTAAATACCTGGATGGCTTATAACGTGGCATGATCGAGACATGAAAACTGAGCAGATCCACGACTCTGGCAATCGAGTGAGATGACGAAACATGACCGCCATGCTTATCGGCATGGCACATGAGTCTGATTATGTTGTAAAGTATACTTTCATAAACGTTTGTTTTCTGTTTAATTGCTAGAACAAAAATCCGCGTTCTCAATTGTTTGTTTTGATTTTTTTTTTTTTCGTTTATTTGATTGCTGGTGTTTTGTCATAGGTTCTTAATGCTATTTCATCGTTTTCATCAAGTGCCTTGCCAACTGTCTTGGACTAACATACTTTTTTCTATATCTTCCGATCTTCTGCAACTTGTTTCTTTTCCTGTGCTGAGACCTTACCGTTTATAACAAAAGGCTATCTAGAATTTTCTTCTCAGTGTCTTTATCTATATAGCTAAACATTTACTATTGTCATTTCATGTTCCATTCTTTCTCTTTTCAAAATATTGCCAAAAACGACGACTGTCTCTTTCTGATATGTAGGATAAGCTCTCTGTATGTGTTTGCCTCTTTTCAAAAACATTTAAATTATGCAGTTTTGCTTTCCAAGAAATTGTCTGTACTCGTTTGTAAAATATCTCTAAGGTCTCTGTGAATTGTTTGCTTGTTTACTAATTTTCAAGAACTCACAGTCATATGTTATTACTGATGCATGTAACAAGCAAATTGTATGTTTTCTAACCTTCAATCAATACCGACTTACTCCTCGATGTCCTTGACAGGCCTTATATGGCATATGTTGACCAGTCTTCATTGGTGTTAATTATAGTGTCAATGTATTTACAGTGTGTGAATTTTTCAATAACTTCATTGCTGTGTTTAATTTTTGGCACACCTGGACTTTGTCTGTGGACGTTATCTCTGAGTACTTTATTATTCAGAAACACGTAACATTACCTGGAAAATCACACAGCCAAAACACTCTGGGGTTGGACTGAATTCATTAGCAACATACTTGATAAGGACAGTCCTCAATCTCATTGTTGATTAATATGAACAGTTGGTTACACTAACCATTCTGCGTTATAACTACTGTTTGATTTCGCTTTCTCTCCTCAGTCGTCTAGTCTCTTGGTAAACTCCGTGTAAAATCATGGCTGACACATATAACAATAACGAACATACATGCATCATTGTGTTATTCCTTATAATCATCTGTCTTACTTTCGAAGACTGTGGTTTGATCATCTTACCAATATGACTGTCGTCACTTGTGACGAACATTATAAAGCATTTGTGATGAGTAATATTAACCAATGACAACTAACTGTTCTCTAATGGTAGCTAATCAACTGTTCTACTGACCATATCATACGAGCATTACCCTGCAAGGTTTTTCGTTAAATGCTATCATAGGGATAGTATGTTATTGTGCAAAGACCATCGGGTCGTGCCAGTAAACTCATCAGCGATGTATCATATTAAGGCTAAATTACATCTAAGTCATCGCCATCATTAGCATCAAGTAGCAGGCCTTTTACGGAACATCGCAATCATTGTTTCCCGATCTTTTGCCATTTCATCCCTCAAGCCCAAGGAAGTCTCCAATGTCCTGTGTTCATCGTCCTGCAAGTCGACCCATGCCTCTCATTCGTCTTCCAAGAATCACACCTTTCATCACTTTTCTTTTCAAGCCACTATGACGTTAAAGTATTCTTTGACAAAATGTCTACGTGGTGACCATCGAACAGCAATACCCTGGCATCCAGACGTCGTTACTGACGACAGCCTGTTACAATTAGCTTTAAAAATACAGCACAATAACCTCTCCATAGCACAAAGACTTGGCTGAATTGTAGGGACCTTGTGTTGTCCAAGAAGCATAATCCCTCTCTCAGCCTCTCTCAGAGGAAAGATAACACCAATACATCTGGAACAAGACAAGCTGCAAAAGCTGCCGAAGAAGCAAAGCAATGCTCTAACTGTTCGTTTGTCGGAGTTTCCATCCTAGACCAGTTACCGACCAAGGCTTAGGGTCTGGTCTGCATTGTCATGACATTAAGTTTTTTGGTTGTATTTCCTCGCACCAGAATCAGCCTTGCACCCACCCAATTGTGCTCCTCAGCCCGAAGCCGTTGGGAAAATGTGGGGTGTCAGGTTTTAGTGACCGTCGAACATCATGTAGTGCAAACTGGTGAAACCCAGCTGTAGATCGATAGCGTAGTGGCTAGACAGTCTCCTGCCGTCCAGAAGGGCATTGGTTCGATCCGCAGCTGGACAAATTAGTATTTTGTTTTTAATTGACCTGGGCTTTCAGGTTGACCTAGCCTAATGTGGGTACCGAGCTTGTCTTGCAAAGTAAAGACGCCCCGCCGTGACACTGACCTCATCACGCGCTGGGTGCCCAAGGCCTGAGAAAGGTCCTTTATTTTTTTGGTAATAGCTGAAGATACATATATCTCACAAGAGTCGCTTTAAAGTGGACAGGGTCAACTTCATTGCACCGGGTTTTATCCCACATGGCTCAGCCTCTTTCCGCAGCAAATTGCCGAAAGCTTCACACAAAGCACGAACTCCGTAGCTCCAGTGAATCCCCCCCCCCCCACCCCAGCCCCATCCAGGAGTCTTCGAAAAATAAGCACTCGTGAACCGAAGGACGCTGCCCGGAATCGAACCCACAACCTTCAGAGCCCGAGTCAGACTGCTTGACCACGGAGACTCCCGATACATATATCTTAATGTACATGAACAATGCAGGGTGTGTGAAATTAATTACTCATGTTTACGTGGACTAATTACAGGTAAAAGAGATCGCCACACCAAAACGAATGTTCATTGTCACCACTGGTATATTCGTAGTCCTCATCGCCAGCTCATCTCCGCAATACTTCCTCTACAGACTCGCCAGCAAATATTACCCAGACAGAAACAAGACACTCCTCGGGATAGACTTTACTAAAGAACTACAGCAGTTTGAGAAATTTTCATATCCAATCAATTACTTCGTCGTCCCTGTTATCGCTTTTGTGATCATCACGGTCTGTACTGCGATACTAGTCACGGAACTGAAGAGTAAATCCAAGTGGAGACAAAAGTCAGCCGCGTCTGAAGAAGCTGTCAAATTGACAAGCTCCAACCAGAAAGTTGTCAAAATGGTTGTAATGATTTCAATACTTTTCATTTGCTGCTTCATCCCTGTTTGCGTAGCATGTGTAGCCGTCGTTGTTATACCAGGGTTTTCTGTTGATGGGGTGTATAGAAACGCTACAATAGTAATTGTTGGCATTGGATTTGTTCTTGAGTCTATTAATTCGTCTGCAAATATTTTTATTTATTATCACATGAGTAGTAAGTACAGAAATATATTTCGTCACACCATTTTTCCAAGGAAAGTAGACTCTAAACTGTAATTATTACCATCACTTTCGCTATCCTATAACATATGTGGAAATGTTTCGCCACATATCAATTTCTTATTGAAATATATCAGTTCACACATCCTTTTAAAGTGAAAATATATTAGAGACAAAGATTAGTTTCGCAATTTCTCTTTTTTTCATATTTGATCCTGCCAATTATTAATACAAATATTCAAATGAAGCCGTTCTTCTCTAATAAAATGACGAAGAAAACAAATGTAACTGTTTGAGTCTGATTTATGCAACGAAGTGTCATTGAGCCATAGCTTTAACATCATTTCTCATGTTCCAAAAAAAAAAAAAAAAACCAAAGAGCATGAATTAAGCAGAGAATATTGCAGGCATTGGATTTTCCATTTCGTCTTCAAGCAAAGCTTTTCATTTTCTTTAGGTTACTCCTGACACAAAGTAACGTTTACCAGACTGTCGCCGGACGCGAGGATATATCAAATTTAATAGGCAGAAATCCCTACCCAAGAGTTAGCCGACTGTCTATAATTTTTGGCTCGTTTTAAAGAAGGATGTCTAAAGGGATGGTCCAGTTAGCAGAGACTGAGATTCATTTCGCAGACAACAGGCGAAGAACACTCGTGTATGCTGGAAGACTTAAGACTAATGTCCTGTTTATCTGCCCGGGTGCTTTTGTCAGAACAGTTTAGCCCCCCGTTAAGTAGTACACTTTCACGCGCTCACTTGCACACCTTGAATGTTGTTAAACGAATGAAGAGTGGAGTACATGGTGTAATTATAAAGAAATGATATCTTTTACTACAAAAGATTTATATGAAGATGCTCAGTTCAACTAGTGAACTAGAATCAAAACAAAATTTGATCAATTGATACAATCGGAGATGCTGGCCGAGTGGCTAAGAACGCCGGGTTCTCCTTTGGGAGATCCGCGTTTGAATCCTCGATAGGATGTAGATTTTTTTTTTCTGTCGGAGGCATACAGAAATCCTAACTGCACAGTTCGCTGCGACTGCACTAGCCATGCGGCCATAACTCCTTAGACTCAAGACCCCCCTGCCTTACACTGTAAGGTACTTTGGGCAGTAGATGACAGATGACAGATACAAGATTAAAAACTAATGAAATATATCTCTGTTGAGAGATAAACACTTTCACAGTTACAGTCACAGAAAATCGCAGACAATGGTTTGGTACAGATTCACCTGTGACGTCTTGATCCCGTCCAGAGCTAAGACCTGTTTAGTTATGGGACTCGATACAAACAGGTACCCGATGCTCCTCCGGATTCTGCTCTAGGTGGCGAAACCGCTTTTAAGTAACCACCCAACGGTTTATGGTTAACTCAATAGCATCAATGAGGTTCCTTAAATTTTAAAATAAAGACGCATACCCCTCAGTATCTTGGTAATGGTCAAGTGCCCGAGGGCTGGTTTTGTGTGTGTCTGTTTGTGTGTTTTTTATAAGCAAATGTGGAACCATAGCCACAGGTCCCATTTGCTAGACTTTCAACTACAATGATGGTTCAAGTTATAGATTGGCTATACATTGTAGTGTGGTTTCGGAGAAAAAAATGAGAGAGGATACAGACTTGAATAAGGGGCAAAAGAACATTAAATGATTGTCGGGAACACCTGGTTTAAGCAACATCCAAGAAGATTATGGACATTGAGAAGTCCTGACAGCAGGATTAGAAATCAGATCGATTATATCCAGATTAACAGAAGATTTCGAAATGCGTTAACAGTTCCAAATGCAGACTTTTACAATGATCACAGATTGATTACAGGCACACTGAAGGTAAAGTTAAAGAAAGTCAAGTATACACTAGCAAACTCTAAATATGATCTGTGTGCATTGTAAAATGACAAGGAAATAAAATACAATTTTAATATAGAAGTAAAAAGCAGATTTGATGTATTATCTGATTTAGATATCTTATTTCAAGATTTGACTGATCAATGGAAAATGTTGAAGAATTTAATCGGTTTGGCTGCAGAAACAATTATCCGAAAATTAAAGAAAGTAGGACGTAAGAAATGAATGACTGAAGAAACTTTTTAGACTAATGGAAACAAGAGGACACAACAAAAATAATCCTGACAAAAATGACGAGATTCACAGAGAAGTAAGAGCATTATGTAAAGAGGCAAAAGAAGCATGGTTTGAGAAGTATTGCATAGAAATTGAAAAACAACACAACAGTTAAACATACCAAATTTATACACAAAAGGATTCAGGGGATTACTAATAACAGAACATCAACATTAACAAAATATGGACAAATCATAATAGAAAAACAAAATTAGATTTTACATGCATGGTCAGATTATGTGAACAACTGTTTTGATGATACAAAAGAAGATCAGTAGGCCTATGATATTCAGAGAAATAATAAAGGATCATCAATGTTGTAGACAAAAATTCAGAATGTTCTTAACTACATTTCATCAGACAAGATCCCGGGTCCAGACAACATCTTAACAGAAATTATCAACGCCTTAGAGCAGGGGTCACCAAACTACGGCCCGCGGGCCGAATCCGGCCCGCGACATCATTTCATCCGGCCCGCCGACGGTACTCGAACTTGCTTGATATAACGTATTGAACACAAGACGTTATGATACAATTTAAATGTAAATAGTATGTTTAGAATAATAGGAGATCTCCACACGTGCGGAGACCTCCTGACTGCTATGTGTCTAAAATTTACTATTTTCAATTATAAATTATTGTATCTAGATTTTCTTGTTTATTGTAATGTTTCCTTATTTGGCGCCAATTCCAAGTCCTTCCCCGGCTTGTTGTATTGAGCCAACTACACTCTGACTGTTACCATGGTTTCCATGGCAAAACACACACACACACACAGACACACACACACACACATCTTTCCCTCCCCCAGACGCGCCCGCCTGTCAACACAGGTCCGCTGCTCAAGAAATATTTACTTCTTTTTGCCTGTCATCCATTTTATACGTATGTCACAAGGATTTCTTTGACAGTGATATGTAAGTGAACTACAAGTGTGAATAGAGGCAATAAAGTAACAAACATAGCATTAAAATGCCATAGACGCCTCGTGTTATTACGAAAATATAAGTTAGTTTAGTTTAGTTTAAGTTTACTCGACTGATCAACATCACTGCACATGGGTGTGACCCATAAGTGCTCCGTTCTACTCCTAACTCAAGCCTAAGTCTGGAGAATCTCAGCTCAGTGCACGAACTCCGTAGCACCGGCGAGGTTCCTGAAATACTTTGGGTAGAACTGTAACTCGAAATTTTGCCCTAGCATCGCCGTAAGGCTACTCTTTTCCGATTTCCAACTGCCAAGTGATATACAATACACACGGGCGTCTGATCTCACTACCCAGAGACCAGGGGAAATTGATGTTACTAGAAGTCCACGTGAAAAAATCCCGGCCCTCATTAGGGCTTGAACCCTGGACCTCCAGCACTTGAGGCGGACACCATACCTTGAGACCACTCAGTCTCTCCCCCCCCCCCCCCGACAGACAGAAGACAGACAGACAGACAGACAGACAGACAGACAGACAGACAGGCAGGCTGGCAGGCTGGCAGGCATGGCAGGCGGATGGATGGATGGATGGATGGATATATAGATAGATAGATAGATAGATAGATAGATAGATAGATAGATAGATAGATAGATAGATAGATAGATAGATAGATAGATAGATAGATAGATAGATAGATAGATAGATAGATAGATAGATAGATAGATAGATAGATAGATAGATAGATAGATAGATAGATAGATAGATAGATAGATAGATAGATAGGGAGAGAGGGAGAGAGGGAGTGAGAGACGGATGGACAGACGGGCCGGCAGGCCGGCAGGCAGGCAGGCAGACAGGCAGGCGGGCGGGCTGAACGGACGGACGGACGGACGGACGGACAGACAGACAGACAGACAGACAGACAGGCAGGCAGGCAGGCAGGCAGATGAATAGATAGATAGATACATAGATAGATAGATAGATAGATAGATAGATAGATAGATAGATAGATAGATAGATAGATAGATAGATAGATAGATAGATAGATAGATAGATAGATAGATAGATAGATAGATAGATAGATAGGTAGGTAGGTAGGTAGGTTGGTTGGTTGATAGGTAGGTAGGTAGGTAGGTAGGTAGGTAGATAGATAGATAGATAGATAGATAGATAGATAGATAGATAGATAGATAGATAGATAGATAGATAGATAGATAGATAGATAGATAGATAGATAGATAAATAGATAGATAGATAGATAGATAGATAGATAGATAGATAGATAGATAGATAGATAGATAGATAGATAGATAGATAGATAGATAGATAGATAGATAGATAGATAGATAGATAGATAGATAGATAGATAGATAGATAGATAGATAGATAGATAGATAGATAAATCCCCGCCAGGAGCTGGGGGAAGCCGGGCCGGGACAGCTAGTCGGGAAATAAATGACCATAGACCCCTAGGTAGACCAAGAAGACGGTGGAGAGATAATATACATACAGACTAACAAGCACTTGGAATCAGCGACTGGCAAGAGAAGGTCAATCAGAGAGACGAATTGAGACGGCTTGTATCTGCAGCAAAGAACCTCAATGGCTTGGAATGCTGAAGAAGAAGAAGAAGAAGAAGAAGAAGAAGAAGAAGAAGAAGAAGAAGAAGAAGAAGAAGAAGAAGAAGAAGAAGAAGAAGAAGAAGAAGAAGAATCGTCACTCGAGGTGGGTTGTGGTTATTATGTCACCAGCCGCCTTTATTTCCCGGGGTATTTCCTGGTACCCATTACAACACATGTTATTTTGAAACATTGCCTCAATGGGAAATCAAACCCATTACCACAGTGCCGAAAGGAAAACGTGCTAGTCACTGGGCTTCGGCTTTTACATTGCTTTGTACTTTCAATCGGAGACGACCTGAAACACATATCCAATTGTCAAATCTATGATCATCATCATCTTCCACTTCTGCCGTCAAGCGTCGTGGGGAGGAATAATTTGCGCTCTAGCACCCGATGGGCGGGTCTGGATAGTGTCACTCCGTGTGATTTTATAATGGCTTTGATGTCGTCAATCTATAGTCTTCTTGGGCGTTCTCTTGATCTGTTCGCAGATGCTCTTTGATGTATAGTCAGTGATGGTAGTTGATGGTGTTGCATTCTAACGATATGGACGAACCTCTTCATCTTCTGTCTTTCAATAAATGTGGCACAAGGTGTTGATCCCACTCTCTGTCTGATAACAACATTTTTATTCGGTCTCGGAATGTTAAATTGGCAGCTCTCTTAAGGCATCTTATCTCACAGGGATTTATTTTGCAAAAATGTGATTTGGATAATGTCCATGTGTGAGATTTGTAGCATAGAGTTGATATGAATATGCTGTTTATTATCTGTATTTTGCGGGCCAGGGTATATTTGGATATTTAGTGTGGGTGATAGCAGATATGTAAGTGTGTGGCATATTTTTCCATTCCCCTCAGTTTCCAGACACCGTTTCCAAGAATTTGAGTTTATACGCGAATCGTTTGCCATTGCCTTATAAGGAAATGAATGTGGAACAACAAAACACAATTGGAATGTATAGCAACAGCTCGAAATAGATTAGCGGCCAGTTAGACCTAGCCAGACCAAGGATTGTCAGAGTCATAAACACCTACCAAGTCAGATGTAAAACTAGTAAGGGGGTGAGTTTTCGCCCATCTGTGCCTTTTTGTGCTTCGGGTAAGATTTTTGCGTTTTGAATGTTAATACCTGTATCATTTGATTATAGAATACACGTATTCTTGTATTTGGGCTGGTTTTTACAACTATAAAATTTCTTCTTTAAGAAGATAGCCTGAGGTTCGATTCTGCACAAAGAACTTGTTTATGCCACTACTAAATTTTCCTGTGCTTCTGCTATGATTGCTAATCTATATTTGGTGAAGAATATCTCACTATCATCTGCATTTTCTATGCAGAAAATCTGTTCATTATATCTTCATATTCGAACCAATATTCTCTAGGTTAGAGACTTGTCTTTACTAGACATCTAGTGAACTAGTGTGTACCTAACGGTGCAATTTCTGATACATACCTGTTGTACTTTTACATGGTGTTTGAATCATTATGTAATTTGTTTCATGAATATGCAGGGGAGTTGATGTTATGTTTTTTTTAGTATAATCTCATGGGGGATGAGAGGTGGACACTCCATATCTTCAGATAGCTTGTCAGATCTGCATGTCATGTCAGCAAGGCCCATTTGTGGGGATGAGTAAGTGATCACTTTATGTTCAGTTAAATCGTGCAGTGTTTGCTTGCCACAAGAAGAAGATTTCTGAGCTGAAGTTTGAACCACCTACTTCTAAAGGTTATGGCGGTTTGTGGATGCTGGATAAATATCCAGTGGATGATTTCTGTATTATTCTAGAGATAGATTATATGTCCTCTCATGTTGGGGGTGTTTTCCCATGTGATGTGAAGAGTGTTTATATTTTTTGGTGTCTTTGTCTTGTCTTATTCGTCGTGTCTTATCGTGACATTTTGCAAGGTCAGTTTAGATGGAACAGTCACGAAAACCCAGGCTAAAGCACTAATACGTTTTAATGAATAGATGCCCCACTCGTCAACAGAGTTGAAGACAACTCAAATAGCAGAGACCATAAGGGAATTGTCCCATTTCCCCATTCCTTTATTTTCATTATTTACTCTGTATTTTTGTTACAATGAATTGATATTCTATCAGATGTACAATGCTTGGTTTTTGTTTTTTTCCAATCTTGCAGCACTGGGGGACAGTTTACTAGAGGATAATTTGGCCGATATTAGATTTCAGAGATACCGACCAGGTCCCGGCTTAAATCTTTATGCTAGTGTTACATCTGGAATAAACATCGAAAAGGGACGCAACTCATTTTATATTTTCCAACTACAACTAGTTATATCCTGGTTATCTCCTTTTCATTTCTGGTTATCAAGCGTTGGTCAGCCAATGTACCAACTGATTTCGGGAACCAGCTATGGTTACCATCTGTCCAACAACCTCTGGAAGAAATTACTTGTCTGCTGCACAGCGCAGGACAGTAGCTTAGTACAGTATGGTGGATCTTTACCACTACCTTCGTCTGGGAGAACTCAAGTGATGGCTACCTAACTTTATATGGAAGCCCTAGTCTGCAGAAGCTTTTGGGACGTATAACTCAATTTCCTGTATATGGTTGTAAGACTCGGACTTATGTCTGGAACTAGCCCAAGGCACTCCTTTATTTTATTATGTCGATCCAGACATGTTGGATGTACCTTACTACAAGAAGAGTATCAATCTTTGGATTTGCCGCCGGGATACCTTCAATCAGCAATTACAGAACCCTTTTGGAGAGTCCTTGATCCACTAGCCTATGGATGATACAGCCACTTTTGTGGAAGTATGGTTATGATGCAGGCCCACTTTTCTCTCAAGACATACGCAAGCTAAAGTGATCCTTCAGGAGCAAATCTTGGACAGTTACATTTGTCTGTCTGGTATTTTCCGCAAGAAAATGGATCCCACCACGATCCATAGTTCTAGCACCACCGTTACCTATGATAGTCAGCCGGAGCAACCTTTGACAGTGCATATCAGTCTGTTAGATCCTGCAAGAATATGATTAACTCATCCCATTATCAACGGTGGTATGCATTAGAGGATTTTAGTAGAGAGACTGTGTAGAAACATCTTCTTATGTTTCGTATCGTGGAGTTTAGATACAGTTTGTTTTTCAAGCCCCAGTGTGGGGTGATCGTACATTTTCCTGACTTACAGGATTTACCTATCACAGGATTCATTGAGAGGAAGATTCACAATCAACAACCATAGAACATTTTAATGGACTTCTTTGTTGTAGTTAGAGAGATGTTTAGTAGTGTACATGTACTATGTTTGGTTTTGTTGACCATAGTTAAATGTATTAACTATATGTTTGTTCTGGAGGTAAAACCATTCCAGATATAGGTATTGATTTTACTTCAGGTTGATAAGTTAGAAGAAATTGGTTGTTTGTTTTTTTTAATCAAAGAGTGTACTGCACTGCTTTGAGGATGTATTTTTGTTATAATGTTTTTGTAGATTGTAGTAATGCAGAGTTTAGAGTTCCCATAACCCACTGTTTTAGTCCTTATGAAATGTTATGGTTAGAACCATGAGTTGTTATTACTTTATTGTGAACGTTTGTTCAACGTAGTGTTTATTGCAGTTGATATTTGTCACTGTTTATAAAAGTATAAGAGAGATGATGTGAGAGGTCGACAACACATAGACCTATATTTCTTATAGAGACTTCTTCTCCTATAAGGTCTATGGTTAATGACCGACTCTCAAAATCTTCTCCAGGAGATTAGTCTTATCAATGTATGTTGGACTGGTACCTGTTTCGGCCTAGTCCCCTCATTATGAAAATTAGAGCCATGTCTAGTTTTCCTGGAGAATACCCTATGAGGAAGAAAACTCGAACACTTGCCCTATATCTCAAACCCAAGTCTTATTCCCCTAGACCACAACATTCATATCTTCTATATTTATATCTCACAAAGTGCACTTGCTTTTTGACATTTGATTTCGATGTCTATGTCCAATCTGCCATCTTTTGTGATCATACTTACTGATATTTGAATTCATTAACTTGTTTCAGATTTGTGCTATTTTTCTGTATACTTAGTGGAGCAGGTGATCTGCTAACTTGCATTTCTTCGGTTTTGGTTGTATTTATACTCATATTGTATCTGCTGCATGTTGAAATCAGATTATTAATATAATTTTGCAGTCTACCCTTGTCGCTATAATACAGGCACTGATCATCTGCAAATAGAAGTTCATTTTATTTCCTGTGGATCAATTGTTTCGTCTGAAGTAAAGAGTTCTAAATTTTATGAATATGTTCTGTCAAGGCTTGCTTCTTTGAATATTCTGTCCGTCATCATCAACATCTTTCACTTCTGCCGTCAAGCGCAGTGGGGAGGAATAATTTGTGCTCTATCGCCCAATTGGCGGCACTGGATAATGTCATTCCGTATTATTGTACAATGTCTTTGATGTCGTCAATCCATTGTCTTCTTGAGCGTCCTCTTGGTCTCTTCGTAAGATAATCTTTGAGTAGGGTAAGTGATGGTAGTTGATGGTGTTGCATTCTAACAACGTGGCCAAACCACTTGATCTTCTGTCTTTCAATAAATGTGGCACAAGATGTTGATCTCACTGTCTGTCTGATAACTTAATTTCTCACTCGGTCTCGTAATGTTAAGTCAGCAGCTCTCCTCTGGCATTTCTTCTCGCAGGTGCTGATTTTGCGAAAGTGTGATTTGTATAAAGTCCAAGTTTGAGATTTGTAGCATAGGGTTGGTGTGAATATGCTGTTTGTTATATGTCCATGTAGATATTAAATAGCATGAGGAGAAGAGCACACATCCCTGTCTCGCTCTTGTATTGACTGTGAACATATCTGATATACATTCTTGTGTTCTTACTGTACTTCGGCTCGAGTGGTACATGGCTACGATGTTTTCTAGCAAATGTCCTTGTATCCCATAGTCTGTAAGGATGGTCCATAATTTGTATCTGTCTCTATCGAAAGCCTTTTCCTGATCTACAAACACAATATTCAGCTGGTGACTATATTCGATGGTATTTCTGTTCCCAAATATTTGTCTAAGTGCATCAGTGCATCATTTACCTTTCCAAACACGAATTGTACTTTGCTTTACTGTTGTTCACCTATAGGTCTATCTCTTTGTTCCAATAGTTTTGCGTACATTTTCCCTATATGGCTCAGGAGTGATATACGTCTGTATGTTTCGCACTCTCTCATATTACCTTTCTTTTTCCATAATGGTACTATTATTGGTAGTGTAGGGCAAAGAGACTTCCGGTACAATGGCGTCGAAGAATAGGCGCGTCTATTCTTCGGGGAGATGCTGTTTGGTGTTTTCCTGTGGATTTCGTGTGATTTCCTATGGATTTCCTGTGAATAGTGTTTTCCTGTGGATTATGTGATGTTATTTAGTGTTCTTTTATTGGAAGTTTTCAAAATAAGCCACGGAAGGCAGGTGGTGGATGAAATTTTGAGGGCAGCCGACAGATATTGATTGGTCATGGTCTCGAGTTTCACGACGGCAGGCAGAGGACCTCTTCTTGAGACAATGGCTGCGGTCTCCGACCAGTACAGTCACTGCCATAGATTAAAGCAACGGCAAACTACCTCTTTAAAAGTGCCTAGTACATCATGATTCGCTTAAAGACAGATCATCGCAAGACAAGGACAGAGACGTTAAAATTAGCAACATGGAACGTTAGAACGTTAAACGACGGCGAAAGATTAGAGAACATAAAAGAAGAAATTGAAAGGAAATATATTAATATTTTAGGTATGTGTGAAACGAGATGGACAGGAGCAGGCATCAAGATAGATGAAGATTTCAAGATTATTTATTCTGGAGGGGAAGATTGTCATAGGGGAGTGGCAATTATTTTGGACCGGAAAACATCAAAATCTGTTCAAGGATATTGGGCCGTGTCGGACAGAGTTCTACTAGTTAAATTAAGTGGCAGACCTTTTAGCATAAATATTATTCAAGTATATGCCCCAACGGGAGAATCCAGTGAAGATAGTGTAGAAGAATTTTATAATGACATAGAGTCTGCCTTAAAGAAATGTAAAAATTCAGAAATAAACATCATAATAGGGGACTTCAATGCAAAAGTAGGAAATCAAGGGGATAGATACACAGTAGGAAACTATGGTTTAGGAGAGAGAAATGAAAGAGGATACATACTCGTAGAGTGGGCAAAAGAACAGGAAATGATTGTAGGAAACACCTGGTTTAAGCAACACCCTAGAAGATTATGGCCATGGAGGAGTCCTGATAGCAGGAATAGAAACCAGATTGACTACATTCTCATTAGCAGAAGATTTAGAAACGCGCTAACAGTAGCAAAAACTGTTCCCAGTGCTGATTGTTATAACCATAGATTACTCACAGGAACATTGAGGATAAAGTTGGAGAAAGTCAAGTATATAACAGGAAACACTAAATATGATTTGTGTACATTGAGTAATGACAAGGAAATACAAAACAAATTCAATATAGAAGTACAGAACAGATTTGAAATATTGTCTGATCTAGAGATCCTATTCCAGGATGTGGATGATCAATGGGAAACGTTAAATAATTCAATCAATGTGGCTGCAGAAACAACTATTCCAAAATTAAAGAAGGTGGGTCGTAAGAAATGGATGACTGAAGAAATTTTACACCTCATGGAAACAAGAAGACTCAACAAAAATAATTATGTCAAATATGAAGAAATTCACAGACAAGTCAGAATATTATGTAAGGAGGCAAAAGAAACAAGGCTTGAGGAAAAGTTCTTAAAAATTTAAGACTAACACAACAGTCAAAATACCAAATTAGTGCACAAAAGAATTTAGGAACATACTAATAAAAGAACAAGTCCATCAACAGGATGTCTAAAAACTAAAGATGGCAAAATCATAATAGAAAAAGACCAGATTCTACATGTATGGACAGATTATGTGAAACACCTTTATGATGATAACGGAGACGAACAATATGATATTAGATTTAATAATGAAGGACCGCCAATTTTGGAGATGGAGGTTCGAAATGTTCTTAAGCATATGAAAGCTGGCAAGGCCCCCGGTGCAGATAACATCACAAAAGAAATGATTAAAGCTTTAGAAGAATTTGGACTAGAGCAAGTCACCAGAATGCTGAACACATTATATGATACTGGAGATATACCTCCTGAATTATGTAACTCTGTATTTATTCCAATCCGAAAGAAATCAGGAACCTTGGAATGTGATGAACATAGAACAATTAGTATAATGAGTCACATCACAAAGATTATGCTAAGAAGTATCATGCAAAGAGTGAGGAAGAAGATACAACCTGAAATAGGGGAAGAACAATGTGGGTTTGTAGAAGGAAAGGGTACAGTAAATGCTGTGTATATGCTGCGAACAGTTATTGAACATGCTATAGAAGTAAACAAGGATATACATCTTTCCCTGTATTGACTATACAAAGGCTTTTGATAGAGTTAGACATGTCAACATGGTGGATATGCTTGCAGATCTACAAATTGATGGGAAAGACATTAGACTTATAAAAAACATATATTGGAAACAACAAGCTGCAATAAGGATTCATAATGAAGTGGGACAGTATCAGCCAATTAAGAGAGGTGTTAGGCAGCGATGTGTGATGTCTCCAGAACTTTTTTCCCTATACAGTGAAAATATTTTCAGAAATATAGAGGATATAAATGGAATCAGCATTGGAGGACGAAACATCAATAACATTAGATATGCAGATGATAAGTATTAATTGCAGACAATGCGCAGGACCTGCAACAATTAGTAGATGCGGTTGTTGTACACAGTGAGCAATTAGGGTTAGAATTAAATTGTAAAAAGACTCAGGTTATGGTCGTTGTAGCATGATGTCTTCAGACGTTCGCATCCCCAGTCCATTTTCATTTCTCAATACTCAGTAGTTAACCACGTAAGCCGTCGTGATACCCTAACTAAAAATAGAATCGTAGATTCTAGATCGAGAGAGGGTAGATGAATGGTGGGGTCTCAATTTGATTGGGTAACCCTTGGGCTGGTAACGCTCCTTAATACATAATTAGCCCGCCAGTCGAAGCCTTGATTCCATCCCGTAAGGACATGTTCAAGATGCAGTGGTAAAATTTGCCCAAAAGCATTCTTTAGGATGTGGTCATCTGCACTCCAGGTACCTAAATCATTTAATATGTTATGTGTAAACCTGATGAAGTGAGAGAGAGACGAATGGCTGAGTATTTTCTTGAGAAAATGTAAAAAGAAGACAGGACTTCGGTACAGTGACTCTAAAACTGCTGCTCAAAACCTGTCATGTCTACCGCAGTGAAACATTCTTACCATGTCTATTGTCTGTCTGGTTTGATGATTTGCATATGCTTATGACTGTAAACCACGCTCAATGCATATGGCAAAACCTTTGTGCGCTCTGAACATTCTTTGAGTGCCTATCATGACCATTCTTAACCAAACTGTACCTTGCTATTGAGATTTACCTTTGGCAGCTTTGTTTCAGAATGTGTGATGCTATATACTGCATGTAATTTCTCCCTTATAATGGCTGAGAATGTTTGAGTGAATGAGATGATAATTATATAATTAACTTCTCATATTTGTAAAAGTAAAGACGCTTATTATATCCATGTTTGCAGGACTGCATTGCACTTTAGAAATTACAAAGTCCATGTAATGTCTAGTGACAGTATTACGATCAGGAAAATTGTCAAAAGCACTCATAAAGAGTTGCCTGGGATGCAGTTTCTCTTTGACGTTATGCACTGGTCCTTTGCAACAATAGTTTAGGTTTATATGAGCTACATTCCAATGAGGAGCAATATGTGGCATAACCTACAGTGTCTGTCAGCTGAATACATGGGAAGGCTCATGCTATTTGTCAGGGAAAATTCATGTTTTCTTTCATTATGTGTATTCCACATGTGAAAGCATTTCAAGTGCATGATTTCTGCCATACAATGCCTACTTCTTGGTGCTTAATCACACTGTCTGTTCTCATGGTACACAGGTCCCTGTGATCTACTCATTGTGAGAATTTACAAGATAATTGTGTGAAGCTGCCTCTGATTAGGAGTATGTGCCTATGACTTCACGGTTTTGGGGATGAACCTGGAGAAAGGATATCACCCCAAACCCCCAAATAAAATTGCACTTCATCATCAGTGAGAGGCGGGTGTTCGAATATCACACTCCTTTTCCCCTCCCATTCCTCTCTGAATCTGTGATAGTACTGTATAACTGTGACAATGGTTCAATAGATGTAAAACACATTTTGTGCCTTTGTTTATTAACAGAGAATGAGGAAGATGGGGGAGGCCTTTCAATTACCAGGACAACTCCAGGGAAGTCCTGAGCTCTAGCTTCAACTCCAGCTGAAAAATAAGACTCCATAAAGTACCACATGAACAACAGTTGCAAATGGTCAGCCTGAATCCACTAATTCTGGCCTATACAGATGGCACTGAAGAAAAGTCTTGATTAAAAGCCTAAAACATGGATACTCTCCAATTTTGTAAAAGCCCCAGGCTATATCTTCAAGATAAATTCAAGAAGAAACCTTAAGAAGAGAGATTACCTGGTCTTCAGCATGTCACTACTGGCTAAGAGTGGACATTAAAGGTGCACTTGGAGCAGACCATATCACAGCTTATTATTAATATTGGCTGAAAGCTAAAGGAGCAGAAGTATAATAAATAGAGCAAATTCTCAAAATGGATTAGTGATAATTAGGTGTGGTGATTTAGTTACATCAGAACCTTTTGTGGGAGATAGACTGACAGAGAAGAATGATGGGACATAATAGTTTTTAGATCTTCATCTACTGAAAAGTAAAACTAATCCCAAACTATCAACTTTGCGAACAGTCTACTCACCCTTCGGAAGGACATGTTTGTCACTTGCTTCGGACTAGTCAAAGTGGGGAATAGCCTGAACGGGAGAAACATTATGGGGAAACTGAAACCTGAGACATTCGCAACATCTTCATTGGTGCTAAAAGACGGTACACGGATCAGTATAGCAGTGTCTCCCTATACTTGTGCCCGGCTTATCATGTGTTTTCCTCATTTGACGGTTGGAAAAGTGATAGCATGATTAAAGTGTTGTGGTGTAGGATATCTTGATGAAGGAGGAGGGTTTGTTTTAGATTGATGGTTCTGTGGGGATATGGAGTGAGGTGTTTGGGTTTTCATAGATAATGTCACTATAATTTGCATATAAACATTTTTGAGATGTAAATTGTTGGCAGAATATGAGGCCTGAGTCTTCACTTGACCTCATCAGACATTAATAAAGTATTAGTTGTAAGAGAACTGTTTTGAGATATATGTCCCTGTGGTTGTCTTGTCCAACTGTTGTCAAGCAACTTCATGGTGACTGTTACTCTACTGTTGTGGTTGGTTACAGAGATTGTGAAAGTTCTGTGTGGTTGTTGTCAAGTATCTTCCATGATGTATGAATTGTCTAATCTGTTGGTGTGATCATTCCTTTGTGAATGTTTGTCCAACTGTTGTCAAGATCTTCTCATGTTGATGTCTTGTTCAACCAGTGTAAAATACAGTTGTTGTTATGTTCACTACAATGGTACAATTGTCAATGTGATCATTTGTCCAAGTGTCTTGTGTCACTTGAAATAAATAATTAGAGATCAAACATGAGGTTGGCGACCAGAGCACAGTCAGATGGAAGATGAGAGAACTGCTTTCATTGGTTACTGTGGCTAACTGCCAAGATCTCTCTCTCTCTCTATATATATATATATATATATATATATATATATATATATATATATATATTATATATATATATATATATATATGGCCTAGAAGAGAAATCATCAATAAATATTTTGTGTAGAACTTAACTTAGGTCTAATTTCTCACAGTGGGGGTACTCGATGAGCCAAAATTCTGAATGGTTTCTCTACAAGGGTTATGCGAGAATAAATATCAATACCTCTAGACAACACTTGCTGTTACTAACCTGTATCTTTTATAGAGAGATATACTTTATAGAACTTCACTCATTGGAACTTCAGTAATTCTCTATAACCCACAAAAAACCTCACAGTCGTCACTAAGAAGAAAGAAGTGCCACAATGTAATATACAAGTAAATGGAAATATTCTTCAACAAGTGAATCGGTACAATTATCTTGGAACAGTCATAACATCTGATGGGAGATGCCTTGAAGAGATTAGAACAAGAATCGCCATGGCGAAAGTAGCCTTTAGCAAGATGAAAAACATTCTGACCAATAAAAGATGTCAATTGAAACGAGAAAAAGAGTGTTGAGGGGATACATAGAGCCTGTTCTTTTGTATGGATGTGAAACTTGGACAATGAGCAGTCAAGCTGAAAAACATCTGATGGCTGCAGAAATGTGGTTTCTGAGGAAAATGCAAAGAATACCATAGACAGATAGAAAACCCAATGACCAAGTACTATAGGAGACAAATGAAAATCGTAAACTGATTAGAGAAATGTGACGTAGACAGTCAAAATTTATTGGACATGTTATGAGAAGAAATGGATTGGAGAACTTGGTGACAACTGGCAAGATCGAAGGGAACAGACCAAGAGGAAGACCGAGACGGAAATACCTGGATGGCTTGGCCACATGGCATGGACGAGACAGGAACACTGAGCTGATCCACGACACTGGTGATCGAGTGAAATGGCGAGTCATGACCGCCCACGCTTTCCGGCATGGCACATGATTGATTGATTGATTGGCCGCCCACGCTTTCCGGCATGGCACATAATTGATTGAGGGTAGAGAGAGAGGGATAGTACCTCACGGTGAGTGGCATCCATATCCCAAGGGATAGACGAGGATCCTATTTGGTTCCCATCTTTTTACCTAGCTCATGTATGGTTTCACGGATACCGCTTGTGTAAGGCGGTGGCCACACCACGGGCAGATCTTGGCTGACTGGCTAAACTACATGAGTGAAGTAGGGGTAATATCCTACTAAGGGAATGTCCATCTCTAGTACACAAAGACTGGGACGGTGGAGAAGGCGGATGAATCTAAATACATCAACGGCTTCGAAAGCGAAACAGCTGAGTGTGTGGCACACATGAGGCGTGTTTAGGACACGATAGTGAACATGGCTGGCCATCGTGGAAGAGATTGGGACCTTACCATGTAATATCACAAAGACAGCAATGTTAATTCAACAACAAGAAAAAAGCGATACAGGTAATTCTTGGCACCCTGGAGATGAGCCTGTTGTAAACATACGCAAGGAAGAGACAACTCCTATAGTGAATAAGGAAGTGCATAATGACGACTGCACCCCAAATTCTTTTGAAAGGGCGCATTCTGACAATACCTACCTGTCAAACAGTTAACTCAAAGGGTAAACACAATTAACAGTAAATCAAACTCGTCAGTCCAGAGGCAACGATAACCATTTGGCAACTCTGAAAGTATCGAGAACTTGAAGGCGGCCGACATTATCGTTTAAACAATATTTATTTCCTATGTACATCTGGTGCTCCACATGCAGAAAACATGAATAAGATAATTACTAATAAACATACCGTTCTTGTTCAGCCAAGAGGGCCGGTATAATAAGAATAAGCATTGAGACACCCAGTTGCACTTAGTCTTCAAAACGTCTGACAATGTCCATCAGCTAAGATCAGCCTCACCGCTTCTTATAGGGTTGACCGCTCGTCCTTGGCCATTCTCGCCGAATCGGTGCTAATTGCTAATTTCATGGCCTGTGTTTGGTCTTGCCTGAGAATAACACTGCTGTAAGGATTGAACTCTTCTATCAATGTCGTTCCTATCCATTACTGTCGTCTCCTTAAAGTTTGTTGATAATATTTCTCGGAGAACAAATTCATGCTGCCTTCCTTATCATCAGCCCAAGCTCTGTCTATTGTTGCTAAACTATCGCAGTGACGTTTTTACTTTTTCACGTCACTTGGTTACATTTCCTATCTTTTAGCTTGAGATTATTTCTCACATTTTCTATGATTTATTTATTACGTCATTCATCCTGACTCGCTACTTGGCAGCATGCGCCCCCCCCCCCTCTTTTTTTTTTTGAAATGATAGACGTCGTGTAGCACCAGCCTATGGGAGAGCTGTGCTAACTAATCTATATCTATAAAACAAAGTGTATGTATATATGTATGTAAATATGTATGTCCTTTATTTGTTCGCGAACGGCCCATCCGATTGAGATGAAATTTTCTACACGCCTTCCTTTCATTCCAGAGCTGTCAACTGTCATAGTTTTTTTTCTTCTTCCTCCTCCTCCCTCCTCCCCCTCCCAAAATACGTACGTAAATATATGATGATGATGATGAAAGAATCCCCGAACCAAAACGCTAGGGAAAGGGAAGAAAATGACGTGACTACACAGAATCGTCACACGGCAATCATCATCATCAAGTGCCGTGCCGGCTGGCGTAGGCGTTCATGGCTCTCCGTAGATCTCAGTCTTTGGTTTTTTGGATCAACTCTGCTGCTGATATTCCTCCATGCCACGGCAATATCAATAACAATTCATCTTTTTATGTGTAAGGAAGTTATCTACAGTCGTGTAGAAGGGAAGAACTAGACGAGTATGAATTCGGAATGGCGAACTCTCTCCTCCTCTCTTCTCCTCCCTCCTCCTCCCTCTACCTCCTCCCTCCACCCTCCTCCTCTTCCTCCTCCCTCTCATCCCTCTCCCTCCTCCCTCCTCCTTCTCCCTCTTCCTTCTCCCTCTTCCTCTCCCCACCTCCTCCATCCTACTCCTCCTACTCCTCCTACTCCCTCCGCCTCCTCCCTCATCTTCCCTCCTTCTCCCTCTCCCTCCTCATCCCTCCTCCTCCTCCTGCCTCCCTCCTCCTCCTCCTGCCTCCTTCTCCCTCATCATCCTCCCTCCTCCTTCTCCCTTTTCCCTCTTCCTCCTCCTCCTACCTCCTCCCTCCTCCTCCCTCTACCTCCTCCTCCTCCCTCCACCCTCCTCCTCCCTTCTCCTCCTCTTCCTCCTCCCTTTCCTTCCTCCTCCTCCTCCCTCTACCTCCTCCTCCCCCTACCTCTTTCCTCCTCCCTCCTCCTCCTCTTCCACCTCCCTTTCCTTCCTCCCCTCCTCATTCTCCCTCCTTCCTCTCCCTCCTTCCTCCTCCTCCTTCCTTCTTCTCCCTCTGCCTCCTCCCTCTTTCTCTCCCCTCCTCCTCCCTCCTCCTCCTTCTCCTCCTCCCTCCTTCTCCCTTCTTCTCCTCCTCTCCCTCCTCCTCCTACCCTCTTCCTCTTCCCCTCCTCCCTCTCCCTCCTCCATCCTCCTCCTCCCTCTTCCTCCTCCTCCCTCTTCCTCCTCCTCCTCTCCTCCTCCTCCTCTCCTCCTCCTTCTTCCTCCTCCTTCCTCTCCTCCTCCTCCTCTTCCTCCTCCTCCTCCTCCTCCTCCTCCTCCCTTTTCCTCCCTCCTCCTCCTCCCTCTAGCTCCTCCCTCCTCCTCTCCACTCTTCCTCCTACCCTCTTCCTCTTCCCCTCCCCCTCCTCCCTATCCCTCCTCCTCCCTTCACATTCCTCCTCCTCCCTCTTCCTCCTCCTCCCTCCTCCTCCTCATCCCTCCTTCTCCCTCCTCCTCCTTCTTCCTCCCTCCTCCTCCCTCCTCCCCTCCTCCTTCCTCCTCCTCCCTCTCCTCCTCCTCCCTCCTCCTCCTCCCTCTACCTCCTCCCTCCTCCTCCCTTCACATTCCTCCTCCTCCCTCTTCCTCCTCCTCCCTCCTCCTCATCCCTCCTCCTGCCTTCTCCTCCTCCCTCCTCCTCCTCCCTTCACATTCCTCCTCCTCCCTCTTCCTCCTCCTCCCTCCTCCTCCTCATCCCTCCTTCTCCCTCCTCCTTCTTCTTCCTCCCTCCTCCTCCTCCCTCCTCCCCTCCTTGTTCCTCCTCCTCACTCCTCCTCCTCCCTCCTCCTCCTCCCTCTACCTCCTCCCTCCTCCTCCCTTCACATTCCTCCTCCTCCCTCTTCCTCCTCCTCCCTCCTCCTCATCCCTCCTCCTCCCTCCTCCTCCTCCTCCTCCTCATCACTCCTCTCCTCCTCCTCCTCCTTCTTCCTCCCTCCTCCTCCCTCCTCCCCTCCTCCTTCCTCCTCCTCCCTCTCCGCCTCCTCCCTCCTCCTCCCTCTACCTCCTCCTCCTCCCTCTACCTCCTCCTCCTCCCTCCTCCTCATCACTCCTCCCCCCTCCTCCTCCTTCTTCCTCCCTCCTCCTCCTCCCTCCTCCCCTCCTCCTTCCTCCTCCCTCTCCGCCTCCTCCCTCCTCCGCCCTCTACCTCCTCCTCCTCCTCCCTCTACCTCCTCCCTCCTCCTCCCTTCACATTCCTCCTCCTCCCTCTTCCTCCTCCTCCCTCCTCCTCCTCTCTCCGCCTCCTCCTCCTCCTCCTCCCTCCTCCTCCTCTCCTCCTTCTCCCTCCTCCTTCTCCCTCTTCCTCCTCCCTCCTCCTCGCCTCCTCCTCCACCCTACTCCTCCCTCCTCCTCCTAATCCCTCCTCCTCCCTCCTATTCCTCCCTACTCCTCCTGTCTCCTCCCTCCTCCTCCCTCCTCTTTCCTCCTCCACCTCCCTCTTCCTCCTCCCTCCTCCATTTACCCAAGACAGACAGACAGTCAGACAGATAGTCGGGAATGGGATCTTATATGACTACTTATATAATTTAAATGAGATGCTCTCCACCATGGGCTGGGCCGGGTCAGACAGACAGACAGATAGATAGATAGATAGATAGACAGACAGACAGACAGACAGACAGACAGACAGACAGACAGACAGACAGACAGTCGGGAACGGGAACTTATATGACTACTTATATGAATTAAATGAGATGCTCCCCACCAGGAGTTGGGCGATGCCGGGCCGGGTCAGACAGACAGACAGATAGATAGTCGGAACGGGAACTTATATGACTACTTATATGAATTAAATGAGATGCTCCCCATCAGGGTCTGGGCGAAGACGGGCCGGGTCAGACAGACAGACAGACAGATAGACAGACAGACAGACAGACAGACAGACAGATAGTCGGTAACGGGAACGAAAACTTATATGACTACTTATATGAATTAAATGAGATGCTCCCCACCAGGGTCTGGGCGAAGCCGGGCCGGGTCAGCTAGTCTATAATATTAGTCCCTCATTTGCCAAGAAAAACCGGCAAGCATCCTCAACCAAAGCTATTAACCCGATCGAGGGGACGTGTGTGAATAACTAGTACCATTCCCTTTGTATTAGCTTTGGTAATTGACATATATTTCTATGATTATTCTCTCTATCTGCTATGTTGTCATTCTCGGTTACCGTATGACTCTTAGTCTTTTGTTATATTTTATAGGTGAGGTCTTCTGCCTTAGTAGCTGTAGACTTGTGAGAATCTTTATATCTTTTCTATTTCGTTCAATTTGCAGTGTGAGGCTGATCGTCTTTATCTTATGTTCACCTATGCAGTTCTATATAACATCACATACTCAACTGTTATCGTATACTCATTTATACAATCAACAATGTACTGTACAATCATATTGATATTCTCAATTTGTCACGTGACCATAATAATTGTAGCCTAGTTATGCCTTGACGGTGGTTCATTATGTTGGCTTTAGCCCTGTTCAGGGCCGGATGTAGACTTGATAAGGCCCTAAGCTATTTGAAATATGGGGCTCTTTATAAGTCCAGATATTCTATGTCAGTGACAAATTGCTCACTCGGACAATATTTTTGGGTCCCCCCCCCCCCACTTTCTTGAGGGCCCCAAGCTATAGCTTGTGTAGCTTATACGTAAATCCTGCACTGGCCCTGTTATTGGATTATTGGATTATTAGTTTGCCTTTCCAATAGCCCGTAAGAGGTTAAATATTTATATTCTTAACCCCAATTAGAGTACCAGGAATACTCCACCATAAACATCTTAACCTGAAATAATTCTAAAGAAATTCATGAAATAGCACTACAGTAATTATATCATCATTGTCATACTCTGAAATAACTATACATAATTCATGAATTAGTAATTCAAAAAATATACAGCCATTAACCTAACCTGAAATATTATAATAATTCATGAATAGTAATTCAATAATTATATCAACGCTATGTTAAGCTGAAATATTGGAAAAACATCTTATATGCAAGAATCGAATACTTTCACACAGTCATGCCATTCATCCTTTGTATATATGTATTTATATATAATCTGTACTGTACTTCGTTTTTGTTACTCTGAAATGAATCATGTATGTATCACTTGAATGTGTTCAGCACTTACATTCTCTTTATCGTATGTAACAACAACTCTCGTGTTGTCATGTTCAATCATTCCAACAAAATTATCTAATATCGTTATATGTATCACTCGTACCATGATATATGAATGTCTGTGAATGATATGTTAAAATTATATGTGAAATATATGACTGACATGATCCTCTCATCGACATCATGATGAATGAACCATGACGTACAATAAACGTATGAATGACATTGTAAATGTATGTTTGACATGACTCTCTCATCGTTGAATCATGACTTATAATAAACGTATGAATTATATTGTAATGTTTGATTAACAGGATGATTATCATCTATGTGTTTGTGAAATCGAAGTATGATACTGATGAATGATGCTAAATATGGATGGTGTATGCAGTGTAATTTATATATATAAATACTATACTATACTAGCAATCGTCATTGTCGGTGTCTGTTGGAGTAGCTCACTCTCGCCATGAACACTAGAATAGTCTGACATCACCAGAACACGACCAACGAAGTAATGTCGAGTTGCCGATGTTCGAATAACTTCAGAATTGTCCTGTATGCAGTGTCGTTGCATAACGTCATATGACTGGAGTGATAGGGATCGATTGACTTCGACGTCGTCTGTTCATTAATGAAAATACACCACAGTGTCGGGTCGATAAGGTCTGACTGTCCGCAACATTCAGAATAAAAATCTGGCAAGTAAGCAATTTATTCCATCTGGATTATTTCTTTTTAGGACTTTTCTGTATAACTGCTTTGACTTCTGCAGTTCTTGTTGTAAATGGCTTCAAGCACAAATGTGAGGTTTTCTATGTTATTATGTCTGGGGTTAAGTAGTTCTTGAAAGTATTCTGCCCACCTTGATGGTCTTTGTTGTGGAATAAATCATGTTTTGCTGTCTATGATGGTGGTTAGGTTGTAGCATGCAACTGTGTTTCTCATTGCATTAACACGTTTATAAAATTATGTTGAGTAGTATATGCTAAGGGTCGCCGTCTGTTCGCCGTATATTCTCCAGGATTCATCTTTGGATGTTCTAATTGTTCTTTTGGTAACTTTCATGTGTTCGTTTTGTGTTCTGCCCTTTTTCCTCGCATCTGCGAGTCCTGATATTAACATTTGATTTTTTTTTTCATAAACTCTCCCTCCTGCACGGCTCTGGGTCGCCTTGGCCTCATCAAATGGATAGCAGACAATTTTGATTATTTTCTGGGAATTTTGGGGGGAAGAAATGGCGATAAGCAATTGATTTGGCGCATCACCAAATATTTTGGGGGAAGAAATGGCGATAAGCAATTGATTTGGTGCATCACCAAATATTTTAGGGGAAGAAATGGTGATAAGCAATTGATTTGGCGCATCACCAAATATTTTGGGGGAAGAAATGGTGATAAGCAATTGATTTGGCGCATCACCAAATATTTTGGGGGAAGAAATGGCGATAAGCAATTGATTTGGCGCATCACCAAATATTTTGGGGGAAGAAATGGCGATAAGCAATTGATTTGGCGCATCACCAAATATTTTGGGGGAAGAAATGGCGATAAGCAATTGATTTGGCGCATCACCAAATATTTTTTTTTATTCGTTCGCTAGCTTTTAAATCAAGCGTAGTCCATACACGTGCTACTACTTCTAGCTTACCGAACTGATTTTTGTCTGTGGATTAGCTGTCCCTATTACCAGTTTGCCTCGCCGCCAGGCGAACCCACCCCGACTTCTGAGTTACTTGTAATTTGGGTCCCTAAATGAAAGACGAAGTAGTCAACATTTTAGTCCAACTGATCTGTGTAGGGGTAAAACCCGTCACCTCGAAATCAGCACACTGGATGTGTAAAAACGAGCGCCTTTATCCACCTTATACATCGTTTTCTAAAATATGTAAGGGATTAACATTTCACATCCCAACGGCAGTTTCTGCTTCAGGATGAACTTTCTTAGTGTATTGAAATAATACAAAGATAAAGTACTAGAGTCATAACTAAATACTCCTCTGATTTAGTGACCTAAAGCTAATTAGCGTTAACACTTTAACGGGTGGTGACATACGAGTTAACTATCTTTGTATACTGTATTATATAATCATCATCATCTTCCACTCTTGTCATTAAGCGTCGTGAGAGCGGGGGGGGGGGGGGGGATATTTGACCTTCCATCACCCGATGGCTAGCACTGGATAGTTTCATTCCGTGTGATTCTACAATGTCTTTGCAAAGTACATTCAAGAATAAAGGTGACAACGTGAATTCTGAATCGTACTGTCACGTTCTATTGATGCTTTATGATTCAATTCAAAGAAAACATCCAGGACTGCTGACTAGAGGAGGTTGCTTCTTCATGACAAGCCAGACCACGTCGGCTCGATTAACTCAGGAGAAAATTAATCAACTAAGGTGGGGAGTTCTGGAACATCCACCTTACAGCCCCGACTTAGCCCCTAGCGATTTCCACCTTTATGGTCCACTGAAAGCCCACCTTGGCGGGAGACATTTCGCGAATATCGCCCAAGTTGAATGTGAAGTGAAAACGTGGTTTAGAAAACAGACCACGCAGGTCTATGCAGCCGGTTTGGGAGGACTGATAAAACGATGGGATAAGTGCATAAATGTTTATTGAAATTATGTTGAGAAATAAAGGGACAATGTATGTATAAAAATAAACTGGTTTCAAGTTGTTCTCATATTTAGGTATTTTTCTACAACCATTTGTGACTGACTTATTGACTTTCCCTCGTAACATAATTTTGCAGTCTGTTTTCGTAGCTATACAACAGGCACTGATCGTCTGCAAATAAAAACTATTTCATTGCGTGTGGATTTGCACTGTTTGTCTAAAGTAAAGAGTTCTACATGGTATCAATATAAATGCATAATATTTTATGACGTTGTACATTTCACATATACAATACAATAGTATTATAATTATATATATAAGACAGCCACAAATATACATCATTGGAAATATTAACAACAGTTCAGCTATGAGAATGGAATTGTGTTCAGAAGTTATAATTGTCTACTTTGAATATACAAGAGTAGCTAATCTTGTAATATCCATGTACTGTTCTTGGACAAATGAAATTAAAGTAAGTCGTATATTATCACAGTCAAATGCTTACTATTTTTATAAGACTTTTGTTATTCTTTAAAAGTACTGAGTATTGTGTTTCATCTAATTGTTATTTTCATGTATTTTGCGTTGTTCTAATATACAGTTAGCAGTCAGTGCCACCAGAAACTAACTATTACATTGTTACATTGTATGTGAAAGGAAATGGGTAGTTATAGGTCCAATAAAAAAAAGCGGATATTAAGATTCTGTTGAGGAGAGCTTAACCAATAATTGTCCGCCAATTAACTTTAAACAGAACATCTTTAATACACAGCTTCAACATTGCGATTAGGATTCGAACACTAATTTTCCCTCCATTAACTGTAAACAGTGGGCCTCTAACATACAGTTTGTAATACAGGACTCGGCAAACACTTACTGGATTGCTGAGATCTGCTGACTGAGATTGCTGGCTAACGTCCTATCTGAAACTGTGGATATTCGACATGACAAGTGCACACTGGTTTGTTTCGGTATTAAGACCACGCTGTGGCTTACAGGCATACATAGTCTTGGACATTCACTGCAATAGATATGTGTGCTACTGGGAATCTCGATATATGAAGCCCATAAACGGACACTCTCCCGTTGTGTATGCTTCACCTCGACGCCGCAAGGTACAACATGGACAAGATGGGATGATGATGATGATGATGATGAAATGATGATGATGATGAAATGGTGATGGTTACCATAAAGACGCAACGCATAATTCATGTGCATATATTTTAAGGCTGCCTGTTGCTCCACGTCTTTCACTCCACCCATTCATACTTGAACATGCATTTCATAGTGTCGCCGTCTGTAGCTTAGGGTTAGTGAACGCACTATCGCAATCCCAACATACCAGGTTTGAAATCAGCCGCAGCGCGTTTGGGAGCGTATCACTTTGCGCTGACTTTCACAATGGTATGAGTGCCGACCGTTCAGAAAACAATAGCAATCGCCTGAACTTAACAGTGCCTACAAAATCACATGAGGTAAATAAAACCAGTGGTTGATCGCGACGTCTTGTAAAAAGAATTTCCAACTAACTTTTGTATTGCAGAATACGATTGTGATGCCTTGGAATATGAACATTGAGAAAATACTCGACTCATCAACAACTGGAGTCCTGACTTCAGATATCAACAGACACAGAGATGGGATTTTCAGTGACAATGACACCATTATTTTCCTTTGGGTGGTCATAGCCGTGTTTTGTCAAATGATCATCGTTTTTGGTATTAGCTCTAACATCATCAACATCATCTGTTTCGTCAAGCAAGGCTTTAAAGACACGGTCAACATCAGTCTCTTAGGTTAGTTCACACCACACAAAAAACTTCTCTGAATTGTACATATTAAACTAAAATAAAGTAAAATAAAGTATTGTACAGGAAAATAAAGTAATGTAAAATGAAGTACACACCATTTTACACATCTTGAAGTGTACTGGATACTTGCTGCTTGACCCACATGCCTCTCTTCTGGTATATGGTGGCAGAAACACATATCGTCAAGAAGTCTCATTATCGTACTGTAGTTTTCTATTTTAATGCCTTTAATTCCCCCCACCATCAGCAAGCACTCAGTGCTACCTTACAGACCCCTTGTTACGACTGAGGAGTATTGGATATTTGAGGCTAGCCACATAGTTGGGACCGATCGACCCGTGATAGGTATTGTGATCCTTATCATGCCATCCGCCTTTACCTCTCCGTAAAGTAATTTAGGTTTGGTTCGATCTAGGAGTCCAGGCCAGTGCTATTGTGGTGGATATGAATCTTGCCTTGCAAGCACAGCCGGCTCTGTGGCGAACGGGGTTACCTACACAATACACAATCCCACATGCAGTGTTCGAAACGCAGTTGTAGGGCGATTTCGCAACAGTCCACCTTGCGTTGGTTTTTAAATGGCATGAGTGCCGGTCGTTCAGAAATCAATGGCAAACTACTGAACGTAAACTTGCCAAGACATCACAAGCAGCGCCAAAATGCTGGGGTTGACTGCGGCGTCTTTAACAAAGTTAGTAATGAAGTAAAAGTAAGAACGATTTTATACTCCTTAAGGCCTATAGGGTTTACAATCATCATCATCAAGTGCCGTGCCGACTGGCGTAGGCGGTCATGATTCTCCACAAATCTTGTTCTTTGGTTTTCTGGATCAACTCTGCCGTTGATAATCCTCCATGCCACCGTCGCAATCCATCCAGCATCATTTCTCGTGGTTTGCCTCTGTCTCTCTTCCCCTCGATCTTTCCAGTTGTCACGATGTTCTCCAGTGCCTCTCTTCTCATCACATGACCAAAATAAGTTGTTGGTCTCTGTCTTATTGTTGTATATAATGTTCTAGTTTTGCCAGCCTCTTTAAGGCATTCGTCGTTAGCTACTTTGGCAGTCCAAGGAAGTTTACAATATTAAAATAATTAAGTAAAGGATCATTTTACACATCCTAGGCGCACTGGGCCGGCTTCGTGGCTTAGAGGTTATGACTTTTCTCCGTAATCTCGTATACTCTCGTCGGTAACGTGATGACGGTAAGAATCAGCAGTGGTTCGAATCGCATCGGTAACTTACGGGGTATGTGAGCCGGCCGCTCAGAAAGCAATGGCAAACTACTGAGCGTAATCTTGCCAAGAAATCAACATACAGCTGAAAGATGCTGGTGTTGACAGCGATGTCCTGTAAAGGATATGCAACACAAAAAAAAAAAAAGGCGCACTGGGCATACGGCGCTTGCCCAATATTTATATAAGCCAATCGACACTCAGTGGTAATTATGTCAACATCAAACCGGTCGCCTTTACTCAAAAGGACATTTCTTGCTACTCATTTGATCGACCTTGACACCCAAGTCAATTTAAACAAAAAGCCTCCTCGATGAGGATTCGAACACGTGACCATTGAGTCATCAGGTAAGCGTGCTAGCCACCACGGTAGTTGTACTACACACACGACTTTCATAGACATGTGGAGCTCGCCTTTTCATGTGTCTTTCTTACAGGTCTGGCAATCTCGGATTTCTGTTCTTTGGCACCAATGATGTGGATAAACATATGCTTTACACCGGCCGTACTGGCTGCAAATCTTCCAATGGATACTTGGGAATTCCAGTATTTGACCGGGTCCATACCACACACAACATTCACGCGAACAACTGCCTGCATTACAGCCATGATAACGCTGGAGCGGTGTTTGTGTATAGCATCGCCGTTAAAGGTTTGTAAAAACTTCATTTATTTTATATCAACATTGGTATGCAACATAGCATCGCTATCATTTTCTAAGATATTCATTTGTATGTGTGAGACAGTCTGAGGCGATGGTTTCAGTAAGCATGTGGTAAATTAACCACTGTCTACACGTGGATTTTCTACCGAGGACATGCGGGTGTGCGAGGAAAAGAACAGACTAATAGACTGGTTGGTGCCACTAATCTGGGTGAAAAGCTAGATGACGAAAATATTGATGTGAAGGCTCTCTGGGATCGGATGAGATATGCAGCAAATGAAACAAAGACCATTAAGTGGAAAGGTTGATTCAGCGGAAGTGAATAGACGATCTATACAACATACAACAGTTAGAGGAAAACGCAGGCGGATATTCAGGCAGACTGGCATTGGACCACTGAAGAAAGTAACGAAATATATGTGGGGATGTCCCTTACGTAGTGATCTTGATTATTGATGTCAAAGTTTATGTGTCGTATTTGTCGTCAATTTTCTCCATATTGCTAAATTTAGGACAATTTGAGGATGTTATTGATATGTACTGCTGCGTGCTGAATTCCACTCTGGTCTCAAGTGGTTGGCGTAGGTTCGAACCCAAGGTGTTCGGACAAAAGTTAGTATAATGAAGCATCTAGTGCCTCTCCTGGATACTCAGGATTAAGTCTAGAAGTGGCCCGTGAAACTTGTCAACTATTAGGAATAAATAAAGACAATTGTAGCTGAGCTGCAAGATATGCTCTTAAAATTAGTTGAACTTGGTACCGAGAGAAGCAGAAGAAGGTAGTTAGCTACAATAAGAATACAAAGTCACACAAATCGAAAAGCATCCAATACAAACAGTACCACTCGGAAAAGAAATACCTACACGATTTATAATTTATTCACGACAGTGATTATCTTTTATTAAAACTATGCAAAGAAGCAATGGCAAACTACTGAGCGTAATCTTGCCTAGAATATCAACAGCAGCTGAAAAATGCTGGTATTGACTGCAACGTCCTGTTAGGTATATGCAACATTAAAAAAGCAAAGAAGTAACTTTGCACTCTGAGAATGCAAAGCATAAATATGATTGACAAGTTCAGTTTATTTCAGTGACCATTGGGGATTTTGTGCTTAATGCAAAGGATATAGATACTAGACTAAAAGTGGTCTATGGACCTACATCACAGTCTTAGTTCCAATGCTTAGTACGGATGGGGGAGGGCAATGATGAACGACAAGAAAGAAGTCCTCCAATTGTGGGCAGAGCATTTTAGCAACATCTTAAATGCAACCTCTTCTACCAATGACGAAACCATCAACTACCTTCCCCAAGTCCCCACAAATAATACTCTTGCTGACTTAGTAACCACAGTGGAAATTAACAACGCTATCCACCAATTTACCAGCGGTAAGGCCACTGGTCCTGACTCAATCCCGGCAGAGAACTACAAAACGAGTGGACCCGTTCTGACAGAGCAGCTTCACCAAGTCTGTATAAACTAATGGGTGAATTATGACCATGCCACAAGATTTCAAGAACGCATCAATAGTACACCTTAAAGTCTGACATCTTTAAAGTCGAGAAGATCAACTTCATAGCAACGGGTATTTCTTCCATATGGCTCGGTCTCTTTCCGCTTGGAGGCCTCCAGAAAGCGTCACACAAAGCACGAACTCCGTAGCTCCAGTGACGACCCATAGGTGTTTCCGATACACTTGTGGACGGTAAGACGCTAGCCAGTGTCGAATCCACAACCTCCTTCGGAGCGCGAGTAAAAGGCTTGACCATTTTGCCACGGGGACTCCCAATATAGTCCACCTATACAAACGTAAAGGAAACTGCTAATTATGTGAAAACTACCAAGGCATTCTCCTTGCTCTCAATTACAGAAAAGATACTCGCCAGAATTCTTCTAAATATCTTCACAGATCATTTCGACCATGGCCTCCTTCCTGAGAGTCAATGTGGCTTTAGAAACGAACGAGGAACTGTTGAAATAATTTTCACTACAGGCAGTTGCAAGAGAAATGTCAGGCACAGATCTCCGAAATATTCTCCACTTTTATTGATCATACCAAGGTTTTTGATACAGTCAGTAGGGAAGAATTGTGGAAGATTATGGCGAAATTTGACTGTCCATGAAAGTTTGTACAAATAGGGCGGCTATTTCATGATGGTATGCAGGCAAGAGTCCACGAAAATGGCGAATTATCTGAGCCCTTTAATGTCATCAATGAAGTGAAACTAGGTTGTGTTCTGGCACCAACACTGTTCAGCCTCATGTTTTCAGCTATGTTGACCAATGCCTTCGAAAACAATATCATTGGAATAGACATTAGCTACTGCGTGGATGGAAAGTTGTTCAATCTCAGAAGACTGAAAGTTAAAACCAAAACTAACAGCGACACCATCAGAGTAATCCTGTTTGCTGACTATTGCGCTCTATACGCCAACTCAGAGGCGGACATGCAACATAATGTTTCAGCTTTCTCATATGCCTGTGCCACCTTTGGGCTCAATATCAACTTGGAGAAGGCTGTAGTTATGTACCAGCCAGCTCCAGGGATTAATCACACTGAGCTGACTATCAAAGTGAATGGTCATAGTCTAAGTGTTGTGGACAAATTCACCTATCTTGGCAGCACTGTGTCACAAGCTGCCACTATTGACGACGAAGTGAATGCAAGAATCTCCGAGGCCAGCGAGGCCTTTGGCGGACAGCACAAATATGTGTGGGACAGAAATGGAATAAGCCTGCAAATAAATATGAACGTCTACAAAGCAATCGTATTATCCACACTGCTATATGCTCGTGAAACTTGGACTGTTTACCAGCGACATGACAGGAAATTAAACCACTTCCGCACAGTCTGCCTTTGGAAACTAATTGAAACTACTCACTGGTTTTCCGGTGTGTCCATGGTATTCTTTGCATTTTTCTCAGAAACCACATGTCCAATGTTATTAGCTGTTTCATCCATGCGATAGATGACGCAATGAATTATGAATTAAGAAATGTTACCAACTATTTTGTTTCGTATTGTCCTGGTAGATGCGGTTGTTACACACAGTGAACAACAAGGGTTAGAATTAAATTGTAAAAAGACACAGATTATGGTCGTCACTAGGAAGAACGAAATACCACAGTGTAATATACAAGTAAATGGGAATATTCTTCAACAAGTGAATAGGTACAATTATCTCGGAACAGTAATAACATCTGATGGGAGATGCCTTGACGAGATTAGAACAAGGATCGCCATGGCAAAAGTAGCCTTTAGCAAGATGAAAAACATACTGACCAATAAAAAGATGTCAATTGAAAGGAGAAAAAGAGTGTTGAGATGCTACATAGAACCTGTACTTTTATATGAATGTGAAGCTTGGACAATGAGCAGCCAGGCTGAAAAACATCTGATGGCTGTAGAAATGTGGTTTCTGAGGAAAATGCAAAGAATACCATGGACAGCCAGAAAGACCAATGAACAAGTCCTTCAAGAAACAAATGAAGATCGTAAACTGATCAGAGACATTAGACGTAGACAGTCACAATTTTTTGGGCATGTTATGAGAAGAAATGATTTGGAGAACTTGGTGACAACTGGTAAGATCGAGGGGAACAGACCTAAGGGGAAGACCTAGAAACAAGTATCTGGATGGCTTGGCCTTGTGGCATGGTCGAGACAGAAACACGGAACTGATCCACGACTCTGTTGATCGAGTGAGATGGCAGAACATGACCGCCCACGCTTACCGGCATGGCACATGATGGATGGATGGATGGATTGTCCTGGTTGTAAGGCTGAATCGTTCCTTTCATAAAATTTCAGATCATCAATACTGTTTTGAAAACAAAACCATCTTGACACGACTAATCCTTAAGCTGTAATAGTGAATATACGAGGGGGCTTCACATGAAAACCTTAAATGATTTTTATTTGAGTGTATATACTCTGGAAAAGTAAAACTAAAGAACACAAGTATTTCATGTAGTCACCACTGCGTTCAATGCAAGTCCTCCAGCGCCGATAAAGTTCTTAGATTCTTGTAGAAAAAAAAATTCTCTTGGTAGTTGGTGTAACCACTCATACACCACCTGCTGTATCTCTTCATCGGAACGAACAAGTATTTCCTCCCAATCACTCTTTGAGTTGTCCAAACAGGTGAAAACCACTAGGGAAGTACGGGAGTTGAGGTACACACTGAAAGTGGAGCTCACTGATTAAAAAAAAAATAACTGATAAAAGAACGCTGCCCCACTTTGATGCTTGTCAACAGTCGGGCGGTCATCTTTAAACTGTCCTTATGACGTCAACGTGTTCGTCTGTACCGTGATGTCACGTGCTTAACACACTTGACATCTTTAACAACAATATTGACAGGTAACAGGACAATGGCATGGTTACTGTAATTTATCTCACGGTTTGTATGTGTGTATGTGTGTGTGTGTGTGTGTGTGTGTGTGTGTGTGTGTGTGTGTGTGTGCGCGTGTGTGTGCGAGAGTTTGAGAGTATACAAATGAAGAGGATAAGCAAATATAATCTGCAACACACACGTACATACCAGCAGTTCCTGTTAGATTTAAAGAAGGCACTGGCTATACTGCCTGCAAGAAGTGACAACAACATAGAATATGAAAAAACTGATATATAGCTCTAGATGTTACAGTTCGGGCTCTTAACAACACCCATGCTAAAATATATAAATCTTAATAGAATTAACGGGAATGTGGTTAAACATGACTTGGACTCCTGGATGTAGTTAAAGTGGGTACTAGGAAATCTTCTGCGAAGAAGAAGAGTCCACCCATCGTGTGCCGACTGGTTTTTAAAAATATCGGACTATCATCATATGACAGACATCGCTCAAGATGTGAAAAATTATACTTTATCTGTTTTTGTTTTTAAGCTACTAGTATTCTGCCACTTTATGGGTTCATTGTCATGTTTACTCGGTGTGAATATTCTCTAATGTTTGGCATTTATGTTTTTTTCACACAGGTGAAACAAATTATTACCCCGAAGCGAATGAAAATAACCATCACGGGTGTATTCGTTATTCTGGTGTCAAGCATGGCTCCCATTTACGTCGTCAACAGAATCGGCATGAAGTTCTTCACGGCCAGAAACAGAACTCTGCTGGGACTAGTTTACACTAAAGAACGAGAAAAAGTTGAAAAACTCTCATTCGCCATTAATAACACAACAATCCTATTCAGCGCTTTTATAATTATATTCGTATGTACTCTGACCCTTGTCATTCTGCTTCGACAAAAGAACGCATGGCGGGTTCGGTCATCAACAGTGGAACAAATGGAGAAAGTTACGTCTCGTAATCAGAGAGTAGCCAAAATGGTTGTGATGATCTCTTCATTGTTTATTGCTTGTTTTATTCCCATAACTGTGGTATTTATAGCCATGTCCCTGGTACCCGAGTTATCAATTGTCGGCAGATATAGAAATTCCCTGACAATTATGGGAGGTATTTGTTTTGTTCTAGAAGCGATAAATTCTTCTATGAATGTGTTTATTTACTATCATATGAGCAGCAAGTACAGAGAAAGTTTTCAGAATTTATTCCTTAAATTTCACTTATTTATTGTCAAGGTCTGCATGTGCAAATAACACTGACGTTAACGTATTTGTAATAATCAAGTTAAGTTTACCTCATCTTAAATTACTGGTGACGATTTACAGTCACGAAGATGATGTCTAGTGATAGAAAACATGCCTTTTTAAAGTAACGAGGTAGATTTTATATAATATTCATGTATGCCATTTATTAAATTGAGAAATAAAGAAGTTGTATGTAGGGAGCAATTATGATTTTAAGCAATTTTACTTGTGACTGTTTCATACCTTAGAAACACAGATGACACATTTCTCCTCCCACAATAGTCTAAATAGGGTAGAAAAGTTAATTATCTCTATCAAAAGACACGTTTATGATCACAAATGGTTTGTTTCCTGAACTTATAAAAACAATTACAACGACGCTCACAGTCGAAACTTCATGTCAGCCAAAACTTTCAACTAAGAAAGATTTCTTTTTTGGCACTTGCTCGCTTTGACGTCAAGCGTAGTCCATACACACTATTTATGGTAGCGATGGACTGAATTTTGCGTGTCGATTAGCTTTCCATATTAACAGGTCCCTCGCCATCAGGCGAACCCACTCTGACTTCAGAGGTACTTGTAATTTATGTCCCAAAGTCAAGTACGACAGGTCAAGTTCAGCTGTCCGGTATAGAGGTTGAACCGCTTACCTCGGCATCAGCACAACGGGTGTTTAAGAACACGCGTTCTTACCATTCAGCCATGCGGACCTGCATTAAGAATGATGACATTGGACATGCCACAGACTGACATTTTACACACAACCTAAATTGGATCCCAAGAAATGACTTTGCAAGTAAACGAGCTCAGCGCGATATCCATATCATCCACTAAATGCCGATTGGTCTTTACAAATATGGAACTAGCAACGTACAATAAGGCGTGTTAAATGTTCCTTTACTTTAACTGGTTGCAGAACTGATTGTTCATTGGTCTGAGTGGAATAGGCCACCATATTAAATTAAAACTACATTACCATTTAATGTCACAACACATCTACGAACTCCAATCATAACATAATACCGATTAATTGCTTTTATATAATTCACCCTTTTACATTTACATAAATGCACTTGATTCCTAAAATCTATATCACTAGCGGCAGGATCAATACTGCCATTGCCTATCACACGTCTGAGCGGTTCTAACTTCTACACCAGGGATGGCCAACCTTGTTAGCAGGCGGGCCAAATTTCAAAAATTTCCTGCCGGGCAATGCACCTAATTTTTTTTTTTTTAAATTAAAGTAAACAAGCAAGCGTGCTACAGCTTCGACCACATCGTCGTTTCACAGTGGGTAAGATTGTGGTAAAACGCTTTCCTGGTTTAATGTTAAAAAAAAACAACAACAACAACAACAACAAGAAATAAGTGTTTGAAGAAAATAAAACATAACTCAGAATCAAACATATTTAATAGACAATTTAGTTTAGTTTAGTTTAGTTTAGTCGATGGATCAACATCACGGCACACGGGTATAACCCATAAGTGCTCCGTTCTTCTCCTACCTCAAACCTGAGTCTGGAGAAACTCAGCTCGGTGCACGAACTCCGTAGCACCGGCGAGGATCCTGAAATACTTTGGGTAGATTCTTAACTCGAAATTTTGCCCGGCAGCGCCGTTAGGCTACTCTTTTTCGATTTCCAGCTGCCAAGGGATTTTTAAGTGTGCAACAACACACACGGGCGTCCGATCTCACTACCCAGAGACCAGGAGAAATTTTATTACTAGAATTCCACGTGAAATAAATCCCGGGTCTCACCGGGGCTTGAACCAGGGACCTCCAGCACTCGAGGCGGACACCATACCTCGAGACCACGCAACCCCCTTAAGACAATTTAAATACATGTATATTTAAAAGTGAGACATCTGACTTTGTTTTGCAGAACTAGGTGCATTAGAATTGATCTCGATTGATGTTGCTACACGCAAACAGTTTTCCGAATGAACATCAGTAATTCGTGTTCTCACTTGTGATTTGATGTGCTTCATGCGAATAAAAAGCAGTTCACACGCATAAGTGTTTCCAAATAGCGATACTATCGCCAGAGCGTGTTTGTAAAGCGCAGGTTATTTATCCTTGTCCAAATACGTTTTATAGAAAGCTTCCAAACCACATTGATGGAATTTCTCCTTTAACTGTGTATCACAACACTTTTCACAATGTTCCATTTGTATTCTTCCTGGTAATAAATTCACGTCTACCGCGAATGGCGTTACATATGCACAAAAAAGCACATGATTTTTTTTTGTTTAAATCCTGAATTTGGTTTTCAAATTCTTGGTGTAAGTCAGATATCAAAGAAGTGTATTTATCCGCCGCCTTCTGTGTGACGTCTAGTTGCAATGACAATGTAGGAAAGTGAATAAAGTTTTTTTTCCCTCAACTATTGTTCCCAAAGACCAAGTTTCATTTGAAATGCAGAAATATGATCATACATTTTATTAATTAGTTTATCTTTCCCTTGTAGACGAGTATTAACGTCATATGGGTGGCTTTGTTATATCGACCAGAAATGCAAAGTCGCAAACCCACTCTTTGTCTTCAAACTCTGATGTTCTTTTTGACTTGCTTGCAAAGAATGATTGTATTTCTTGTTGCAAACCAAACACTCTGTTTTCAACATTTTAGCACGAGTCAGCCATCTTACTTCTGCATAAAATGTAACGTCATTATAATCTGAGTCCAAAGACTTTAGAAATTCTTGGAACTGACGGTGATTCAACCCGTTCGACTTAATAGAGATCATTATTTTGACGACCACTTTCATTACAGGGTACATTTTGAGGGCCTTAAATCATAAATTTTCCTGATGAATAATGCACTGAAAATTTAGCATTGAAGTATTACCGACTTTGAAGGTCTTATTTTACACCAATTTCACTAAACCTTCGTATTTCCCAACCATTGCTGGAGCACCATCTGATGTTAAGCCCGATAAGTTGTTAAGTTGTAACGAAAAGCGATTCAATGTCGATGTAACGGCCTCTAATAAATCTCGTGACTTAGTAGTGTCCTTAAGTGGATACAGTGCCGCTAATTCTTCTGTCTTTTTAAAAAAGGACATCAACATCCCTGATAAAAATTGCCAGTTAGGCAGTATCTGCCATATTTGTGGTTTCATCCAATGTTAGAGCATAAAATATAAACTCGTATGCTCGACTTTTAAAATTATCTTCAATATGTTTTCCAATGACGTCAACACGCCTAGTAATAGTCTGACGAGACAGACTTATTTTTGAGAAAGCCTTCTTCTTTTCTGGACACAGAATTTCAACGACGCTTTCCAAACATTACTTAACCATTTCACTATCTGAATATGGCTTTGATTTTTTTTTTTTTTTTTTTGGTGCTAGTATCATGGCTACTGCATAACTAGCTTTTACATAGCATGTTGACTCTGAATCCGCTCTGGTAAATATCTTGTTGTGCAGAATTTGTTATTAAGTCATTTACCTGGTCTTGTCAAAATTGCCCTTTGTACTTATCAAACTTATTTGCATGTTTAATCTCGTAGTGCCGTTTGATGTTATATTCTTTCAAAGCAGAAACAGATTCGTTGCATATCAAGCATATGGGCTTTGTTTTAATTTCCACGAACAAAATAGTTTATAGTCCACCTGTCTTGAAATCTTCTTTATTCTTTTGTGATTCTTCTCTTCTTTGGTCCAACGTTTTTAATAGTTGACACCATGGTAGGTCTTCGTTTCCAACTGAAATAAATAAAACACTACGGGGAATACTAATTAATGATAATTAATTAATGTAAATTACATAAATAAAACGTTTCAGGGTTTACTTACCTATATAATCGATATGGTAGACAGGATACTTGGTTAAAGTAGTTTGAACTCTTCTTATAAATATGATAAATGTGTATTTTAACGTCGATCGCAAAATCTCTCCAGAAGCAGTGGCGAGAGATATTCTACAGAATAACACGGAACTTTGTCAAGCTGGACTGAAAGTAGTTATGAGTATGAGCCCGATAGTGTTGCGAGCTTCCAGAAGTCGCCGAAGACCACAGAACACACACACACACACACACACACACATATATATATATATATATATATATATATATATATATATATATATATATATATATATATATATATATATATATATATATCAGAAGCTGAAGATTCATATTAAACTTTATCAACACCTAGCGTCGGACAAATACCTAAGTAACCTTGAGTGTCAAATAGCGGGATATTTGAAATAGCTAACATCTATGAATTTTCCCGAAAATACGGGATATTTAAAACGGCTCAAACCCAATGAATTTTTCCAAAATTGCGAGATATTTCACATTTCTCTTAGCTATAATTTAAAAATATGTGATACGAACGACTCATGATGTAATGTTATTTTGGTGATATGTACAATAAAGTTAAGATTTATGTTCACTTGACCTAGCTCCGCCGCCCGCGTGAGGCCCGCGAGCCTCGTGTTGGCCACTCCTGCTCTACACCGTTTCAGAGCAGAGTGTCGCAAGCTAGGAGAGAAAGGCCTTAAACGTGTTAAATACTTGCCTTGAACTAGGAAATCGTCTATACTTACTTATTTTCCTAGAGTTTATTATTTTTTTTACATGACTTTGAGTTTGTCTATGACGTCATGAAAGTTTGGAGAGATCAATTATGGAGGGGCATTCATATATCCTGGAAGAGAAGATGGGTGCATGATGTGGCAGATCTCCAGATGATCTCCAGATGAGTGTATTGGACGCGGGACATCGTGCTTATGACCTAGAAGTTTTCCAGACGATTGTTATGAGAGCGAAGTTCTGCAAGGGCCATGCTACTGAATGAATAAATGACGCATGAATGCCTTTCTGTTTAAAATCGTATCTTCCATATTATCTTTGTTGTCAAAATGCTTTAGATCTATGTCATGGAACGGCTGAGAATTCACCTAGCAATACTCCACAAGTCCAATTCCCCTTTTTCAGTATGTCTAGCTCTAGTCGAAGGGATACAACCGAGGTATTAATGTAACCCACGCAAGGGCGATTGGTGGCCCTTGACTTCTCGACTGTTCGTGTGAGACAAGCTCAACCCAACCAGTTCCGCTAACGCATGCGCAAGAACCGTCTCAGAACAAAGAGAGGCTCAGTTGAGATCCGGCCGTGGGAGCAAGACGTTGTGTTGGAACGACTGTGTTAATTCGTAAATGGGAGAGAGGAAGCCAGTGTCTTGCTGTTTATCAAAGAAAACCGACAGAACGTCCAGTGTTGGGACGGGAGCTCCTCAATTCTGAATACACAGTTTGTCGTAAGGTACGTGAAACATATTTAGATAAATAATGTGTCGCTACCGCGTTGAATCGAAGCTGTTCGACCGCATGTCCCGCCCGGCGCACAAAGGTCAGTCAGGGGTGAACCTGTGGGCTTGTGTTTTAACTTAACACTGCAGGCTAGTGGAACACGATGGATTGTAGGCCTGTGTTTTTGCGTTACAATTGTACAAGTGCGTGAATGCGTTTTATTGCCGCTACAAGTAGTTATAGACATTTAGGACAGGCCCAATAGTGTTAGTAGTCCGAGTTCACTCCTGGGCGGCCTTAGAACTCTAACTTAGTCGACACAGACGGAAGTTGGCGAAGGCGTTGTAGAACATAGGTCGAGTGAGGTATCAGGGAACTCGGCCGAACTAGACGAAACCCATGCGATGGTCGCCGGACGTGTCGAAGGTCATTCGAAGGACATTGCGGGTGTCTAAGTTCGAATTCTTTGGTGTGGCGACCACTGGCTTTGCTGAGCTTTCCTCTTACTCTTTATGTTATTGGTTGCCGTAACGGAACACCATCTTGATAGGCAGTTGGTTCCCGAGAGGTTGACACTGGAGAAACTGGGGAATGCGACAGAGCTGGTCACAACCAGCTGAACACCGTTCCAAATGCTCTGACCTTAACTAGGGGAGGAGGGAACGGGATGTGGACTTCCGCTACAGGGGGATTTCCCTGTATAATCTATTACATTCCTGGATCAGAGCTAGAGCTCCAGGAGACCTGGTGTATAGTAGGTAATCCTAAAATCGAACCAGGGAGAGGGGGCTACCTCCGAGGGAGGGGAATTCGGTGGTCACCGGCTCTCCTTCAGGGCCATTCTGTCTCTAGGTACCTTTAACCTACTAACCTGGTATATTTTGTCCTTAGAAGTCTTTTTAGGACAGAAGGATTTCGCCGACACCATGACCAGATACACAGCCCTACCTTGAGGCGGGTTCGAGACGGAGGACGGTTCAGCCAGCACTTGTTAGGACCCAGACCCAGTTCAGTTTTGGCAGTGGATCCTGGTCTGTGAGGCTGCCGGCCGGGTCATGGCGACACCGGCCTATGCTGAGTACACATAGGTAACGTGTACCTCTGGGGGTAAGTCTGTGTCACGATATTCACACATGGTGTTATCTTTGGCAGGTTCTACTTTCTGAGAGACTTACGTGACGGGACAAGAGGAAGATGACTTGGTGAAGGCTGCTAAATGGCTGGCTTACCTATGTGACGTGAAGTGAGGCTTCTACACCACCCCACGTGCCGGGAAGTCACTATGCCAGAGTCCAGTCCCGTCTTACCTGCTAAATGATCTTCAGTCAGTCCACCAAGTATTATGATGGCTACACACGGGCGAGTATCGTGTCCTCTTGTCTGTGAACAGTTTTGATAGTGTGACCCACTAGCCAAACGGGTAGAGAAGAACTACATTACCCTTTATTTCATGATGACCGGGTGTTCCGGGAACAGTCTACCATGTAGGATTATGAACAGTTGTGACATTCCTTACCGGGTCACGCGCTACCAGTACTGACTTTGAGTGACAGAGTCAACCTGAACTGTGCCAACTTTCTGTGCTTATAGGCCCAGTTATACCCATTCTGATCCCATAAGAGACCACCATCTGTTTCCAGAACTTTGACATTGTTAATTGTGGGTTAAATACTATGGTGGCTTCTTAGGACTGTTGTCTAGCACAGGCCTTACCAGTGAAGCTTGAAGGACAGGCCTTCAGAACTTCTACAGGGATGTTAGTCCAGAGTCATCACGTACCACCGCAACTTGGAGTCACCACATTGACGTGCTAGTCATTCCAATTGAGACTACACCTCGGCAGAGACATTCCACGCTACGTGTGCAGATGAGTGACCTCTTTAACCTTGTGGTATCGTACCCAGTGTACAGTGATGAGTGAGACGGCCTGAGACTAATCCAGATAGCCATTTCTTCTATCGCCTGGCGGTAGCCAGGATTATCTCATGAACATTCCCCTTGTTGATAATCCTCTTGTACATTATATCATCTAGTCATTATGTGTAGACACCAGAGTCGTGTCATCTGTTCTGGATGAGAAGTGAAAAAGGTATTGTCCAGCGGTTGATAGTGAGAGAGACAGGAATCCAAGGGCTGGTGGGGTCTGTAGACTGAGATTTATTGTATTCCCAGAGTGCATCTATCCCGTTATTAAGATGTAATAGTATGCTTCCCTCACCCCAAGAAATACTACGACATTATTTGGGGGCTCGTCCGGGAGATTGATGAGACAGCTCTGGTGATTATGGTTAGGACATTTCATTCCTAGTATCTCTATTCAGGTCTACATAGGTCTTTGGTCCTGTTTTTTCTCTGGACAAAGACAGATTGACGTGTGGTGTGTTGGGACCTCATATAGATTAGATTGGTGTATTGCATATCTATATATTGCGTTATTTACTTACCACTCACACTACTAACATATACTCTCTAAGTATGGCATCCCCCAAATTAAATATGGATGAAGTGCGGGCAACCGGCGAAGGAATGGGCTTCACCGGCACTGCACTAACAGAGTATATCCAAGGGGTTGAGAGAGACTTCCGTCAGGAAGTGAGAGAGAGAAGACAGCAAGAAGCGGAGGATCGAAGGATGGCCTTTGAGTTGAAAAAGTTCGAAGCCGAACAAGAGGCTCAGAAGCGAGAGCATGAGTACCGCATGCGGGAACTCGAGCTCAGGGCACAATCAAGTAGAGAGACTGAGGGAGCAGTAGGAGGGTCTTCACTCCCTGGTTCACCTACCTTAGGTCGACATGGTTATCATGCCATGAAGTTTCCTCTACCGATTTTTGAGGAAGATAAGGAAAAGATCGACCAGTTCTTACAAAAGTTCGAGGCTATGTCTGTCGCCATGGGTCTCGATCGAGACAAGTGTTGTCTGAAACTGTCCCAGGGGTTGCGCGGAACCGCGTACGAGGTCTACTCGCGTTTACCGGCGGGTCACGAAAATAATTATGCCGAACTGAAGGCGGCGTTGCTGAAACGGTTCGAGATGACGTCGCATACTTACCGCAAGAAGTTTCGAGAAGCGAAACGAGAGCCGAGTGAGTTATTTGCTGCGTACGCCGAGCGTCTTAGATCCTACCTCCATAAATGGATGGACTTAGCTCAGTTCGCACACGATTACGACAGTCTCGAGGAACTGATGATCGTCGACCAGATGCGGAAGCATATGTCGAAACCGCTCAAAGAGTTCTTGGGAGAACAAGGGGCGGAAAGATTACAGGTAGTAGCCAAAATGGCCGAACGATTCGTCGAGGTGCATGGTGAAGGTGGGGAAACCCATCTCTCCATGGGTAAAAGTCAGGACAAGACTGACAGAAAGAAACTGAAAACCTCTCATGCCAGGAATGTAGAACCTTATGAGAAATCATCTGACCAGAGTCCAGAGAAGTCGAAAGATGGGAGCAAGAAGCCACATCACTCTCCACCAAAACGGAAGTGGAGTGAGAAGTGGTGTTCGATGTGCCAGTCACCCTCGCACAATACCAGGGACTGCAGATCGAAGGCTAAGAGCTCACACTTCGCGGCCTGCCTAGTGGCTCCAAAGGCGGTTGCCACCGAAAAGGTCCAGGTCGGCGAAGAGACTCTGGATCAAGAGAGGCCACTTGTGGTCGAACTGATAGAAGTCAACGGCCAGCAGGTTGAGTGTCTCTATGACACTGGCCTAGACGGGGAAGCCGTCATTGCCGCCAGTCTAGTGAGACCAGACCAACTCACTGGGGAAAGCATCGAGATACAGCCGGCTATGAAGAGTGCGGTAGCCATGACGTTACCAATCGCTAACGTAGAGATTAGGTCGAGATACGTCACGGGCATCATCCCAGCCGCGGTATTACTCGATCCCCTATATCCCGTGATTCTGGGGAGTAAATATGTATTTCTAGGGGTGCCGAAGAAGCCAATCCACCTAGGCGACATACATACCTGCGCCCACACGGGGAAAGACGAGGCAAACACAACCAGCTCGAAAACCCAGCTAGGGGGTTTGCGTACGGCCCAGAGCGAAGACGCGACACTACGTCCGTGCTACAAGAAGCTGCAGAAAAGTGCTGACCCACCGCAACGGGACCAGTACTATCTGAAGAATCGGCTGCTCTACCGGAGAGCCGGAAGGGGAGATGAACTGCATGGGCAGTTGGTGGTCCCGCAGGACTACCGTCTTCCAATTCTTCAGAGGGGACACGCCATATCGGGTAGTAACCTATCCGGGAATGGACATATGGGAGTCAGAGCGACGCTGCAGCGAATTTCCGGTCATTATTACTGGCCACGAATGACTGGCGATGTACGCCGATTAGTAAAGTCATGCCCAGAGTGCCAGAAGGCTATACCCACAGAACGGACTAAGACTACATTAGGTCTTAAGGTGGGAGATAGAGTATTATTGTGGGGTCCAAGCAGGACCAATATGCTCGACGTAGGATGGCAAGGACCTTATCCCGTGGTCAGGGTAGTGTCCAAAACCAACTACGAGATCCGGATCGGGGGAACTTTGAGAATTTTCCATACAAATCTCCTGCGGGAAAATGAGGAGAGGTCCGATGACAAATCTCTGCACCTGTCGGTGATGTCAGTCACTAGTAACCCAGTTCGGAAGGGGTGGGTAACGTCGGATGCGGCGCGAGATACCCTGGACTCCGACCGACGATCGACTGACTGGCCCCGCTATCGAAAGAGATGGCCAGGGAAACCCGAGTCCAGAGGGTTCTGGGACGACTATACCGTCCATCGAGGACGATACCGCAAATCCCGAGACATGTTTGTAGGGAGACATAGCGGTAGTGACGACACTGGTACCGCCGGGAAGGGAAGATCCGTCGGTATTGCACCCCGTTGCGTACGCGAGTCGGATGGTCGTCCGGCCGAACGTAATGACTCGACGGGCAAGCGCGGTTGTCGATCACTGATATGAGACGGGCTGTCCAAGTTACTGCCCAAAGTGATGGGGAGGTTGTACCTTTGAGGACACCGGCAGACCATCAATCAAAGATGGGCTGGGCCACCTCCCATAAGCTCAACGCGCGCTTGATGCGTTAGTCGTTGTTGCTTCAGCCCTACACCTTTACGGTGGAATACATTCCCGGTAACGAGAATGTTGGGGCTGACTTTCTGTCTAGGCATCCAGTCCCAGAGGCAGAGGACGAGTTTGCTAGGAGTGAATATCCAGCAGGAGACAGTCGACGCGGTCAACTCTCTTAAGAGGGGGCCTATGTCATGGAACGGCTGAGAATTCACCTAGCAATACTCCACAAGTCCAATTCCCCTTTTTCAGTATGTCTAGCTCTAGTCGAAGGGATACAACCGAGGTATTAATGTAACCCACGCAAGGGCGATTGGTGGCCCTTGACTTCTCGACTGTTCGTGTGAGACAAGCTCAACCCAACCAGTTCCGCTAACGCATGCGCAAGAACCGTCTCAGAACAAAGAGAGGCTCAGTTGAGATCCGGCCGTGGGAGCAAGACGTTGTGTTGGAACGACTGTGTTAATTCGTAAATGGGAGAGAGGAAGCCAGTGTCTTGCTGTTTATCAAAGAAAACCGACAGAACGTCCAGTGTTGGGACGGGAGCTCCTCAATTCTGAATACACAGTTTGTCGTAAGGTACGTGAAACATATTTAGATAAATAATGTGTCGCTACCGCGTTGAATCGAAGCTGTTCGACCGCATGTCCCGCCCGGCGCACAAAGGTCAGTCAGGGGTGAACCTGTGGGCTTGTGTTTTAACTTAACACTGCAGGCTAGTGGAACACGATGGATTGTAGGCCTGTGTTTTTGCGTTACAATTGTACAAGTGCGTGAATGCGTTTTATTGCCGCTACAAGTAGTTATAGACATTTAGGACAGGCCCAATAGTGTTAGTAGTCCGAGTTCACTCCTGGGCGGCCTTAGAACTCTAACGTAGTCGACACAGACGGAAGTTGGCGAAGGCGTTGTAGAACATAGGTCGAGTGAGGTATCAGGGAACTCGGCCGAACTAGACGAAACCCATGCGATGGTCGCCGGACGTGTCGAAGGTCATTCGAAGGACATTGCGGGTGTCTAAGTTCGAATTCTTTGGTGTGGCGACCACTGGCTTTGCTGAGCTTTCCTCTTACTCTTTATGTTATTGGTTGCCGTAACGGAACACCATCTTGATAGGCAGTTGGTTCCCGAGAGGTTGACACTGGAGAAACTGGGGAATGCGACAGAGCTGGTCACAACCAGCTGAACACCGTTCCAAATGCTCTGACCTTAACTAGGGGAGGAGGGAACGGGATGTGGACTTCCGCTACAGGGGGATTTCCCTGTATAATCTATTACATTCCTGGATCAGAGCTAGAGCTCCAGGAGACCTGGTGTATAGTAGGTAATCCTAAAATCGAACCAGGGAGAGGGGCTACCTCCGAGGGAGGGGAATTCGGTGGTCACCGGCTCTCCTTCAGGGCCATTCTGTCTCTAGGTACCTTTAACCTACTAACCTGGTATATTTTGTCCTTAGAAGTCTTTTTAGGACAGAAGGATTTCGCCGACACCATGACCAGATACACAGCCCTACCTTGAGGCGGGTTCGAGACGGAGGACGGTTCAGCCAGCACTTGTTAGGACCCAGACCCAGTTCAGTTTTGGCAGTGGATCCTGGTCTGTGAGGCTGCCGGCCGGGTCATGGCGACACCGGCCTATGCTGAGTACACATAGGTAACGTGTACCTCTGGGGGTAAGTCTGTGTCACGATATTCACACATGGTGTTATCTTTGGCAGGTTCTACTTTCTGAGAGACTTACGTGACGGGACAAGAGGAAGATGACTTGGTGAAGGCTGCTAAATAGCTGGCTTACCTATGTGACGTGAAGTGAGGCTTCTACACCACCCCACGTGCCGGGAAGTCACTATGCCAGAGTCCAGTCCCGTCTTACCTGCTAAATGATCTTCAGTCAGTCCACCAAGTATTATGATGGCTACACACGGGCGAGTATCGTGTCCTCTTGTCTGTGAACAGTTTTGATAGTGTGACCCACTAGCCAAACGGGTAGAGAAGAACTACATTACCCTTTATTTCATGATGACCGGGTGTTCCGGGAACAGTCTACCATGTAGGATTATGAACAGTTGTGACATTCCTTACCGGGTCACGCGCTACCAGTACTGACTTTGAGTGACAGAGTCAACCTGAACTGTGCCAACTTTCTGTGCTTATAGGCCCAGTTATACCCATTCTGATCCCATAAGAGACCACCATCTGTTTCCAGAACTTTGACATTGTTAATTGTGGGTTAAATACTATGGTGGCTTCTTAGGACTGTTGTCTAGCACAGGCCTTACCAGTGAAGCTTGAAGGACAGGCCTTCAGAACTTCTACAGGGATGTTAGTCCAGAGTCATCACGTACCACCGCAACTTGGAGTCACCACATTGACGTGCTAGTCATTCCAATTGAGACTACACCTCGGCAGAGACATTCCACGCTACGTGTGCAGATGAGTGACCTCTTTAACCTTGTGGTATCGTACCCAGTGTACAGTGATGAGTGAGACGGCCTGAGACTAATCCAGATAGCCATTTCTTCTATCGCCTGGCGGTAGCCAGGATTATCTCATGAACATTCCCCTTGTTGATAATCCTCTTGTACATTATATCATCTAGTCATTATGTGTAGACACCAGAGTCGTGTCATCTGTTCTGGATGAGAAGTGAAAAAGGTATTGTCCAGCGGTTGATAGTGAGAGAGACAGGAATCCAAGGGCTGGTGGGGTCTGTAGACTGAGATTTATTGTATTCCCAGAGTGCATCTATCCCGTTATTAAGATGTAATAGTATGCTTCCCTCACCCCAAGAAATACTACGACAATCTAAAATACTAAATTTGGAAGCTATACGTTTAAAATATCCAACACTTGCATTTGTCTTATTTTTATAATAAAGTCGTAACCTTAAATAGGGTTTAACCATATATGTCTTTCGAGCATCAAATATTCCTTCGTCCTCTGCAATTGTATTGTCATGTTTTTGTTATACGTTTTCTGGGTTGATTGTGGTCATCATTAATATAACATATTTGAGTCAATTCAGATGCTTAATTTTAATTCTTTTTTGAGTTGAGGTTCTTATTGATTTCGCATTTTCCACATAAGATTTTCAAATAGGTGCATCACATGAGCAACCTTTACAAAATCTGGACTACATTTCTGTAAATATGAGGATAAACTGAAAGCACTGTCTAGCACTTTACTCCAAAATAAAAGCACAAAAAACTGTCATAACTGTTATTTACTGCCAATATAGTACCTTGCGGTGTATGGCAGAGGGGTCTTTGAGCCTGAGGAATTAAGGCCGCCTGGCTAGTTCAGTCGCCGTGAACTGTGCAGACTAGGAGTTTCTTTTTGCCCCCGACAGAAAAAAAATCCCGCACCTTACCGATGATTCGAACCCGGGTCTCTCGAATGAGAGTTTGGCGTCTAACCACTCGGCCAGCCGCTCCTCAAAACACACAAAAAAAGTATTTATAATTTTGAATGTTTTAAGCATACTCTTTGCCTCAGCGAGCTTTGCAGAAACAATTATTATTTATTTTTTAAACATCAGTACCCATAATTATTTGTAGAGCAACTATTGGTACTGATGAATTCTGCAAGACTGTCTTCACTGCTGCCTTGCTGGGTGAGCACCTAATATCACAAGTTTCTTTAAATTCGGTGCAAACATTTTGAGATGACTGAGTTGAAGAAGAAAAAAAGGTACAAACACTTCCTCGATAGATTTCAAGAAAACAGAATTCGATTTAATAACTGGACTTGCTGTGTTTTTATTCTATATCCTCTATATCCTTGCATTTTGTCTGAATCTGTCGTTAGCAGCTCTGCACATATGGCTTTTTTCCGTTTTCTTTTAATGTGTATACTGGGGTATTCTTTCTGTTTGTACTGTTGTTCATAATTTCCCGTGTCATCTATAATTGATGTATGTTGCTTCTTGCCAGTGCTATGTTGACTTCTGTTGTTTGTATTTTTTTTTTAATTCGCATATCCTTTACAGGACATTACTGTCAACAGCAGCATCTTTCAGCAGTTGGTTGATTTCTTGGCAAGATTACGCTCAGTAGTTTGCCATTGCTTTCTGCGCGGCCGGCTCAGTTATCCCGCAAGTCACCAGCGGGGGTAGAACCGCTCCCAGTTCTCGCCGCTACGAGACTCCGCGTGATAAACGGGATTACGGAGAAAGTGTTGTAACCCCTCGGCCAGAGAGACCGGCTGTTGTTTGTATACCGCTTTGTAAACACTCCCATGAAGAATATGCATTATGAAGACATCATACGGGTTGAAGATGTTAAACATATCTTGAAAAAGGCAAAAGACACGGCACCAGGGCCCGATGGGGTTAAATATGGCCACATGAAGGCTTTGAGCGATGCAGACCTGAAGGAGATGGTCGACTGCTTTAACCAGAACATTAGGACAGCATTAGTACCGCAGGATTGGGTGCGCAGCTATCTCATCCCTCTCCCAAGACCATTCAAGGATCATTCAAAGCTTAGCGGCCTTAGGATCATCACCCTTCAAAATGCATTTGGGAAGGTTCTAGAGAAGATAGACGCTGTCAAGCTGCAAGAGTTTTTGGAAAGGGGGAAGCTTCTTCCAAGAAGCCTGGGGAGCTACAGGCCTTGACAAGATACCTGGTCAAATGCAGCCACTTTTGCCTTTGATTTGTATGAGGGGACCCGGAGTATACTGGAAACGATGGCGGCAGCGCTTGATCTCGAGGATGCGTACAATAGAGTTCGATATGATATTTTGATGACCGCACTGATGGAGATGGGGGTCATTCCCTGGTTGGTGAACTGGATAGCAACTATCCTGAATTCTCGTCGGGTTGCTCTCCGTCTGGGTGCATGGACCTCAGAGTCACATATTTTAACCCCGGAACTGCCACAGGGATCTGCAATCTCACCGGTGCTCTTTAACGTGTATGCGAGCAAGATTGCAAACCTAGAAGCACCAGGGGTTGGAAGGATACTAACATTTGCAGATGTGTGCGTGCGTGCGTGCGTGTGTGTGTGCGTATGTGCGTGCTTGTGTGTATGTGTGTATGTGTGTGTGTGTGTGAGAGAGAGAGAGAGAGAGAGAGAGAGAGAGAGAGAGAGAGAGAGAGAGAGAGAGAGAGAGAGAGAGAGAGAGACCTATGACTTATGTTTACTTCGTTTATTACAGGTAAAAGAGATCGCAACACTACAGAAAATGAGCATTATAACCAGTAGCATATTTGTAGTCCTGATCCCCAGCACCTCCCCACAATACTTCATCTACCGACTCGCCAGAAAATATTACCCAGACAGAAACAAGACACTCCTCGTGATAGACTTTACTGAAGAATAACAGAAGTTTGAGACATTTTCTTACCTCATCAACTTCTTCGTCGTCCCTGTTATCGCCTTTGTGATCATCACGGTCTGTACTGCATTACTAGTCACGAAACTGAAGATTAAATCCAAGTGGAGACAGAATTCCATTGCGCCTGAAGAAGCTGCCAAGTTGACAGATTCTAACAAGAAAGTCGTCAAAATCATTTTAATGATTTCAACTCTCTTCATTTGCTGCTTCGTCCCTGTCTGCACATATTGTGTTGTTGTTGTTGTTGTTGTTGTTGTTGTTGTTGTTGTTGTTGTTGTTGTTGTTGTTGTTGTTGTTGTTGTTGTTGTTGTTGTTGTTGTTGTTGTTGTTGTTGTTGTTGTTCCGGGATTTTCCGTTGATGGGATGTATACAAATCTTTCCATTGTAATAGGTGGATTTGGATTTTTCCTTGAATCTATTAATTCGTCCGCGAATATTTTTATTTACTATTACATGAGTAGTAAGTACAGAGATACATTTCGTCACACAATGTTTCCCAAGAAGGCGAACTCTAAGTTGTAACTATTCGTCACCACCGTCATCTCATTTGTCATATTATAATATAGGTGAAAATGCAACGCCATAAGACTAGTCATTTATTTAAATACGAGATTTTTCAATTCAAATATCGTTGTTTCATGTTACGTCATTGTAAAGGATCTCCTGTTTCGTTTCTTATCTCTTTTCGGGTTAATCCTATCTTGAGCATAGCCTACGATGGGTAGCGTTGTGATATTCTGTTGTGATAATTTGGTGTGTCCAGTGTGTGCCGCGTGGTTACACACCCGCTTCACACACGTGATCCGGGACTGTTTCCGGATCCGGTCAGGGATATGCACTACTGACGAGCTCAAATGAGGGCGAAACTCGAGTATAGTGCTTCCATATTGACGTGGATAGGCCTTAGGTTCATACCAGAATGCGATCGGCGTTGCCAGTAGTGGGTTGTGCTCAATATTTAATCCTATCTATTATTACACGTATGTAAGTTGTTCTTCTCTCATCACATGGCAACAGATTATTATCTGTTTTCTTCATGAATTTAAACTTTAAAATCACAAATAATATGTTGCAAAATTTACTGCCTGGCTTATTTCGCTGCATCTTGATAGGTGCATTTATTCATTGCATGCTATATAACTCTGAATTATGAACCCGACGAGAAATATGTCAGGCAATACATCGTGTAACATATTGTTTGTGATTACTGTGTTTGAACTGTTTTTGTACGAGTATGACAAACTGCATTGAGTTGGAACAACACCACGCCACCCATTCATCATGTGCCATGCCGATAAGCGTGGGCGGTAATGTTTTGCCATCTCACTCGATCACCAGAGTAGTAGATCAGCTCAGTGTTCCTGTCTCGACCATGCCATGTGGCCAAGCCATCCAGTACTTACTTCTCGGTCTTCCCCTTGGTCTCTTCTCTGAAATCTAGCCAGTTGTCACTGTCGTGAGACAACACCGGCCTGGTTCTCTGTGGTTGCCCATATATTTTCATTGGGGTTCGTTATTGCCTTCTGTCTTCCCTCTTACTAGATCGTCCCCAGGACGGTTCACGGATGACACTACCCATATGAAGACTGTGGACACAATAAGACACCTAACTGACTATAATAGAACACCCTTATAAAATTCAAATCTAGAATCTTTATTGGAGATTCTGACTCGAACACACAGATGAACAAACCAACAGACATACATACAGCAATGAACAGTCAATTGGGTGAGAGTAGTCTGCTTGAACTTCTCATCATCCCACATAGGTATGTCAGGTAGTATATCGAATGTCAGTGTGTTAGAACTAGGTGGTAAGACACATTCACCTGATCCTGTATGATGCCTCCTGGAGCTTTCGGAATTTGACCAAGTAAAGTTTCAACAGCCACTAGTCACTTGGCTTTTAACACAATCGAAAGTCACTGACACACAGGGTCCACAGCACACAGCGACAGACCACAGGCAAACAAGTTCCAGGAATTAGCAATGTTTCAACAGAATCACAGTGACATAAGGGCACTCTCCCACAACAACATCCAAGGGGTTCTGTAAAGCAAGAACAGGCCAGGTGTACCCACCACTCACACCCTTGCACATACACACTACATCAATCGCCACACACTCCATTACTTGTGGTCAGTTCCTCAGCTCAGACCACAATAGTATTATGTCTGACTTTCCAGACATGTCTCACCGACTGTTAAGTTACTACTCCTGGTAATCCCAACGTAAATCAGTAGCTTTCCAGTCACAAGTCTCATACCTAATTGATAGTAGATATGATGAAAGGTTCCATTCATGAGGATGGCAGAAATCCATACCTCCTATGAAAATCATCAAGTGTTATGGCCTGGATCATCCTTCCTAATCACCATATTGTCCCATCAGGAAAGTAGATAAGCATATTAGGATACCTCAGGTCAGTACTCTATTACACCTCCAAGGTTAATGGAAGATACTCAAGCTACATTGATAACTAACCTGAAATACTGAATGAAAGACCAGACAAACAACAGAAGAGTTTCGGGTTCTTGTGTTTGTCGCTTCCCACCCTTTCTGCCTCGGATACCTGGATTTCTATTATGTGTGGGTGTATGAATATATAGACACACATCACCTGAATAAATTCCTTTGGCTGCCTAGGAATTGTGTCGACTCAAACATCCCATACAATCTGGTTCCGATGAAAGTATAGAGACAATAGAAAGATAGACCCGCATGACAAAGTATTCCCTTCTCAGTAAGGGAACTGTAGAGTCACACAACACTGATGAAATATCCACGCGATACGTGAGTGGGTGTTTCCCCACCGCTATACTGGCCCACGGTTCAATCCCTAGTAGGTGTGAAGATATCTTTCCCCCTTCTGACTAAGCCCAGTTAAATAACAACAGGCCCATAGGTCGATAACAGCTTCCCAGCTTATAGCCTCCTACATATTTGGGTTTCACCGTAATAAGAATCGCATGTGGTTCTCGCTCGTCACAGGAGTGATTGACAAGTACTAGTTTCAACCACGCCACCAGATGATGATTGAAACATATTAATGTCAACATATTCATTAAGGGAATCAAATTAAAGCTCTGTTCAAGAGAAAGTTCTTCTGTCCAGAACAATAATTCCCTCAGGTACCCCATTATTGAGATAGGGCAGTCGAATGAATTGTTAATGTGCTTCAACCAGACTGATCCACTGAGCTGGCCAGCAAAATACATTCCGCCATGTTGGTTGAACACTTAATCTAGGTCATAGTACACACACAGGCTTACTACACAGTTAGCATGCCTGGTCGAGACCCAACTACCAGCGCAACTGGCCGGCCTGGTTGATAATTAACCCACAACTGTAATACAACCTTTAGTTAAGCGACGCCAAGTATACAAGTGTTTTACCTTTAAGACCTAGGAACAACTATGCAACAGACATCGACCCGATAGATTCATCAAGCTCTGGGCTGTAGGTTCCCTCTGGAGCCCCAAAAGGTATATCATGATACAGCTGGTCAAAGACACGGCCCCTCGTCTCAAGGACAACAATGCCACCACTGCAGATCATTCTCTTTAAGAGCTGCACAGATTACAGCTGGCTGACACGGCCGTGAAAGGATAGCCTCAACAACAACCTTCGCAGTAGAAAATTATCCGGATCCCCGTGATGTCAATTATACAGCTGCGATAGATGCGGCCTCCCTTCTTGATGACTGGCTACCGAATGGCTTCTTCGTGTCAGGTCTGGAAGAACACACTCCCGGAACTGCCGAAAACTTCCGAGCATTACCTCACGAAAGTGAAGGCAACCCAGAATTCCCCGAGTTTTAGCAGAGTGTGCGAATTACAACAGAACAGATCTACGCACACTCAAAGTGTAGCGTTATGTTTCTCGGGACCCGTGAAGTTCATGACAATCCCGATACATAACATCTCAAGGACACAGAAGACGGTCCTGACTCTTTTTACTCGGAAATCCCCCCTCACTCGCCTTAAAATGTGGCCTAGCCACCGAGACGGGGTGGGGCAGAGTTGGTACTGCGTTGTCCCGTCTGAGACGCACTTGCGTTTCGCGACAGTCAACAAGTTCTCCACGTCATTTCTTCTCATAACATGCCCAAAAAATTTGACTGTCTACATCTAATGACTCTAATCAGTTTACGATCTTCATTTGTTTCTTGAAGAACTTGTTCCTTAGTTTTTTTTCTGTCTGTCTATGGTATTCTTTGCATTTTCCTCAAAAACCACAGTTGTTGTTTTTTTTTTTCAGCGTGACTGCTCATTGTCCACGCTTCACATCCATGCATAAGTATAGGTTCTAAGTAGCACTTCAACACTCTTTTTTTCGTTTCAGTTGATATCTTTTTATTGGTCAGTATGTTTTTCATCTTGCAAAAGGCTATCTTCACAAAGGCAATTCTTGTTCTACTCTCTTCAGAGTATTTCCCATCAGATGTTATGACTGTTCCGAGATAACTGTACCGATTCACTTGCTTAAGAATATTCCCATTTACTCGTATATCAATCACATTGTGGTATTTCCTTCTTCCCAGTGACGACCACAATCTGTGTCTTCTTACAATTCAATTCTAACCTTAGTTACTCACCGTGTGCAGCAACCGCATGTACTAAATGTCGCAGGTCCTGTTCATTCTCTGCAATCAAGACTGTATCAACTGCATATCTAATATTATTGATGCATCATCATCGATGAGATTGCAGTACATGATATTCTTGGCATCTGTAAAGAAGGTAGTTTGCCATTGCTTTCCTTCCTAGCAGTGACTATACTGGTCGATGACCGTAGCCATTGTCTCCCCCCCCCCCCCCCCAATAAAAAGAGATCCTCTGCCTACCGTCGTGAAGTTGGAGACCATAACCTACAATTATCTGTTGGCTGCTCTTCAACTTCATCCACCACCTGCTCCCATGGTTTCATGTAACCCTGATCGGGGGGCTAAACAGGTACTCCATCTTGCCCAAGGGGCCCCGTAGGTTAGCGGAGGGAAGGAGGCACCTTACCTCTCCTTTGATATGGAATACCCCTACCTCGCCACCCATTCAACACAACTCATGCAGGGGAAAAAATCAGAAACTAAGCAGAAACAACTGCACACATTATAGTTCCAATTTTATCCTCAAAGAAAGTAAAATTGGCACCCTTGCAATATATGTCGTTCATCTTTAAATTCTATTTTACAGCGCAACATTTTTTCTTATCATTTTTCCATCTGGCTGGCTTTGGTAATTATGCACTACTTCTTTTCTTTCTTTTTTTTTTTTTTGGGGGGGGGGGGGGGGGGGGTACCCTTTTGCAGGACATCGCTGTCAACACCAGCATTTTACTGTTCTTGTTGATGTCTTGGCAAGTTTACGTTCAGTAGGCACTACTTCTAGTCACACAAAAATCGCAAGTTTATGACGAAACTTGTGTAGTAAAGAGCCATAAATACAGATTGAGAATACCATAGATACAAGTATATTAACACGGCTTGGGGGTAATAATGGTGCTGCAGACTGACAAGAAGATCTGATCGACACTCAAAACTCCTAGGAAATGCCAGACAAACACATAATCAGACTGCTACTGGTACCATTAATATTGGGACTCTTCGCTGGCTGTTGTAGATGAGGAATGCACATGTACGGAATGTTCCAAGTTCTGTGATGTCGGTTCTCGACTCAACTTAGCTCAACTCTTTAAGCAAACCATATGATTCGTTCACCATTTCAGTATTTCTACAACTCACTTCTAGCAATCTGTGTGTTTCTATGTAATGGAGATGACAGTTACTAGTCAAGCTCATAAAATGAGACTCTGTTCACACGTGATGTGAAAATTACTTCTAAATATGAACTTATAGAAAGGTAGTTTTAGGTGCCAACATTACGTTTGTGGACAAGTAGTTTTTTTATTTAATGTATAAATCACTTTATTTGGATCTGTTGTGACAGAATCACTTTTATTTAGAATCTTCGTGACATTTAGCTGGAATTTGATGGCAAGGTATTCTACAGAATGAAGAAATCAGCTTCACGCCACCACTACTGAGTCATCTACTACTGCGTGCATACTAGATGGCATTGTTACTGTGTTCTGCTTCCCGTGTTGCGGATAGTAGCACGCAAACGAGTCTAATCATCATTAAAATAGTTAATTGTTTTTTTTTTTTGGTGCTCGCTCGCTTTTAACTCATGCGTAGTCCATATCCACTACTTCTAGTAGTGTTCGACTGAATTTTGCGTGTGGATTAGCTTTCCCTGTTAATAGTGTCCGTCGCCATGGAAACAACAAGCTGCCATAAGGATTGATAATGAAGTGGGACAATATCAGTCTATTAAGAGAGGTAAGAGACAATGATGTGTAATGTCTCCGGATCTCTTTTCCCTATACAGTGAAAATATTTTCAGAAATGTAGAAGATATACATGGAATCATCATTGCAGGACAAAACATCAATAACATTAGATATGCAGATGATACAGCATTGATTAGGAAAAAAGAAATACCACAATGTAATATGCAAGTAAATGGGAATACTCTTCAACAAGTGAATCGGTACAAATATCTCGGAACCGTCATAACATCTGATGTGAGATGCTTTGAAGAGATTAGAACAAGAATTGCCTGAAAAACAACTGATGGCTGTAGAAATGTGCTTTCTGAGGAAAATGCAGAGAATACCATGGACAGACAGAAAAACCAATGACCAAGTACTACAGGAATACAGGAATAAAATGAAAATCGTAAATTGATTAGAGAAATTATACGTAGGCAGTCGAATTTGTTTGGTCATGTTATTAGAAGAAATGAATTGGAGACCTTAGTGACAACTGGCAAGATCGAAGGGAACAGACCAAGGGGGAGACCGACAAGTAAATACGTGGATGGCTTAACCACATGGCATGGCCAAGATAGAAACACTGAGCTGATCCACGACTCTTGTGATCGAGTAGAACTGCGAGTCCTGACCACCTACGCTTTCCGGCATAGCACATGATGGATGGATTCTTCTCTAGGCGTAATTTTCAAAAACAGTGTATTCTTCTTTGCATTTGTGTGTACATTAATTTGACTAACAATCACTGAACGATCTAATAGTTAGTCTCTGAATTTATCTCAGTTAAAACAACCATCTATATACAGAACCGACCTGGCGGCAACTCTGACATAGTGATTTATTTGAAACAGACACTGACTTATTTGGAACAATAAATGCAGGGCCAATTACAAAAATACTATACAGAAAGATGTAGACATGGAATTTCTTGTATTGTTTCGTTTGAAAACAAATATTAAATATGATGTAATGCAAAATTGTATTGATAATTGAATGAATACTATTTGCGTGTTTGCGACATTGGAAATAGAGAAAGTCACATTATTAAATAATCTTTAACCATATTGCGCATGCTGTAATTTAATTGTCAGACTTATATACAATTATACGTTTACTACCATATTATAAAGTAACAATAACATCTTCCTAATAATCGAGAATAACGAATTGTACAGACAGTGGTACATTGGACAGACTGCGGTAGTAATAATTACATGTTCTGTGTGTTTGTGTATGTTTTATTTTCCGTTAATGTTAGGAAAGAAATGACTGCAAAATATTACTTGTAATTTTTAATTATTGGTTTCAATACCGGTATTTCCGAAGTTTGTTACACTTCTTTTGTGTGTAACTAAATTTTTCAACAGCCGCTTATTCTAGGGTCTCGTTCTTTGATGCTTATTAGTTGGTTATGTTTTGGGGAAAACAAAATATATAATCTCAATCTCAATCATGTTTTCTGGTGATTCATTCATTGCCTTTTTAAGTTTTATTCCAGTTCTCTTTATTTTTGTTAACCATTGTCCATTCCCGTGAACTATGTTTCATGTTTGGTCTTCGCAGTCTGTCAAGATTTTGTCGATTTTTACAGTCACTTTTGTGTGTGTGTGCTCAGTATTAGTAACCTTTATATTTTCATGTATTGTTTTTCGTGTAGTTGTGTTGGTTTGTGTTTGTTTATTATGTGCTGGCGAATACTTTAGCCGCAATGTCCATTTAGTTTCTTGTAATCGTGTTCTGGTAAAGCTCACAATCTATTTATTGTTTGTTGGTGATTCATTCATTGCTTTTGACGGTCCTAAAATTATAACTCCTTTTTGTAGTTCATAGATGTAGAATGTCAAGAACCTAGTGAGCGCAAGAAAATTGCATAAATTCTACAATGCCGCCTTCCACAACCTTCTGGGAAACCAAAGATTCTCAAAGTAATGATTCTGTAGAGGGTGGAAAGGACGTGTTCATTTTTCAGTTGGTAGTCTGGGCCGTGTTATGCCAGGCTGTCGATATATTCGGCATTATCAGCAACATCATCAACATTATCTGTTTCGTTAAACAAGGTTTCAAGGATTCAATCAACGTGAGTCTTTTAGGTAAGGGACACAACTAAGTTTTCATGTCATTGTAAAACCCGCACCGTGTGAACTCGAATACGTAACCACTCGCCCATCAGACAAACATAACTATGTTGTGGTCAGTAGCCAGCCGGAAGCTCGTCTTTCATAAACTATTCTGGTACTCATGTTAATTATCAATGAAGGGGCTCAGTGCTTGTGTGAGATAAGCCCTTTCAGGGCGAATTTAACTATTAAGCACGTGCGTGAGGGTGTGTTCGTTAGTCACTTTGTTAAATAGGTACATATACATATTTTTTTTGTTCGCATATCCTTTACAGGACATCTCTGTCGACATCAGCATCTTTCAGCTGATTGTTGATTTCTTGGCAAGATTACGCTCAGTAAGTTTGCCATTGCTTTCTGAGCTGCCGGCTCACATACCCCGTAAGTTACCGACGAGGAGAGAAACGCTACTGATTCTCGCGCAGCGTCACGCTACTTACGAGAATATACGAGATTACGGAGAAAGCCGTGTAACCACTAGACCAAGGAGACCGGCACATATACATATGCATACACATATATACACACATTTGCTTACTAGCATATATACGGACACTGACACAGACCAATATAAATATTATCTCGATAATATAAATATCACCACAGACGAGCTACAAGCAACGGCGTTCCAGGCCACAATGAACGGGTCACATAAAATCATCTCTCTATCTATGGAACACGAACACAACGAAGCGTTGCCGTTTCTAGATATCCTAATGAGACGTAGAGCAGTCGGCGCAATTCAAAGATCGGTGTACTGTAAAGAAACATGGACTGGCCAATACTTAAATTTTCAGAGCTTCGCACCTGTACAGTACAAACGGGGCTTAGTACGCACCCTGTTTGACCGTGCTAGGAAGATATGCACCCAGGACACACTGACAGAGGAATTTGAAACTCTGAAGAATGCCTTAAACCTGAATGGGTACTCCACAGGATTTATAAAGTGCCACTGCCAACAGCCCAAACAGAAATCAGAAGTAACTACAGTCCCCAAACTCAAGATATCAATCCAGCTAACCTTCCGAGGAGATGACGTAATGCAACGTCTGCGGGACCGACTCATCACAGCAGTCGGGCGAACATTCTGTGCTGCAACTCCAGTCATCAGGTACAGAACCAAATCGATCCCTATCCCAGCAGTAAAAGAACCTGTAGCTTTGTATGCCTGTGGGGTAGTAAATGTGAATACCATATGAAATGGTTGTCTAGGGGAAATAAAGAATAGGTCCTCGGATTCACACTATAAGTCGTTTGATCGAGACAGTTTCTTTCTTAAAAGTCTCCAGGAATATAGAGTAGTTATTGGCTCTGTTGCTGTAAGAATGAGATATGGGTCGGATAGACTCCACCCACTTTACAAGATAAACTACCTTCCTGAAGAATTAGCAGAGAATAGGTCACTAAACCACAGATCTCTATCAAGTTGTTATTCTTGCTTTGGGAATATCTGAGAGTGTGTGTTGGTCGACCTCACACTGGATTCTCTGTATATAATATGATTGAGACAGTAACACATTTATCTACGATAACAAACAGTGTAACACTGGTCACTAGACAATGAAAACTCTCCTGACGAACATATATCTTTTATTACCAGATTCTCCTAACATGAAAGTAGGAGACACTGTCTCCACTACAATCTATAACAACATCAGAACAAACAAATACATTAACAAGTAATGCATTAACGTCTACTCTAAAAACTCTCCTCCTCTTCTTCTCTTCCCTGCACACAAAAAAAACCAATCACCCGCACTTTGCTGGTTGTGTCTTCCCGATTGCCCTACTCGGGATGACTGTTTCTACTATGTGCCGTCTAATCAACTACTAGACCTATACACCACTACATGATGTCTATCACATGGAAAAACCAAACAGATCATAGATCAGGGATCTGACTGTTGATTGTATCATTGTTGTAACTAAGTTCTTGAAGACACCAATCTTCTAAATCAGGAGAATGTAGATTCACTCCACACATGGGCCTCTCTACACCCGCCTTTATTCTCCAACAGCAACAGTCCTATGACGACACTTCTACGGTTATAACCTAACTCCTCCTCGTATTCTACCGCTGAAATAGATGAGCTCCTCCCATCCTAACTTGACCAAACAACACAATGTGCCACTGAGAAATAAACAAGGTTCTCTGGATGCTGAACACTGTAATGGGGATACGGACTCATTGACGTTGATAAAAATACAGTGGATGGTGAATCATACTTGACTCAACAAAGGGACTGTTCACTCAATGTTCCCTATAGTACTTTCGAGAAAAACGATGATGTTGTGACTTGAATTCTGGACTACTCGATCTGGCATTGGTCTTGAGAGGAAAATATGTCTGCATTTAAAAAGAGGGGCTCACCCCCACTGGTAGTCGTGTCCAACATTCTGGAACGGATAAAGCACGGACTCTCAACGAAGTCGCTGGGGTCTCCAGCGAACGAAGAACTCTCTATAAGCTGGTGTCATAGTTGGCTTGAACATCTTTAGGCGGCCTCCCGCGGATTTATCTGGGTAACATGCTTCGTCCAAAGAAAAAGATGCATCCACAATGTCTCAAGGGACATTGAACCAAACAAGAGGATCCGTACTGGTTTCATGGTTCACTCCATTGAGTATGACTGCTTAACATCGAGAGTAACATCCAGTCCGTAAGCTGTTGAAGACTATAACTTCCCTGATACTACAGGAAGAATATTAGTGTCCTCTCTCGTCAGACGCAAGTGATGAGTATCAGAAGCTTTTCAATAGCACTTGGCCCAAAATGATGTCGACAGATTGACCAAAAACAAAAGGGGATAACTCCGTCTGGAGTTTCTCACTGTTGCTAGAAGAATAATATTGGACTACTTCCCCTGCCTCCGTTTCTTGGAAGGACTGCCGATGTCCAAAAGTACTGAGTGACACCTGGGCTAGACAATTAGCTCTTCTAAAAGAATTCTAGTCCAAACGTATTTGCCAAACGTTTACTGCCAAATTTGTCCATAATTAGACTCAGCCAAGATGTCCCACGCCCGCCTCAAATGTCTGCAAATTAAAAATGACAAGCCTTGAACATTCTAGCTTATTATACATTTTCATAAGACTCACAGAGACAACACCTGGACATAAATTCAGAGGACATCCTCATATGATGATTTGGGGTATCACCTGTGGGCCTGTAACGTATTGGTCTATTTGGCGGGAAGGTGGGGCGGTAATCTAAACAACTCTACCAACCTCACGCTCCTACCCATACAACGAACAGGACATCATAGATACCAAATGTAGATATACTCTCACACATGAACCACCCACTCTGAGAGTACTACCATCTGTTTTAGAATGTGACTAAGGTCGGGGTTTTGTAAATATTGGCTCCAATGTCTTGTTATTTTGGCAAGCACACTGCACGATTTACTGCAGGTAAAAATGAGTATTTAGGTATGTGAACCGTTCTCATAAATATGATTTAGCCAACTGACATACAGGATCCACCAAATCCGACAAAAGCAATGGGGTGTCTTATCTAACTGTGTCCCCAGGCTGTCATACACACAAAATTTACGTTCCGTCCCCGGCATATTCTGCACACAGATAAAGTAAAGATTCACACACACAATATATATGCGTACAGGTTCTGAATCTTTAACAAAGGCATTATGTAACACCTGAATACTTTACCAAAAGTCCGGTAAAGATAGGCTCTTCCCTAGATGAGATTGAACCAAAAGTGAAGATAGATTGAACTCTGCAGAAACTATACAGAATTTACAGAGATATCCAAATCTTCAAAAGAAGATGAATTAGTAATCATAGCATGATAAGGATTATAAGCATAGGAATATAGGACAGGGGTATAGACGTTCGAATCTCAGGCTGTCTCTCTTACAGAAGCAATGGTGCAGTAGCAATTTCACCAAAATACCTACATGACATGTAGTATACTTCTTATATCAAACAAATATTGTATTTATTATTTAACACAAATATTATCATTCAAAAAACCATATTTATGCTCACCAATCAACATAGAGGCAAAATGGGCCTACAATGGGCCTACACCCGCTCCCTGTATGACTACATCCTTCTCTGGCCAAGACTCAAGTGACTATGACTGGTCCAGCCCGGGAGTTTTACCTAACTATTCCATTCTATTTGCAGCTACAGCCACATTCCTCGCCTCTATCTGAACGATGGCATTCGTTACCATAAAAGGAATCACCATGGGCCCACACCTCAAACTCTCGATTCCCCTAAACGCTGCTCTCTACTAGTCTGTAAATTGGCGAAACTGAAACGCTATGTGACAATGCCAAATCAAATTGTATTTACAAATTTACGTGCAGATGCGAGGTCATCTACATAGGTAGAAGTGAGCGACAGATACATTGCAGGGTTTCGGAACACATTCCGAACTGGGTGGACAAGATACTACACACAGAAGATGGTAGCCTAGGCAGGCCGACACACCGGAACAGTCCTGCTTCATGGTTCACGAGACATGTGCTCGAGAGCGGTCACGTGGTTGAAAGAGACGGTGCCTTCCGTGTGTTGTTGAACACACAAAGTAGTCGATTGTTAAAGTTTGCTGAAGCTATAATAATCAACCTTCGTAGCCGTCCTTGTGCAAGCAGAAAGACATGTTAGTCAGTTTAAAATTACCGTGGTAGACAATCGACATTACTGTGCGAACATGTGTATGTTTCATTTTGAAGGATTTATCTAGTTAATTCACTTTACGTTGTGTGATTTCTGCAGTATGTACCTGACGAGATGCAACGAAATATGCCAGGCAATAAATCGTGCAATCTATTGTTTGTGTCTTCGTTATTCAAATTCATCACGGGAAAACATTGTTTTCAATATAAATATTATTGTATGTATTGGTACATACTATGATTAGGGAATGAAATGTTAGGCATTATATATTCCAGGGCGAGACAAAATGAGTTGGAATGGATCGTTCCCTTCCTCGGCGCCTTTGTTCTCATACAATTTACAAAGAAACTGAGAATTATCAGACAGCAAATTAATAAACAGCAGAGTAGTGGGTAAAAGCTCACCTGCCGGCCTTGTAGTCTTGTGTTTGAATCTACATCGAGATGGATTTTTTTTTTAAACTGACCTAGCCTGCCAGGTCGACCAATCCCCTACATAGGTACCAGAAAATGTCTTGGCAAATACAGTCGTTAGGCGTGATACTGACCAGATCTCGCACCGCGTGCACATTGGTCTATTAAAATATAGGCCTGGAACCATATATCCAATGCGCCTTTAGGCTAGCTAAAATGTCCCTTGTTATTTTACAAACGTTTGACACCATAGTTTATGAAGTTAAGAAACGCAATGCATTGTTAAAAAAAAAATTTAAGTTGCATATACTTTACAGTACGTTGCAGTCAACACCACCATTTTTACTGTCGTTGTTGATGTCCTGGCAAGTTTGTTTTTTTTACGTTCAGTAGTTTGCCATTGCTTTCTGAACGACCGGCTCCCATACCAACATGTTAAAACCAGCGCGACACAGTCTGCTGCCAAATCGGTTGCCGCTGTTTTGAACGCGGGTAAGCTGCATTACGAATCGCATCCGCAACGCCATCGCCATCGTGACCGGTATTCTAAAATTATAAATATTTATTGATAGTCGGTAGCAAACACTATCATCTGAGCGTTCAGTGAATCATAATGTTTATGAGTGTTAGTTGTGCCGCAATGGTGGTGGATGTTGACAAATGTTTGAAATGTCTGTACAATATCATCACATAACAAAACACTGGGATTAGATCTTACGGGTTGTGGAATCAATATTTTGACCAGTAAATGGAAGCCAAAAATAATTGCCTTTCACTTTCACAAATTCTTTGTTTCGTTGTGTTCCCAGTTTATATGTGACAACTTGAAAGGTCAGCGATGAAAGAGGCAGAAGTAACTGAGAGAAAAAAAAAGTATAATGGATGGTCAATTACGGTGACACATAGGAATGTCATTGATACAAGGTGGCTTCAAATGAAAGCCTTAAATGTTTATGACTCTTTGAATTGTCCAAACAGATGGAAATCACTTGGTGCTAGGTCTGGCGAGTACGGGGATGTGGTACACACCGAAAGTGGAGGTCTTCGATGGTTTTAACCCCTAGTACGGGCAGTATGTGGTTGAGCATTGTCATGTTGCAAAAGGACACCTTTACTCAGAAGTCCCCGTCGTTTGGATTTGATAGCGGGTCGAAACTTCCTACTCCACTCATACACTTCCTGGACTGACGGGCATGCATCACCATACTAACCTTCGTTCGCCCATGAATTTATATAGGTTTCAGCCCTTCACTGATCAAAGAATGGATAACAGAAAGCAGCTCCTCTTTGGTTCATGTCAAAAAAGGGGTGGACATCTTTAAACTGTCATAATATCGTCACCGTGTTTGTTTGCACATAAATGACAACGCTTTTAGCAAGAAACCTGAGGATTATGATGATGATGAGGAGTGGTATGATGATGATGATGATGATGATGATGATGATGATGATGATGATGATGATGATGATGATGATGGATGATGATGATGGATGATGATGATGATGATGATGATGATGATAATGATGGATAATGATGATGATGATGATGATGATGATGATGATGATGATGATGATGATGATGATGATGATGATGATGATGATGATGATGATGATGATGATGATGATTGTGATGATGATGATTGTGATGATTGTGATGGTGATGCTGATGAAAATGTTGATTATAATGATGATAATATTGACAACGAATACTCACATAATAACTGACATGTTAACACGCATACATTTGTAGGACTAGCAGTGTCCGACCTGGGATGCCTAATTACGTTAGTGTTCACCAATATCTGCTACACCCCAGCATTCAGTTCATTAGATCTGCCGTTCAACCCCAGCGAGTTCCAGTATTTGACCAGCGGAATGACCCATGTTGCCTTCTCTAGAGTCAGCACCTGGATCACAGCTTTAATTACCCTGGAGAGATGCCTGTGCATATCCGTACCTCTGAAGGTATATCACACTTACTCATTAACAGAGTTATTAAATATCTCATGTCTTCATACATCTGTTATATGTCTCATCTCACCCCATCTTGTTCCTCTAGTACCTTGAAGCGTGGTGTGAAGTATATTATAAACAGCGGAAGAGTGCCCGTTTATGGACTTTATGTATCCAGAATCCCAATGGACTCTGATATTCCCTCTGTCCATCACTTACGTGACCGGCCTCTTCTTCTGCTTCCATTGGTCTGTTCATCATTGTTTGTTATGATATGTATATTTTGTATATTGTCACCGAATCTCTACTCTTGCAATAGTAAAGCGAAGTTAAGGTACCTTTTCCACATCTAAGGCGCATTGGGAAAATGGAGCCAGATCAGTAGTATAGATCAAACGGCACTCAATTCGAGATATGGTCGATATGACGCCTTCCATCTTTACTTCCCAAATAATTTCATGGTGCATATTTTAGTCTGGGTTGACCTCTTTTCTTTCAAAACTTAAATAATAATGAGAGAGATTAAAGATAGATTTATAATGCGGGTTAGAATTTATAATATAAGCTAACTTCATTGCGCAGATGACATAGTATTGCCAGATGCAAGGAAAACAAAAAGATTTGAAAAAACTGTTAACACTGTAGTTATAGAAAGTGCAAGCTATCAAGAAAACAACAACTATAGTTATATTAATGAAGCAGACATCACTAAACTGTGTTATTACAATAGATGCGAAAGTGCTTGCTGGTGATTGCTTGCGTTCGCTGGCTGTAATTACCAGCGCGAAGGCCTGTATGTCGGATGAAGGCATCCTGTTGTCCAACATCAGTGTGATATTCATACCAGACCTGAGGTTTGCGTGAGTATCCGTTGTTCCATGTCTGGCTCATTGGTGTGCAGACTGGTGGTTCCTCGCCGTGTAGGCAGACACTCTCCGACATCAGAAGAATCAGCGATCCTACTACGTTAGCCTGGACCCCGAAGTGACCTGTTGCCCAGGGCGCACGGCTAGGACGTGTTAGTAGGTCTTGGCCAGTATAGAACCTGGCCCTGGTGCCTTGGAAACACCTCTGCGCCCCATACGAAAGTGCTTACTTCGTAAATGAATTAAAATATTTCGTGATAATTGTAACATCAGTTAAAATATGTGTGATGGAGATTTACTATATAATATGCTAATAAAAAGGTGCATTTCAGAAGATGAAATCTGTCTTATGAAATAAGTCTGTTTCAACGAATGTCACATTACGAATTCCGAAATGTTACAACGAACCAGTTCTGTCGTGAATCTTGGAAAAGAGAATGAACAAATTAGGAAGAGCTTAGTGGGCAAGAAAATGTGATTTTTGTGATGACTGTTGCGAATACCTTGAACAGAGTACTCAACAACAATGTCGCGGAGAAGGCAAGTAAATAGACAACATTTGGCGCATCTATAAGAAAGGGATGTTATGTTATGTTATGTTATGCTATGTTATGTTATGTTATGTTATGTTATGTTATGTTGTGACGACCTACATCCCAGCGCACTGGCATTCCCATACGCGTTCTGTCCTCCGACGCAGTAGCCATCTGAAAGATTCTACACTATCGGTTCCTCTGAGTAGTTGGTTGTAATCTCTCTCTCTCTCTCTCTCTCTCTCTCTCTCTCTCTCTCTCTCTCTCTCTCTCTCTCTCTCTCTATCTCTCTCTATCTCTCTCTCTCTCTTTCTCTCTCTCTCTCTCTCTCTCTCTCTCTCTCTCTCTCTCTATCTCTCTCTATCTCTCTCTCTCTCTTTCTCTCTCTCTCTCTCTCTCTCTCTCTCTCTCTCTCTCTCTCTCTCTCTCTCTCTCTCTCTCTCTTGTTCAAAGATTACAAGAATGTACTTGGTCTGGCGTCACTTCTAGGTTATGTAATCAAACTAGCGTTAGAGACTATTGGGCATCGGTAAGCCTGCTTAGTATAGCATTGATGATATCTGCCCAGTCCACGTTTCTTCCTTCTTGTATTTGTGCAATGTTTGCCAGCTGGTCCGCTGGATCATTTCCCTTTACGTCGGCGTGTCAATGTGCTTGCTTCAAATGAATGACTTTCGATTGTTTTCTAACAATTTAGCAAGTAGACTGTCGTGTGTCATTTACTGTATTTGGACATAAATGTCAATTCGGAAACCGCAATTGATATTTTTGTGTAATATTTGTCTTCTGTAACTGTTCCTTACTATAATGGGCACAACATTACTGTCTGATGTCTTTGTGCGTTTGTTATTTGACCCATGCTGATTTAATATAATATTCTGAGACCTATGTTGCTATTTTAACGGTTGGATACGAATTCTGTCCGTATTCCATAGTTGTGGATTCATGTGGATGATAAACCTGGCAAATGAAGACACCTTTTATATGGGTGTCTAGTTGGTTATGAGTCGAAGTACACTTGCTCCTTCAGCGAGGAGCAGTCATCATTTGGAGGTGACAGGTTCTAGTCCCGGTCGGTAACTATAACTTTCAATTTTTATTTTGTCTAGAACGTCCTCTAGTCTCTAATGATTTCCCTTACTTACATGAGCGCGAAATACGTGTGTATTTATTTATGAAACATTTACTGAAGCATCTTCATGGAGTTTGATATGACTATGGTATATAGCTTCTTCTACTGCTGCGGAGTGCTATGGATGCCATGGTGATCTCCATAGTCAGGATTGATCTAGCTGTTAGGTATGGGCTTGATTCCACATGCTGTATGTTGTGTATGCCCACGCTTATCTTGACCATTGCTTTACAGGCCCATCTGTATAAATTATGATAGTGCGAGCGTGTGAATGCTGCTCTATCGGCTGCCTTATATCAGTGTCGACAGCGGTCAGAACATGGCCTATGTAGCAGCTCCCTAATGTGGTGACGACATTACAATGATTATGCATGTCTGTGTGTGTATTGGTCCATTTTTGTCCATAATGTAGCAGATCCAGACAGCAGGCCTGATATATCACCTCCTCAGGAGCGGTCTCTTTTGATGAGCATTCTTTTCTGTTGTTAATGGCACTAAACAGGGAATAAATTGTCTCCACGGATGCGTTCATGTAGCCCGAGCCTTGTAACCTTAGGCCTGGTCTCCATTGTTGGAAATCAATGATCCATCGCATGATCTGACAATGGGTGTATTTTATGCAGCCGAGTGTGGATCTTATTGCTTCATTTTGCACCCTTATAGTCTTTTCTGCAAATGGTGAGAAGGTCCATAAGGAGGTATATGAGTCTTATCACGAGTCCCTAGTAAAGAGGGACGAGCGGGCGTTGTTCTAAATCGGCTGCTTTCGTCACCTTCAGTGCTGTCATGCCCTACCTAGCCCTGATAATGACATTGTCTATGTGGAACTTGTATGACGCGCATCTGTTGAAGGTTATGCCGAGATATTTCTTGTGGTCATTCTATCGATGTCTATACCACCACACATGCTGACAACTTGGGGTCAACGGAATTGACAACTGTGAATGTTAAGCGAAAATCACGTTAAGGCAAGCTTCTGCCAAGTTCACTGTGAGCCCTTGATTCCTATCATCACTATGTGAGTCTGTCCAGGTCATTCTGCATCGCTGGTGTTATTTCATCCCTGTGTTGAGTTGAGTTGAGTTGAGTTAAGAACCGACATCACTGCACTCAGGACATTCCCATACATGCTCCGTCCCCTCGTTCAACAGCCAGGGAAGAGTCATACTACTAATCGTTCCCACCGCTATCTGATTAACAGTTCTCCTGGTCTTCTCTCTCAGTTTTGAGATTCTTCCAGAACCCCTGCCGATCCCCCGCAATCTCATTCTTTCCACAGATGGGTTCTCAATCTGTTCCTCCGCCTTCTCCACCTGGTCCCACAAGCGCACGACCACCTCCCCCTTGTCCATAGGCAAAATACCACCAAGAGGTTCCCTCCCTGCTAGCCTATCAGCCTGTTCATTCCGTCGTACACCCGTGTGGCCATGGCAAAATATTCATACATTTCTCACGATCTGTGACCTCTGAAGCGCCGAGAGCCATTCCACACGAAACATTCCTGTCTCCACCTTGCTAAGCATACTCTTTGAATCCGTAATGAATACAACGTGTGTTGCAGTAGTCTCCTCTAGCCACCGGAATGCCGCTGTTACTGCCTCCACCTCCATTCTCATGCTGGAGGACGTAGTCTCATATGCCAGGCTCTCCTTTTTTCAAGACTCGCCCATTAGCCTTTGCAATAAAGCCCCAGCCACTACGTCTGTTTCTCACCACTGATCCATCGGTGTAGATGACTATGTCACCTTGTTGTGTGTTGCTCTGCATCCCTGTTATTTCCTTGACGGTAGACAAGGATGCCATCTGCATAAATGATGAGATTCAATTAATGTGTTCTGTAACTCTTGTTGTATTTGCACTGAAAAGGACCGGTGAATGTGGAGATCCCTGAGGTAGACCCATTGAGACAAATTGAGATTTCGGGGTCCAAGAACCACACTGCAGCGACTCTGTTTTCAGTGTTGCTTTGGTGCCTTCTTTCTAGATGTGCAATATGCCCTCTCCTGTCTCTATTTCAGTCATGTGTAGGTCGTGTACTGTCTGTTTAATTTTTTTCTCCTATTGTCTCTAATGTCTTTTCAGTCTTAATTAGAGCTTTTCCTTTTTCTTAGTTGTTTGATAGCGTCATCCCATTGTCTATTTTCAGCTCCCCCATGGTACATGTTCGTTCTCCTGTATTATGCTATGGTTAAGCATTGTGACAGCGTCGCCAACCATTATGGCCAGCTGCCATCGAGGACTGCACAAACGACAGGAATCATATACATTTATAGCCATTGTTGAACTGAATCTTCACGTTAGTGTCAGATTATCCAACAGCATGGAACTTTGTAAATTTCAAACTCATTTACCTACAAACACATCCAGCGTATTCTTGTTACGTCTGCGTTTATTTTCATCATAGGGTTAATCATCCCGACATGTCATAGAAAGTAAAAGCTCATTGATGTACTTGATGTTTCAAATATAAAAATTCATCAGTTTTGTTTCTCATGTTCAACTCTCTTACATTTTCTCGTTTTCTCTCTTAACATATTCTTTATTATATCCGTCTTTGTCTATGTCTCTGACTTGTCATCCTTATATTCATTAGATTAACTACTGTCCAGATGAAATCATTATCTTTAGAATCTTTAAACACGTCTTCTCTGGTTGGCTTTCAGGCGGCTTTTTCTCTGTTTGTTTTTGTTGCTATGTTACGTATTTTTCTCTCTAACGTCTCGTCATACCTGGATACTACTCAACTTTCTTCTACGTATATCTTGCGCTTTTTAGTGTGCTACGCTCTATCAATTCCTATCGCATAATATATTTGATTTCTCTATCTATCATTTTAATTCTAAGTCCGAGCTCTACCATGTCGTCCTATAACAGTCGATCAGTATAACAGTCATTCTGTTATAGCAGTCATACTTTTAAAGCGATCTTTTTTTTAATACCCCATTTCATTACAAAACACGAAAGAGAGCGTTCTTTAATCATTGGATGTAAAGAGAGTCATCGAAGAAAAGCTTGACAACTGGCCAAATCAGCGGTACAAGAAGTAGAGGCAAGTAGAGAGAAATTATGCTGCTTTGTTGAAGACGGTGTCACGGAAGAATGTAATCATTATAATTGATCCAGAACGCGATGCGCCGAGAATCTCTGGAGAGGCATGAAGGCCTGAACCATTTTGCTGTTAATTAGCAAAGTGTATCCGTCTGTGCAAATACGAGGGTAAGTTAATAAGTAAGTCACAAATGGATGTAGAAAAATAACTAAATATGATAACAACTTGAAACCAATTTATTTTTATACATACGTTGTTCCTTTATTTCTCAACATAATTTCCACCAACATTGATGCACTTATCCCATCGTTTTACCAGTCCTCCCAAACCGGCTGCACAGAACTGTGTGTTTTGTTTTCATTTACTTTACCTGCCATGCAACAGAACTGTGTGACTTACTTATTGACTCGTCCTCGTAACTTTTTCTACCCATCTATGCACTGCTTTAGGGGATAACCATTTCTAAGCATAAACACTGAAAACCAACCTTGGCGGGAGACATTTCGCGAATGACGCGGACGTTGAATATGGCGTGAAAACGTGATTTAGAAAACGGAGAATGCAGTTCTATCCAGCCGGTTTGGGAGGACTGATAAAATGATGGGATAAGTGCATCAATGTTGGCTGAAATTATGTTGAGAAATAAAGGGATAATGCATGAATAAAACTAAACTGGTTTCAAGTTATCATATTTAGCTATTTTTCTACAGCCATTTGTAACTTACTTATTAACTTGCCCTCGTATATATATATATATATATATATATATATATATATTATATATATATATATATATATATTCCAGGTTAAAGATCTCATAACCCCGAAACGGGTGAGTACAGCAGTAATCATCGTTTTCGTGATCCTCTTAGCAAGCTCAACGCCAGTGTTCATTGTCAACAAACTAGACTGGAAATTCTTCCCAGCCTTAAATAAAACCCTTATCGGACTTATTACATTCGAGCATCCTCAAATTATTGACATGACTATATATATTATAAATAATGTTATGATTCCATTTAGTGCATTCATGATTATGACAGTATGTACGGTTATACTGGTTGTGAAACTAAGAAAGACAGCGAAACTACGGCATCAGTTGGGATCTTCTGACAAATTATCGCAAGTCTCCATTTCTAATCAGAGAGTGGCCAAGATGGTTCTGATGATTTCAGGTTTGTTCATTTGTTGCTTCACCCCTGTCAGCATCATGTTTGTGGCCATGTCGCTGGTACCTGATTTTTCTATTGACGGCATATACAAGAACATGTTGATAATTATTGGCGGGCTCTGTGGCCTTCTTGAATCCATAAATTCCGCTGTCAACATCATTATTTATTATTACATGAGTAGCAAGTACAGGTTGGCCTTTAACCAGATGTTCACAAGCGGCGATCGAACCATGTGTTGTCCACTTGAGTCAGTCGAGTTAAACAGAGGATCAGGATGAATCAGTTTGTCATTAATGTCTTCAGGCTATTGTACTGTAGTATATGATATCTAATTATTGTGTATCAGTTTACTGTTAATATTGTTTACTTTAATTTGTTCTGTTTATCATCTCATTTTGGTGAATCAGTTCGCCACCCTCGTCTTTCATCCTTTGTCTGTGATTTATGATATCTCATTTTGATGAATCAGTTCATCATTTGTGTCTCTTAGTTAATTTTGGTATATTGTGTATTTAATTGTTGTGAGTCAGTTTACGATTCACGTCTTTTGGTTAACTTTGCTCTATTTTATTGTATCTCATTTTCGTAAATCAGTTCATCATTCATGACTTCTAGTTTCCTTGCTGTATTTTCGATTCTCTCATTGTGGTGAATTAGTTCAAAGTTGTTGTTTGTTGGTTTCGTACGCTCTGTTTTATTAAATCTGATTTTATGGAATCACTTTCACAATTCACGTGTTTTAGTTCAGTGTTTTCTTTTAATTATATCTCATTGTAGTGAACCATTTCAATACATTCGCCTCATGGAATTAACTCCGAAACCAGGAGCATAGATAGCACGGCATAACAGCATATACCTTTCATTGTAGCTGCATTTTCCAATTCGCACTAACTTTTATTATGAATAAATGCATTATGTGCTCGGACCAGACTTAGTAATGTAGACATACGAAAAGAATGTAACCGTTTTACTAAAGAATGAAACATACTCATATAAAGAGTAAAGATAAACTATCTCTAACGAAGAGTGTAAAGATAAAAGTATCTGCTATTATACTGCAACCAGATTAATTATGTCAAAAACTCAATGGGTGGCCTTTTGTGCCTCGTGCAGCAACACAGAGCTGACGAAGTCTTAGCGTCAAAGGTAGTCTGGTCTGCAAAGTAGGCATCGAAGAAGGTCCGGAAAGATGGGCCCAAAACTGTATCATACTGAAGTCAGATGTGCAGGCTAAAAAGAGCAGACTCAAAAGCGCTAAGAAGTGCTAAGTGAAAAGTGCAGGCTGACAAGCGTAGACTGAAAAGTGCAGACTGAAAAGTGCAGCTATCGAATCTGTAAACAGACAGCTTCATTAGATCTATTAATAAATAAATAATTGTAAAATTAACAGACATATTTCTTCGAAGAAATGACGAAGAGGACAAGAGCCACTCACAACATATCACAACATCAGTAGTAATTTTATTCACAAAATTCATATATGTACATATCTGAAGTTTTGAAACATGACAACATTGCTCTCACACTGTTTGTATTATTATATAGTGCTGTGTCGATTCGGATCACCCTATCAATTATCCCAATAATCACCAGCACCACAACAATCTATATTTAGCTATAGCTCTGCAGTAATGCATTTCCCAAATCTAACCAAAGTTAACAGAGATTCTGTATTGAGTTATAAATGAGTTAATCAACAAGCTAGAACATCTTGTGCATCCGTTACCACAGTTTTATTCGGTAATAATGCAACCTGACTGGCCCTGTTAAATGATGATTTTCAATACAAATTTAACTACCACTAAACTAACTTCATGCAGATAAGATCAACAACGGTTGCAGCTGTACATAACACTGGGAAATAAAACCATGTGGGTATGTGTAGCTCCTACGAAAAAAAGTGAGATATATTAACCATGTGTTTAGTATATCTCATCTTTTCGCTGGAGCTACACAGACCTGTTTATAATTTCTAACTTCAAGAAGGATCAAACAGTTGACAACCTAAGCAGGATATATCATGTTCCCCCATAATATGTATTGATTGGTTAGTTGTGAGGCATCTGGAAGAGTGGTTATTAACTCTTTAAATCCAGCGCATTGGTTTGCTGTCCAAAACAAAAAAACCTGTCATTTAATGCCTATATAGTACCTTGACCGGTCTCTGTGGCTAAGGGCTTGCGAACGCGGTTTGTGAGCCCGTATACCCGGGTTCGAAACACGGCGGTGCTGGTTTTTCGAAAAAGGTATAGGGGCCGGTCGTTCAGAAAGCAATGGCAAACTAATGAAGGTAACACTTGCCTAGTACATCAACGCAGCTGAAAATGCTGGTGTTGACTCCAACGTCCCGTAAGGGATACGCAACAAAATTTTTAAAAAATAGTACCTTGCGGAGTAGGAAGGAAAATGGGGGGGGGGGGGGGAAGGAATCTTAAGCCTGATGAATTCAGGCCGCCTGGCTAGTGCAATCGCCGCGAACTGTGCAGGTTAGAGTTCTTTTGCCTTCTTTTGCTTTTTGATCAAGTATTGAAGTATCTTATCCACAAGGACTATGTTGCGTCTTCCCCCCTTCCCTTTTTTTCCCTCTCCCCCCCCCCCCTACCCGGGGGTCAAACTTTGAAAATCAGCGGGGTGTTCAAAACAGGTATGGGAACTTCACATCTGCGGAGAAACAAATTAAGCTGTAACCAGGTCGTAACAGAACACATGCTGACCTGCAATCTCGGTGACTCAGTGACTAGCATACCTGCCTGCTGACTTGGTGGGTAACTGCCCGCTACTCGTAGAGGTGGATTATTAAATCTAACCTCTCAAGTCGACCAAGTCTATAAATGGTACCGAGATATGTTCTGGGAAGCCCAGGCATGATAATGACCACTGTCAAGGAATTAGGTGGATTAGAGAGTCAAAACGTTTTAGTGAAAATAGTAAGAATGGACATAAACAGCCAACGACAACTGAGAGAACAAGTGAGCAAATGTAAACATCAACATTATGAATGAACTTGGAAACCGCCGGTGCCAGAGCAACAGGGAGAAAGTATAACCAGTAACAGTTTGGGTTAGTTACAGAGAAAACACAAAGACTCAGTGTGAGAATACTACTCAATATTTCACGTTTAGAGCGTAAGACCTTGAGAATTGCATTCGTTGTGTTGCTGACTGCACTCCCGTCTTAAGTGTAAATGAGGCAGCAAGACAGGTTGACTGCTATTGACATCAACACGTAAACAGTGTGACTCTATAGTTTTGGTCCAGAAGAATATATGTCAAATTCTACAAGTCTATCGATTTGGAAGAAGAAAGTCGACCATTTGCTGCAATATACGACATGGCGAAGGTCGTTAATAAATGCATATTAAAATCAATGACCGACGACGGGAAACTGTATAATACTTATATTTAAACCCAATGATAAGGCAAAGGTAGATTTTACTCAACAATGAAACATTGTTCATAACTGTAAAAATGTAACATGATGAGAATAGTGTGACAAGGGGAGAGGATTATTGATGCGATAGAAAAGAGGCAGAAAATGTTGCATAGGTTAGGAAATTGTCCCGAAAGACACTCTACGGCCAAACTTATCAACATCACAGACAGCAGATGGTTCTAGAGCAAATTTATTGCCTGCCCCGGCCAAGGATCGACACGTCGCGATTATGAGATCAACATGTGCATGTTTGTGATAGTACTATCTTTTCAGGAACAACATCTGAAACGCGTCTCTGTATTTGCTACTCATGTGGTAGTAAATGAATATATTCATGGATGAATTGATCGATTCTAACACAAAGCCGAGACCACCAAGCACTGTTAAGATGTTTCTATACTTTCCGTCAATAGACAGTCCAGGAACCATAGACATGGCCATGAAAACAAAACTCAGAGGAACGAAGCAGACGATGAACAGGGCTGAAATCATGACAACCATTTTTGCCACCTTCATGTTGCGATGCGATACGACATCAACTTTTGCAGACGATGTCGACTTCATCCTCCATTCAGTGTTGTGTTGTAGGTGAAGCACCAGTTTTGCAGTACATAAAATGATCACAATAAATGCGCTTAGTGGAATCAAGGTGTTGTTGATCAGGAAATACGCTTTCTCAACTTCCTCCCGATCTTCTGTGTAAATCAACCCAATTAAACTTTTGTTTCTGTCCGGATAGAACTTCATGCCTAGTCGATGGACGACATACAGTGGAGCTACACAGGCGATGAGAATCACGAAAATGCCCACAATTACTGCCAGTACTCTTTTAGTTGTAATAATGTGTTTCACCTTGAAAAAGGACAAATGAGCAGTCAATGAAGTTAAAACAAACTATATATATATATATATATATATATATATATATATATATATATATATATATATATATATATATATATATATATATATATATATATATATAGTGTAATTGAAATTAATATGTACATATGGAGTTTTCTTTGTCTCACGTATAATTTGACTACAAACATGATTCGTGTTCATATATTTAATTACATATGCAAACTTTACTTTTACTAATAATCTATATATGTGGTCGGGTGAGCATTAGCTTGCATGCATAGCCACTGCGAACCACTGCCCAACTGTGGCCCTAGTGGGTGCATGGCAAGACAGATATGCTGGGAGTCAATATCAGACGCCGTTCATTTCCGGAGACGGTACTTTATGATGATTAATAATATTGTTTTACTTTACCGACGGGTGTGGTGTTTCCCAAACGACCTTCCGGGTGCTTTCTTTGTGGCTTGTCTAAGACAGTGGTTCTTAACCGGTGGGGAATTCCCCCCCCCCTTTTTAAAAAAGGGGGAGGGATTTTAGGCTTGGGATGGAAGGGAGGGGGGGGGGGGGGGGGTAAGGCAACAGAATGGTAGACTCAAACTGGCTTCAAGACCACACAAAACGCGATTGTCCACCTTTCTTGAATTACACGTGTGTGTGTGTGTGTGTGTGCGTTCGTGCGCGCGCGCGTGCGTGCGTGCGTGCGTGCGTGTGCGTGCGTGCGTGCATATATGTGTGTGTTGTGTGTGTGTGTGTGTGTGTGTGTGTGTGTGTGTGTGTCGGAGTCTCCGTGGTCAAACCGTCTGACTCAGGCTCCGAAGGTTGTGGGTTCGATTCCGGGCCGCGTCCTTCAGTTCACGAGTGCATTTTTTCGAAGACTCCTGTGGGTCGTCGCTAGAGCTACGGAGTTCGTGCTTTGTGCGACGCTTTCGGCAGCCCGCGCTGTGGAAAGATACTGTGCCGTATGGGATAAAAACTCGGCGCAATGAAGTCGATTCTGTTGACTTTTAAGCGACTTTTTAAGAACAATTATATATGTTAGCGAAATACAATTCCTGGATGTTGGTCTTACCAGCTGTCTATGGGATTCTTAGCATCCAAAAAGATCAACATCTCTGTAGCTTGCACATTTTGTTTCTATTCAGCGACTATAATTCGCAGACATTCAGTACTACTGTCAGAATTTAACATCCCTAATCTCGTTTTCTACCTTTCATGAAGAAGAGATTGTTATACACATTGTTTTTCAACTGGTGGAATTCTGTCGATCAATATATATCATTATATAAGCATTACTTGATGTTGAGAATTGTAGAAAAATTACCATCCAATCTATTCTGCAAAAGAATTTTAGAAAACTAACCATTCAGTTTAGTCTGAAAATGGTTGTAGAGGAATGTCTCTTCAGTCTGTTCTGCTAGGTTGTTGTACAGAAACGACCTTTCAATTTAGTCTACGACAGAGTTGTATAGAAAAGAATTTTCAGTTTATTAGCCAAAATAATCGTGGGGAACTTACCTTTCAGCTTAGTCTACAAAATAGTTGTAGCGAAATTTTCCTCAGTCTATTCTGCTAATGAAAAAATTCAGAAATAAACATAATAATAGGGGACTTCAATGCAAAAGTAGGAAATCAAGGTGATAGATATATAGTAGGAAACTATGGTTTAGGAGAGAGAAATGAAAGAGGATACAGACTAGTAGAGTGGTCAAAAGAACAGGAAATGATTGTAGGAAACACCTGGTTCAAGCAACACCCTAGAAGATTATGGACCTGGAGGAGTCCTGATAGCAGGATTAGAAACCAGATTGACTACATTCTCATTAGCAGAAGATTTAGAAACGCACTAACAGTAGCAAAAACAGTTCCCAGTGCTGATTGTCATAGTGACCACAGATTACTCACAGGAACATTGAGGATAAAGTTGAAGAAAGTCAAGTATATAACAGGAAACACTAAATATGACTTGTGTACATTGAGTAATGACAAGGAAATACAAAACAAATTCAACATAGAAGTACAGAACAGATTTGAAATATTGTCTGATCTAGAGATCCTATTCCAGGATGTGGATGATCAATGGGAAATGTTAAAGAATTCAATCAATGTGGCTGCAGAAACAACTATTCCAAAATTAAAGAAGGTGGGTCGTAAGAAATGGATGACTGAGGAAATTTTACACTTAATGGAAACAAGAAGACTCAACAAAAATAATCCTGCCAAATATGAAGAAATTCACAGACAAGTCAGAGTATTATGTAGGAAGGCAAAAGAATCATGGCTTGAGGAAAAGTGCTTAGAAATTGAAAAACAACACAACAGTCAAAATACCAAAATAGTGCACAAAAGAATTCAGGAACTTACTAATAAAAGAACAAGTACATCAACAGGCTGTCTAAAAACTAAAGATGGCAAAATCATAATAGAAAAAGATCAGATTCTACATGTATGGACAGATTATGTGAAAGATCTGTATAATGATAACAGAGAGGAACAGTATGCTATTAGATTTAATAATGAAGGACCAGAAATTTTAAAGATGGAGGTTCACAATGTTCTTAAGCATATGAAAGCTGGCAAGGCCCCCGGTGCAGATAACATCACAACAGAAATTATTAAAGCTTTAGAAGAATTTGGACTAGAGCAAGTCACTAGACTGCTGAACACATTATATGATACTGGAGATATACCTTCTGAATTATGTAATTCTGTATTTATTGCAATCCCAAAGACATCAGGAACCTTAGAATGTGATCAACATAGAACAATTAGTATAATGAGTCACATCACAAAGATTTTGTTACGAATTATCATGCAAAGAGTGAGGAAGAAAATACAACCTGAAATAGGGGAAGAACAATGTGGGTTTGTAGAAGGAAAGGGTACAGTAAATGCTGTGTATATGCTGCGAACAGTTATTGAACGTGCTTTAGAAGTAAACAAGGATATACATCTTTGCTTTATTGACTACACAAAGGCTTTTGATAGAGTTAGACATGTCAACATGGTGGATATGCTTGCAGATCTACAAATTGATGGGAAAGACATTAGACTTATAAAAACCATATATTGGAAACAACAAGCTGCCATAAGGATTGATAATGAAGTAGGACAATATCAACCTATTAAGAGAGGTGTTAGGCAGGGATGTGTAATGTCTCCAGATCTTTTTTCCCTATACAGTGAAAATATTTTCAGAAATGTAGAAGACCTAAATGGAATCAGCATTGGAGGACGAAACATAAATAACATTAGATATGCATATGATACAGTATTGATTGCAGAAAATGCACAGGATCTGCAACAATTAGTAGACGCGGTTGTTGTCCACAGTGAGCAGCTGGGGTTGGAATTAAATTGTAGGAAGACACAGGTTATGGTCGTCACTAGGAAGAACGAAGCACCACAATGTAATATACAAGTAAATGGGAATATTCTTCAACAAGTGAATCGGTTCAATTATCTCGGAACAGTCATAACATCTGATGGCAGATGCCTTGAAGAGATTAGAACAAGAATCGCCATTGCGAAAGTAGCCTTTAGCAAGATGAAAACATTCTGACCAATAAAATGATGTCAATTGAAACGAGAAAAAGAGTGTTGAGGGGATACATAGAGCCTGTTCTTTTGTATGGATGTGAAACTTGGACAATGTGCAGTCAAGCTGAAAAACATCTGATGGCTGCAGAAATGTGGTTTCTGAGGAAAATGCAAAGAATACCATGGACAGATAGAAAAACCAATGACCAAGTACTACAAGAGACAAATGAAAATCGTAGATTGATTAGAGAAATTAGACGTAGACAGTCAAAATTTTTTGGACATGTTATGAGAAGAAATGGACTGGAGAACTTAGTGACAGCTGGCAAGATCGAAGGGAACAGACCAAGAGGAAGACCGAGAGGAAAATACCTGGATGGCTTGGCCACATGGCATGGACGAGACAGGAACACTGAGCTGATCCACGACTCTGGTGATCGAGTGAAATGGCGAATCATGACCGCCCACGCTTTCCGGCATGGCACATGATTGATTGATTGATTCTGCTAAAAGTTGTAGAGAAATAATCATGCAATCTATCCATGGAAACAACTGAGGGGACTTGTATTTTAAGTCTATAGTTTAGTTTAGTCGATGGATCAACACCACTGCACAGAGGGTGTAACCCATAAGTGTTCCGTTCTCCTCCTAACTCAAACCTGAGTCTGGGGAAACTCAGCTCAGTGCACGAACTCCGTAGCTCCGGCGAGGATCCTGAAATACTTTGGGTAGATGTTTAACTCAAAATTTTGCTCGGGCAGCACCGTTAGGCTACTCTTTTTCGATTTCCAACTGCCAAGGGATTTTTACGTGCGCAATAATACACACGGGCGTCCGATCTCACTACCCAGGGACCAGGGTAAAATGTATTACTAGAAGTCTATGTGAAAAAAATCCCGGTCCTCACCGGGGCTTGAACCCAGCTCCAGCACTCGAGGCGGTCACCATACTTCGAGACCACGCAGCCCCCTATTTTTTTTTTAAAGGTCTATTCTGAATGAGAATTCTAGAGACACAATTGTTCATTCTGATCTACAACAGAGTCTTGAGAAATGATTCTGCAATTTATTCTGCTACTGTGCCTAGATAATTTCAGAGAAATGATTCTTCAATCTCTTGTGCTATAGAGTTCTGTGGAGAAATAATATTATGAATGCCGTCAACACAGCTGATTAAGAAGACCATGGACACGCCTGCGTTACACGGCAAGGCACATTCAATCAATGATGATATTTTAAAGTGCATACAAAGAAGTGCGTACCTTTAAAGGTGCCGTTACACACAGACAGCGTTCCAGTGTAATAACTGCAGTGATCCACGATGTTATACGGGTAAACACGGTGTGGGGCATAGCACTTGTCAGGTATTGAACTTCTCTAGTGTCAAACGGCAGGTCCACTGTCATGAAGGCTGGGTTGAACGATATGCTGGGCCATATCAACGTTAGAAGAGAGCAGAAATCTGAAATTGTCAGCCCTAGAAAAGATACAGAAAGACATCCGGATCGTAACTCTGTGTATGAACCAATGTAAGTGCTTCTCAGATCTTGTTAAGTGTCTTACAGCTTGTGAAAACAAAGTGTCTGTATTATGAGGTTCTACAATTTTTAATTAACGCTCGCTTGCTTTAAACTCAAGCATAGTCCATACACACTACTTCTAGCAGGGATGAACTGAATTTTGCGTGTGGGTTTTTTTTCTCTCGCATATCCTACTTACAGGACTTCGCTGTCAACACCAGCATTTTACCGCTGTTGTTGATTTCTTGGCAAGATTACGCTTATTAGTTTGCCATTGATTTCTGAGCGACCGGCTCACAGACCCCCGTAAGTAACCAACGCGACGCGATCCGCTGCCGAATCTCGCGCAGCTGTGTTCCTCGCGTGGATATACGGGATTACGGGGAAAGCCGTTAACCACTTAGCCATGGAGACCCGCATTATAATAATAATAATAATAATAATAATAATAATAATAATAATAATTAATAATAATAACAATGTGTGAAGAAGCCAGGCAAATAGAATAGAATTAATAGGCTTCTGAAATTTAAATACGCTATCCTTGGAGTGTGCATACTTTTCTGCTACTATGCATTGTATAAGGCGATCCAGCTTCCTCTGTGACTTCCAGTTGCCACTGTCCTATAAGGTGTATATTTTGTACACTATAATACACATGTGTTTCATTTAGATAGGCTAGTATATACCACAGATGTTTGCTATCTAGTAAAAGGTAAACACAATCCAACCCCATAATGGATACGTGAATGCACAAATGGGTTAGAACTGTTGACTACACAAAGGGCGCAGGCTGAGAAAACAAGCAGGTATATTTCCATGTCATAAGCTTGTCCTGGGTGTGACCTGTTAGGCCCTGGCATATTTTAAGTGAATCACGCCTCCAAATTTGACCATCTCATTTGGACAGAAGGGCGATAAATCGCCATAATATTGTGTTATTTGTTTTGTTACCTAGTATCTCCAGGGGGCTGTTGAGTCTCGCGGTATGGTGTCCGCCTCGAGTGCTGAAGGTCGTGGGTTCGAGCCCGGTGAGGGCCGGGATTTTTACAGTGGACTTCAAGAAACAAAATCTTGCCTGGTCTCTGGGTGGTGAAATCGGTGACGCCCGTGTGTATTGTAGCGCACGTAAAATATCCCTTGGAAGTTGGAAGTCGACAAATAGTAGCCTAACGACTCTGCCCTGACAAAATTTCGAGTTACAAATCTACCCAAAGTATTTCAGGATTCTCTCCGGTTCTACGGAGTTCGTGCACTGAGCTGACTTTCTCCTGACTCAGGCTTGAGTTAGGAGTAGAACGGAGCACTTAAGGGTTATGCCCGTGTGCCGTGATGTTGATCCGTCGACTAAACTAAAATAAATTTTAAAAAACAATTCCAATGCTCAGGGAGCAGAACTTTACATTATAATCATTGTTCATTAGTTAGTCAGTTAGTTAGTTGCGGTTCCAACTTAAAAGCAACGGGTCGTCCCCATTGTGCTCCGTTCAGTGAATATCACAAAAATGCTCCCCACTGCCCTATGTGAACAATGGAATAGACAGGAGTCTCGGCAAGCCAACAGCCAGCACAGGTGCACTGTGCATAATGCCGCTGCCAAAATACCAACACAAACGTCCTCCATGAAAAATACAGTTCATCGTCGATGGAATCGGCAGTCACCAGATTGTTCAACAGCAGCTGAAAAATTCTGATGTTGATTGTAACGTCCTGTAAGGGATATGCAACTTTAATTTTTTTCAAAGCTTTGGGGCCGTTGAAGGAAGGTCAATCTCTATAGAAAGGTCTCAAGTGAGACCAACACAGAACAAAGAAATCAGAGTGTGCACACATTGAGAACTGAGAATTGCAGACGAGACAGGAATGAGAGGATCAGATAAACAGATAAAAAGTTTAGTTAAATGAAATTTTCTTGGACATTGAAGCCATGCGGCGAATGAGATCCAACTGAAAGATGTGCCATGTTCCAGGGAAATGAGTTCTCATTGATGCGTAGTGAAAGATTGAATAGCATTTAATCGTGTTAATGTGCTAACAACTATTTAATTTGTATTTGTCCAACAGTATAACGACTGGCTTCTCCAGGTGCGGAGTCGTGGTCGTGGCTTAAAATCCTTATCGAAGAGGGATTGCCACATGTGCCTGATCTCCTAGGTCTAACAATCTACAATCGGTACCAGGAAATGCCTTTGAAAGTGAAGGCGGTAGATGTGATGGAAGCCATGTCATAATGGATTGGTTTATACAAATATGAGTCTAAAGTCGTATGCCTTGTACGCTTTAATGGTCATATGCTGCTTCTCTTTTTTTTCCAATGGACAATATTGAACATTGAATATAACACCTGAAATCACTCTGGACATGTCCACACAAGATCCTAGCCTGTCACTGCCCTCGAGATATGTCCACACATGATCCTGGCCTATCACTGCAATCGACACATGACCACACATGACCCTAGCCTATCACTGCACTCGAGATATGTTCACACATTACGCTGGACTATCACTGCACTCGAGACATGCCCACACATGATCCTAGCCTATCACTGCACTCGAGATATGTTCACACATTACGCTGGACTATCGCTGCACTCGAGACATGTCCACACATGATCCTAGCCTTTCACTGCACTCGAGACATTTCCACACATGATCGTGGCCTATCACTGCACTCGAGACATGTCCACACATGACCCTAGCCTATAACTGCACTCGAGACATGTCCACACATCCTAGCCTATCACTGCACTCGAGACATGCCCACACATGATCCTGGCCTATCACTACAATCGACACATGAACACATATGACCCTAGCCTGTCACTGCACTCGAGACATTTCCACACATGACCCTAGCTTATCACTGCACTTGAGACATGTCCACACATTACGCTGGACTATCACTGCACTCCAGACATGTCCACACATGATCTTAGACTGTCACTGCACTCGAGACATTTCCACACATGATCCTAACCTATCACTGCACTCGAAATATGTCCACACATTACGCTGGACTATCACTGCACTCCAGACATGTCCACACATGATCTTAGACTGTCACTGCACTCGAGACATTTCCACACATGATCCTAACCTATCGCTGCGCTCTGAACATGTTCACACGTGATCCTGGCCTTTCACTGCACTCGAGACATGTCCACACATCATCCTAACCTATCACTGCACTCGAGACACGTCAACATATGTCCATACAAGATCCTAGCCTGTCACTCCACTCGAGACATGTCCACACATGATCCTAGGCTATCACTCCACCCGAGACATGTCCACACATGATCCTAGCCTATCACTCCACCCGAGACATGTCCATATATGATCCTAGCCTGTTACTGCACTCGAGACATGTCCACACATTATCCTAGCCTATCACTCCACCTGAGACATGTCCACACATTATCCTAGCGTATCGCTTCACCCAAGACATGTCCAGACATTATCCTAGCCTATCACTGCACCCGAGATATGTTCACACATTACGCTGGACTATCGCTGCACTCGAGACATGTCCACACATGATCCTAGCCTTTCACTGCACTCGAGACATTTCCACACATGATCGTGGCCTATCACTGCACTCGAGACATGTCCACACATGACCCTAGCCTATAACTGCACTCGAGACATGTCCACACATGATCCTAGCCTATCACTGCACTCGAGACATGCCCACACATGATCCTGGCCTATCACTACAATCGACACATGACCACACATGACCCTAGCCTATCACTGCACTCGAGACATTTCCACACATGACCCTAGCCTATCACTGCACTCGAGACATTTCCACACATGACCCTAGCTTATCACTGCACTTGAGACATGTCCACACATTACGCTGGACTATCACTGCACTCCAGACATGTCCACACATGATCTTAGACTGTCACTGCACTCGAGACATTTCCACACATGACCCTAGCCTATCACTGCACTCGAAATATGTCCACACATTACGCTGGACTATCACTGCACTCCAGACATGTCCACACATGATCTTAGACTGTCACTGCACTCGAGACATTTCCACACATGATCCTAACCTATCGCTGAGCTCTGAACATGTTCACACGTGATCCTGGCCTTTCACTGCACTCGAGACATGTCCACACATCATCCTAACCTATCACTGCACTCGAGACACGTCAACATATGTCCATACAAGATCCTAGCCTGTCACTCCACTCGAGACATGTCCACACATGATCCTAGGCTATCACTCCACCCGAGACATGTCCATACATGATCCTAGCCTATCACTCCACCCGAGACATGTCCATATATGATCCTAGTCTGTTACTGCACTCGAGACATGTCCACACATTATCCTAGCCTATCACTCCACCTGAGACATGTCCACACAAGATCCTAGCCTGTCACTCCACCTGAGACATGTCCACACAAGATCCTAGCCTATCACTCCACCTGAGACATGTCCACACAAGATCCTAGCCTATCACTCCACCTGAGACATGTCCACACAAGATCCTAGCCTGTCACTCCACCTGAGACATGTCCACACAAGATCCTAGCCTGTCACTCCACCCGAGACATGTCCACACAAGATCCTAGCCTGTCACTCCACCCGAAACATGTCCACACAAGATCCTAGCCTATCACTCCACCCGAGACATGTCCACACAAGATCCTAGCCTGTCACTCCACCTGAGACATGTCCACACAAGATCCTAGCCTGTCACTCCACCTGAGACATGTCCACACAAGATCCTAGCCTGTCACTCCACCCGAGACATGTCCACACAAGATCCTAGCCTGTCACTCCACCCGAGACATGTCCACACAAGATCCTAGCCTGTCACTCCACCTGAGACACGTCCACACATGACCCAAGCCTATGCCCAGCATCTTACATCTGCTGCTATAATTATCCATATGTAATTAAATATATCAACATAGTTAAGTATTTTCTCTGCTATTTTTATCTCGCATTTAAGTGTCATCTGTTTTCTTTGATATAACTATTGTTGCAGTTGTCGTAATATTCATTGACAGTCCTTTGTTTGCACAGAGAGTGCTGTTACTACATTGTCCCAAAGATTTTGATTTCGTCATCAGTACTGGCCGGTCTCTCTGGCCGAGGGGTTACAACACTTTGTCCGTAATCCCGTTTATCACGCAGAGTCTCGTAGTAGGGCGAGAGCTGGGAGTGGTTCGACCCCCGCTGGTGACTTGCGGGATAACTGAGCCGGCCGCTCAGAAAGCAATGGCAAACTACTGAGCGTAATCTTGCCAAGAAATCAACATACAGCTGAAAGATGCTGATGTTGACAGCGATGTCCTGTAAAGGATATGCAAAACATTTATTTAACATCAGTACTGTGTCATCTGCACAAAGTAGACGGTGTGCGTGTGAGTGTATGTGTGTAAAACTTTAGTTGCGTATCCTTTATATGACGTCGCATTCAACTCCAGCATTTTGGCTGTTTGTGTATTCTAGGCAAGTTTACGTTTGTATGAAAATCAACGCAAGGCGGTCTTCTACCACATCGTCTCAGCTGTGTTTCGAACGCGGTATGCGAGATTACGAATTGCATAGGAATCCCTTTGCGATAGAGGTATATAAGGATATAGCCGACCAACGTAAAAAGTTATTATTATTCCATAATATATACAACTTATACTACCCATTAGGCTGACGTGGACCGGATCCTTGTAGCCTTGTTTGATGAAACATATGATGTTGGCCATATTTGTTCCAAGGCCAAACACGGTGATTGTTAAACACAATAAAGTTATCACCCACAAGAAAAGAATAATAGATGCATCGTCTAGTAATATTTCTTCAGTATCGCCATCAATGGTGGCTATTGGAGATGCTAAGACTGATTTGGAATTGTTTGTATGTTCCAACTGAAATGACATAGGCCTATTCATTTTAAGTTACATATATTTGGCTGTTAAACTAAATCAGAATTGTTTTATAAGTGTAAACTCAACCTTTCAGTGTTAGATAACTGTAGTTAGTAAAGTTGTCTTGAAAATAACACAACATTCAGTTTTTATGAAAGATGATATTATATTAATTACTGCGTTCAATGAGAAATTTAATAACGGAATAAGGCCTTACTCTTTAAGTGTGGCATTTAGTCTTGTGTTACAAAACAAAAGCCTATACTTCGGTCTCAGTTACATTATTTTAGTCTTAAACACATTATTATTATTTTAGTCTAGCTCTTTTACTGCGTTTAATTTTGTCAACAGATGATTAATTTCAATGTGTGTAATTATCTGTGTGATAATCTCCAACCAAGCCCAAGCAATCACCAGGAAGAAGAAAATTGATTGATTGATGTACAGTAAAATTACTATACATTTTAGTCACGATGGCATGGCGGAGATATTATTTTCGTGCGATCGATGAAAACGGACACGAACTACTACATTTAGTATTATTACAATTTACATTCATAATTCTTGTGCTCACATTAATTTATATGTCCACAGACACGACAAAGTGCTCAGATAAAATACATGAAAGTGTAGAGAAAGAACCACAACCTTTATTAGAGGAAGTAAAATCAGCAATACAAAGTCTGAAGAATGGGTATTTATCAGGTTGTGTAGATCTACCATCGGAACCAGCAGGAGGAGAAGCCAGCGTTCATATCTACCATATACTGTGTGTAAAGATCTGGAATGGCGCAATTAACTCAAGGCATGGAAAATAACATACTACACCCCCTTACCAAAGAAAGAAAATTTAAACCGATGCACCAATTCAAACCAATGTTTTCCTATAGTGATAGTGAATTTTAATAACGAGAACACAAACAATAGATGGCACGATTTATTGTCTGACATATTTTGATGTATCTGGTGCCCATGGTGAATCCATTTGGTCCTATTCTAGCGGACATCTTCATGGAACATTTAGAGGGAAAGAGATCCCTAGACATTAACAACTTGGTCTTCTACCGTCTTTATGTAGATTATATAATAAGCATCACAACAGATGAGCTGCAAGCAACATCGTTCCAGGCCACAATGAACCAGACGCATAAAAAACATCTCTATGTCTATGGAACACGAACACAACGAAGCGTTGCCATTCCTAGATATTCTAATGACACGTTGCACAGACTGTACAATTCAAAGCTCGGTGTGCCGCAAAGAAACGTAGACTGGTTAATACTTACATTCCCACAGCTTCGCACCCATCCAGTACAAACATGGCTTAGTACGAGCTAGTATGTTTGACAGTGCCAGGAAGATATGCACCCAGGAAACACTGACAGAGGGATGTGAAACTGTTAAGTCTTACCCCCTGAATGGGTGCTCCACTGGATTTGTAAAGCCAACAGCCAACAGCCGAAACCAGAACCCAACGAAACATTAGTTCCTAAACTCAAGGTATTTGTCCAGCTAACATTTCGAGGGAATGACCTGATGCAACGTCTACGGGACCTATAACCACACCTATTCCCACTCGAGAAGTGAAAGAACCTTTTCCTCTGTACACCAAATTGTATCTATCAATTTACATGCTGGTTGTAGTCTACCTACATCTGCAGAACAGGAGGAAGCTAAATAAAAGGGTGCCTGAACACACACCTAATTGGATTGACAGAATAATACACAAAGACGCTGGGAACCTGGCCAAGCCAATACACCACATACCTCTTACGTCATCGATTGGACTGCACATGTTGAAAACCGGTCACGTGATTGACAGGGACAATGCATTTCGCGTCTTGTTTAACATTCAAAATATTCGCATGTTAAAGGTCACTGAAGCGATCACCATTTAATCTGCAGACATAATAGACAGTTTAAAATTACCGTGGTAGACAACTGGGCACTCTTTCGTTTGACGGGTCTAAATAGTTCCGCAGTGAATAAGTTAGGGTTAAGGGTTAGGGTCAGTGTTAGTTTATACATTACATTGGCTTCTTTCCGTCTTGACAGACGATAGTTTGGTACATTGTGCTTCAAAAAGGCTTAATAACTGTCATATGGCAATAACTACGATCCATGGCGGTGGCGAGTGTGGCTGGTAAGGCCAATTCTTGCTGCAAATGTTTGCCCACAGTAGGTGCATGTGAAAACATGGTCATTTCCACCAGTGTTAGTTTAACACTAACCCTAACCCTTAACCCCTGACTTATTCACTGCGGAACTATTTAGACCCGTCGATCGGAAAAGTGCCGACAACTGAAATTACTTTGCGAATATGTTTATATCTCAGCTTGAGGAATTATCTAATTAATTTAGTTTATGTTGTGTGATTTCTGCAGTTTTTGCCTGGCGAGATACAGCGTGATATTAGTTAGTTGCATATCCTTTACAGGACAGTGCAGTCAACACCAGCATGTTTTTCTGTTAGGATCTCTTGGCAAGTTTACGTTTAGTAGTTTGGTATTGATTTCTGAACGACCGGCACCGACAGCATTTCATAAAATACCAACGCAAGGCAGTCTGCTGTCAAATCTCCCGCTGCTGTGTTTCGAACGCGAGTATGTCAGATTGCGAACTGCTCCCGTAAATCCCTTCGCCATGGAGCCAGCGAAATATACCAGGCAATATACAGTGTCATCTATTGTTTGTGTCTTCGTTATTCAGATGCACCAATTATCGAATCATTGCACAGATAAGGCAAGGCAGCAAAATTATCTTTATATATATATATATATATATATATATATATATATATATATATATATATATATATATATATATATATATATATATATATATATATATATATATATATCATGTAGTGGATGTAAAGTAAATTAGAGTACCAATTACTCGAAGAATAAACAGGTTTCAGGGTTTCAGATAGGGAAGAGGAACCAGGGACAATATCTCCAACATGAGAACCCTCTATTGGGAAATTCAGAGAGTACAACTTAGATCTTCTTACTGAGTTTGTAGACTACAGTAAGGTCTTCGACTTCATCCGTTAGGAAGAAAAGTGCATTATTCCATTTGTGTATGTCTCAAGCGTGACTGCCTTGAGGAGTTTGAGTTTGGCCCATGCAACAGAGTACGTGCACGTGAATTCTTACTGTCTTCAAAGTATCATCGGCGCCAGGCTAAGTAAATTACCAGATAATTTTGTTCCGTTTGTAATTGGTGGAAATCAAATTCCAGAATTCAGATATGCAGATGACACGATTCTTCTCTCCAATTACGCTAAACGTTTAGAAGCGCTTATCCTGTCTGGGAAAAGACAGTGTAAGTTAAAAATATTTTTTTCGGAAACTTGAGCAAACCACAAATAATGTCCACACAAAAAGAACACCAACATTCAATCAAAGGACCACAATTAGCAACGAAGATATTGAAATTCTCACTATAAATATCTTGTATCTATCATCAACAACAGTGGGGAATTTACCAGAATTTACCTAATTTATTTATTTAAAAAAAAAAATTGACGCAGGCTGGCCACTGCACTGCAGAGATTATACAGTTTTAAGAACCCGGGGCACAACAGCAGCAAACACGTTAAAATAAACATGTTTGAGGACATGAATCTTTCCTGTAGCAACATATGGATGTAAGTCATGGAGAATTTCGCAATCACTTAAGAAGAACATTGATCGTATTTGGTATAATGTTCAGGTTCCATATTTAAGTCTTAGTGTGGTCAGTATCACATATATTGTCTTTACATTGCAAGCATTTTAGTGCCCGTTTCTTAGAGGGAGGGGGGCTTAGTAAGGACATGAGTCTATCACCATATGTCTAATTCTACGGAAAAGTTCTTACGATAGCGTGCACCAAGAAGAAGAAATATACTGAATAAAACAGTTTAATGTCTTGAAAACTCCAATACTTTGGTCATACTATACGTCACAATGGCTTGAAAATAATAGTGATGAAAGGCATGGTCTCTGTTAGAATTGGCAGGGGTTGACCAGCATGAAAATGGACATAATGCAGACACCTTTGGCATGAGGATGCATGAAGCAGGAACCATGGCCAGAAATCGAGAAGATTGTCAACGGGCAGTCATGAGAGCCACGTTCTGCAAAGGGCCTGCTACATGAACTGATAATGCAGCTCTCGGTGGGTGATATGGCCAGTATCACGTCTGTTGCCGTAACTCCCAGAGATATTCTTGGTACTCGTTTTAAGGGTGGGTCCATCTGGGAAGCCAGATAGTATTTTTTTCTTTAATCCGAATCCGCCTAGCTGCGGATTGAAGCCATATCCACCAGGCTAGCAAGCGGCTCCCCAAGATATTCTTGGTACCTATTTTATGGTTGTGTCCATCTGGGAAGCCAGATAATATTGTCTTTTTTTTTAAAATCCGAATCCGCCTAGCTGCGGATTGAAGCCATATCCACCTGGCTAGCAAGCGGGTACACTACATGTGCGAAGACAATATCAACAGATGGACTGAAATAAGTCTCTTTGGGTGCAACATGAAGATGAAAGGCAGATAATTCTGGGAACTGAGTACACTACGAAAATAACACTGAGTTATGTGGGAGTTAAAATCTATCTACAAGTCGGATTATGTGGGTAATTTATAACTAAAATCACGTTTATTCTAAGGATAAAATAACGTAATGGGAATCATTTTGCTTCACGATATAAAGTTTAAATGAAGCTGTTGGAAACAAATAAAGACACTTCAGACGTATTCCACAGCTTGCTTCGCAGCAAGCGTGTGTTCATAGGTTCTAACTTCCCCCAGCAATGATATTTTTAAATTGCCCTGGGTTCGCCATGTTGATTCAGCCTACAAATGAGTAAGTTGAAACGTTCTAGAACAGTGGCTCTCAACCTTTTTTGGCCCGTGCCCCCCTTCACCATATTTCTAGAACGTCATTTCCCCCCCCCCCCCCCCCGCCTATCAAAAATTTGGCCCGTGTCCCCTTCACCGTATTTTCAGAACGTCATTCCCCCCTTTCATATTTCCTATCTAAAAATTCCCCCCTCCCCTTACACAGTATACGTAAAAATGGAAGGTAAATTTAATAGCATATACTAAAACAAGTCTAGACATCCACATAAAACATGATTTGTGGGTCTACTTACTTTATAAAATGAATTTTAGAAGGACGAGACGTACATAACTGTAAAGTATGAAGGGAAAAACAATATCAAGTAATCGGTTCTTGTATTAACGCGATCTTGAAATAGTCTTCATCACCCCCCCCCCCCGGAAACCCTAAAATTCCCCCCTGGGGGGGGGGGGGGGGGGGGGGGGATTCCCCACCGGTTGAGAACCACTGTTCTAGAAAGTAAATGCTGCCCGTGTGGCATTGGCAACATGACCCATCGAGTGCAAATTGGTACATAACATATGGCGCTATAGTGTGTTTTCTTTTTTATTGCCTCAATATAAAATTCAATATCTCAGTAACCAATTGAGGGAAAATGATGAGATTTAGTATATAACCTTATAATTATGTCCACCCAACAAAAAAATTTTTGTTCTGGAGATTGTACAGCAGATTTCAATGTTTGGTTATATGCGGTATATATTTTTTTGCCCCCGCACTCATTCCATCTTTTTAAGAGTATTACCGTTTCAACAAGACACACCCCCAAATTTTTGAAAGTTGTCTGCGCGGTTTTGCTTTTGGCAGACTGAGGGAATTTATATGGGGTTGGTTCAGAGGTGTCGTCAAACTGTGGGTTCTTTCATGAAACGTGATTATATAAATAAACTAGCTGGCTCGGCCCGGCTCCTGGCGGGGATCTATCTATCTATCTATCTATCTATCTATCTATCTATCTATCTATCTATCTATCTATCTATCTATCTATCTATCCATCTATCTATCTATCTATCTATCTATCTATCTATATATCAACCTACATATCTACCTATCTGTCTATCTATCTATCTATCTATCTATCTATCTATCTATCCATCTATCTATCTATCTATCTATCTATCTAGCTATCTATCTATCTATCTGGCTAGCTGGCTATCTATCTATCTATCTATCTAACTATCTATCTAATCTACCTGCCTGCCTGCCTGCCTGCCTGCCTACCTGTCTGCCTACCTGCCGGACGGCCGGCCGGCCGACCAACCGACCGACTCACCCACCCACCCACTCAGTCAGCCAGCCAGCCAGCCAGCCATCCACCCACCTACCTTTCTGCCTACCTACCTACCTACCTTTCTGTCTGTCTGTCTGTCTGTCTGTCTGTCTGCCTGCCTGCCTGTCTGTCTGTCTGTCTGTCTGTGTGGCTGTCTGTCTGTCTGTCTGTCTGTCTGTCTGTCTGTCTGTCTGTCTGTCTGTCCGCGCTATTAAATATTGATAAAAGTTACTGGAAAAAACGTCAGGACCATGTGTTGAAAGAGGAAGAGGACTATTGGAGAAAGAATGGATTGAATTTTATGCAACCGAGAGCAATCATCAACCTACTGGAATCGTCCGACACAGATTAAGGTATGAGCAGATCGCAGATCTTAATCTACGTACACACTTACTGGGATATTTTGCTCCAACTATTCAGACGAATTGCAGGCCCTAAACATTACAGCATCAGCATCAGCTAAAGAAACAAGAAGGCAATGAAAAATAAGGTAAGAAATATATTCCTTCTACTTTCCTGTTAATTTACAAATTATTCTTCTTCTTCTTCTTCGTTCATCCGGAGTTTTTTTCCGGACGTGATTGCGTTGTGCCTGTCCACGGCAGAGCTGCGTTCTTGCGCCGTTAGGCCGACACATCCGACTTCTGCGGGCATTTGTTGACCGGGTTAACCTTCCCGGGGGTTTCTTAGGACGTTTGGCTCTCACTGTTGTGGTGTTATCCCCCATCCCAGCTGGCCCATATAGAACAGCCAAAGACATCCTGGTCAGCCCTCAAGGGAAGGCAGGGGCAGACCATGGGCATTCCCCGCCATCCAAGGAGGCTTCCATACTTGCAGAGCCAACACACAGCGCTCTGGTACTGGGCTCACCCAAGGAATCGTCACGTCCTGCACATGGCTGCTTAGCCTCACTTCCGTATATTGGGCCTTCCATTCACCATAGGCTGTTCTTCCGGAAACCAGAAGTATGCAGTCTGCAGATGACATCCACACAGTGAGCTTTCGATTCGGACTTTCCACATAATGGATTTGCTATCCAAGCAATATTCCATTTCGTGCCACTAGGACACTTTTTCCACCTTTTATGAAGCCCACACAGTGTGCTTTCGATTCGGACTTTCCACATAATGGATTTGCTATCCAAGCAATATTCCATTTCGTGCCACTGGGACACTTTTTCCACCTTTTATGAAGCCCACACAGTGAGCTTTTGGTTCGGACTTTCCACGTAATGGATTTGCTATCCAAGCAATATTCCATTTCATGCCTCTGGGGCGCTTTTGTAACCGACATACCTGTGGTATGAAGTGCGGCAGTCTAAATACTTCTTCATGCACCTTTAAATGTCAACCTGAATGTAGTTAAAGTAAGCTGCAGTCAACTTGAGCTTGTTGATATCTCCATAGAGCTTGTCCTCAAATGAAGCAGGTGTGGGCCAAAATATCTTTCTCTGTTCTGCATATATTGGGCACTCCTGCAGCAAATGTTTAGCTGTCATTTTACCAGTTCCACAATTGCATTCATCGGTATCTCCTATCTTTAGTTTATTGAACAAGTGGTATTTCAGCCTGTTATGTCCTGTGCGGAGTCTGAAGATTGCTACTTGTTCTCTTCGGTCGAGTTTGTAATATGCATCATCCTTCTGGTGACCTGGATGCTCTGATTCCCATTTGGTTCTATAAGTGCTTTTTATCAACCTCTTTGCCTCGTTATAGGTTATGTCTATGTCAGGCTGTGGTAGTCGTCCGCCCTCTTTTGCCAGTCTGTCAGCCTCTTCATTTCCAGGTATACTGCAATGTGATGGTATCCACTGTATTACAACTTTTTTGGATTTCTGGCATAGACCATGGAGTGCTGCTCTTAGGTCAGCTATTTCTGTGCTGTAATTGCTCTTCAGTATTGAGACAGCTGACTTTGCATCTGTAAAGATAGCTATTTGCGTCTCTTTATTTTCCTCCATCAAGAGCATTTCTGCTGCAGTTTTCAGAGCCTCTACCTCCGCTTTGAAGTTACTTGAAAACTTTCCAGTTGCCACTGAATGTGTTTTTTTCACTCCATTTTTTAAATTTAGGAGAATTCCTCCTCCTCCATTCTCTACTGAATTTTTGGCTGATCCATCTGTATATGCATGGGTCCAATTGCTGCTTGGGTAATGTTCTTTTATGTAGTTTAGGGTTATTTCTCTTCTTTCGGTTTCATGCTGAGTGTTCTTTTTCTCAATACCAGGAATGTTTTCTATCATCTCAGGCAGTAGCTGCTGTCTCCAAGCTGGGAACTTGTCTGCATTGTAAATGGGTTTGACTGTTGATATGTTAAGTATGGGATCTGCCCTAATCTTTCGTTTTGCAGTTTCTACAAAGTTGCTACGCTTCAGTCTTCCCTTTCCAAAACCACTAAACCTTTTATACATAGGGTGGTCTGTCAATCTTCTAAATTTTTCAGCTTGTTGCTGGGCTCTGCTATCTCTTCTATCCTGCATTGGTTGTAAACAAGTGATCTTTTCTAGTTCATTAATAGGCGTTGTCTTCAGGCTTCCAGTTATGATTCGCATTCCTTGATTTTGGACTCTGCTTATTTTGTTAAAGTTTGACTTAGCTGCTGTTGCCCAAGCTGCAATGCCATATTCCAGTACTGGCCTCACCCGTCCAGTATATAACTTCTTGAGAACTTTCTCATCTGCTCCCCACGTTGTACCAGCAAGCTTTTTCATGATTGCCATTCTTTGCCTTGCTCTTGTTCGATTTTTCTCAACCTGTGTCTTCCATGTCAGGCGACGATCAAAGGTGACTCCTAGATAGTTTGGATTTTCTTCATGGCGCAATATTTTTCCATTCAATACCAGCTTAGGTTGCTGAGTTTTAGTTGAGAGGGAGAATACTGTGCATGTTGTTTTCTCCTCACTTATCTTCACTAGCCATGATTTTGACCAGTCCTCTAGCGCTAATAGGGCTTGCTGTATTCTGCTGTTAGCTGTACTAATATATTCTTCAGATGTCCATATGGCTAGGTCATCTGCAAAGGATGATGTGTGTACTCTGGCTGGAAAATTTTCCGTGATGTCGTTTATATATGCTAGGAATAATGTTGGTGAAAGAACTCCTCCTTGGGGGACACCTTGCTCCAACAGCATCATTTTGCTGGTTTGTCCTTGTACTTTTGTCCTGGCAGTTCTGTTCTCAAGGTAGTGGCTGATCCATTTGTACATTTTCCCACAAACATGCATTTTTTGCAGTTTTACTTTCAGTCCTTCCTTCCATACTTTATCAAATGCTTTTTCTAAATCTATCCAGACCGCTAGTGTGTGCTTTTTCTCTTGGAAGGCATCCTCTATTTCCTGAGCTATATAGGTTATTTGATCTTCAGTGGATCTGTACTTTCTGAATCCTGCTTGGTGAGGTGTTAAGAGTTGGTTTTCTTCCAGATGCCATGATAGCCTGCCATTGATAATGCGTTCCATTAATTTTCCTACACAGCTAAGAAGACTGATAGGTCGATAGCCATTTGGTTCTTCCAGGTCTTTTCCTTTCTTTGGGACTGGTATTAGTATAGCTTCCTTCCATGCCTGTGGGACTATTCCCCTCTTCCAGCTGTAATTTAGGACTGCTAGTAGTTTCTTTTTTGCCTTAGTGCCTAGTCCTATTAGCATTTCATTTGTGATTCCATCCTTTCCTGGTGATGTCTTCTTTTTTAGGGTATTCATTGCCTGTTCCATTTCTTCCATTGTTAGATTTGCCATCATATATTCTGCTGCTGTCTCTGTATATCTATGATGTATCTGTTTATCTTTGATTGCTTTCTTCTGTTCGGCTGTAATATCAATGTGGTTTGCACTGGCATAGTGTTCCATTAGTGCATTTGCAGCCTTTTTTCCTGTAAGCAAGGCATTTCCTTGTTTAATTGTTATTTGTTTGTTTCTAGGTCCTTCATTGTTCATGGCTTTCACTAGTTTCCATAGTTTGTTTCCATCCCTGTCAAAATTCAGGTTTTCTGTTTTTTTCCTCCAACAATCTCTTGTTGTTTGATTTACTGTTCTTTTATATTTTGCTGAGATGGCTTTGAGAGAGATGTTCGCTTCAGTTGTTTGTTCTCTCTCTGCGGTCTTCCTAGCATCTTCAACTTTGTCCTCCAAAATTTGTAGTTCCTCAGTCCAGTATGGTTTGTAATTTTTCCTCGCTCCTCTTGGAATAGACTCAGTGGCCGCCTGTATTATTGCTCTGTTTAGACTTTCCACCATTTGCTTCATGTTGCCATATCGTGTATTTATGTTTTCACAATATTTGTCTGTTAGTATGGAAAATCTGTCCCAATCTGCTCGTTTGTAATTCCAGCGAGGCAAAGGCTTTTGCTCCTGTGGAACATACTCCATATTTATTACAAGCTTGATTGGTCTGTGGTCACTACCTGCTAATTGGTCAAGCACATGGCGATCGATTTTGTGGAGGATGTCTCCTGTGCAGAAAGCTAAGTCTGGAGTAGAAGTGGTAATCCATCTTCTGGAGTAGAAGCTCGGTGTGTCATCCGCTTTGTTGAGTAGATGGAGATTTGAGTCTATTTCCCAGTCCTCCACTTCATCTCCTCTTTTGTCAGTATCTGGGTATCCCCATCTTTCTGAGCGGCTATTAAAGTCTCCGACAACAATGCAATTTGTGTCAGTTATTTCCATGTTTGAGAGTGTAAGATCCTTATCTGCCGGGCTATACAGATTGTAAATTCTTATTTTCATGTCCTTTATCATTATATCAACACCTATAATTTCCGTTTGGTTGTCAGAGATCACAGATACTTCGCTGCAAGGTATTGTATTTCGTGTAAGTATTACAACTCCTCCTTTGTGTCCTTCGCGGTCGAAACGTGTGGCCTGATATCCCTCGACTGAAAATGTGCGATTGGCGTTGAGGTGTGTCTCTTGAATGCATGCCACATCTATTCTATCTTTATGAAGACGCTGTGTTAGGGAGGCTTTCTTGTTATAAACTCCTTCGGCATTCCATTGTAGTATGTTGAGAGTCCGGGGTGTTTGGTCAATAGCTCTTAACCTACTCCTCTGTGCCTTGACTCCACAGCACAGGGGAAGGTGACCACCAGTAGTCATGGGTGGACCCCCTCGAGGCAGGGGGCCCGGCACTATCACCGCCTGATGGGACTTCACGGGATTAGCACCATAACGATTAATTTTCATCTGTGGCATCATGAAATGATAAAGTTACGTTGCACTTCTTTGTCAAGCCTGTGGCTCAGTACATCCGATTTCGACAAGCATTTTTCGGGATGCTTTCCCTAGCCTTTGACTGTCCCCAGTCTACCTACAAGGCAGCAGGTTTGTGCGTCACTTCGTCTGGTCCCTCTCCCTTGACCTGTCCGACATGGGTGACATTACCAGTAGCTGTGATACCGTCGGCATAGCTCTTGGGGTCATTGGAACGCTCAAGCCCCTCTACCTCGTCAAGGTGGACGCACGGCAGAGGGGTTACAAATTATTTACCCCGTGCCTCTGTAAATTCTCTGTCTTTACTAATATTACACATTGCACCCCTCTCGGGATTCTCCGTGGTGAAGTGGTCAAGCCGTCTGACTCGGGCTAAGAAGGTTGTATGTTCGATTCCGGGCCGCGTCCTTCATTTGAGTGCATTTTTTCGGAGACTCCCGAGGGTCGTCGCTGGAGCAACGGAGTTCGTGCTTTGTGCGACGCTTTCCGCGCTGCGGAAAGAAACTGAGCCATATGGGATAAACACCCGGTGCAATGCAGCCGACCCTGTCGATTTTAAGCTAATTCTTTCATTGCACCCACTCTCATACGAATCCGGATACGCCTTTGTGTGTCAACAGAATTGACATGTCTCACATTACCGTAAAAATAACTTCGTTAGCGAGAAATCACTAGTTGTTCAACAAAAGATCAAAGGAATGTCGACGCTTTCAATGATTTAAGTTGTTTTTGGACCTTTCAAAGACATATTCCTTGGGAGGGGGTAAATATAAGACGGCTGGAAAAATTTCATAACGATGCAACAGACAGTTTTCAAAATAATTGATCGTGAATGACGGCATTAATTTCCGGACAGACTATAGCAAACATATGCCGGATAAGATTGAATGCATGGAAATAGGTCACGAGATTACGTTTTTCTTTTTCTTTTTTAAATTCGAAACCAGTCCTTTGTGTAAGCAACGAACAACTGGGAGGACTGAATCTGGCAGGTTCTCCTAAGAACTGGTCCTCAATTCAACGCAGTAACGTTAGCCATTTAGGACCCGCTGAGCCCGAAGAACAGAGAGGAGAAAATATAACCAGTCTTGTTTAAGACTAACTCAAAAGAAAACAAAGGAAATAATATCAAAACGTCCTTTAAAAAAAATAAAAATACGGACCTCAATTATAAGCTGCAAAGCAGGTTGATCGAGGCCAAATTATTTTTTTCGTAAATATTTGATTGGACCTTCAAAGATGTGTGTGGGCGTAAACTGAAAACTCTTTCCATTGTCATCTTTGATAACCTACGTTAACATTATCCTCATATATACTTTTAAAATATGTGTATATGATCAAAGCATTTGACTTGCTGAGACGTCTATTTTGTTTCCTTTTTTATTTATTTGTTTCATTGAAACAAAACCGCCGTAGACCCAGCCTAAAATTGACACGATGAAATTATCTAGTTTGTAGAGGCTAGTGGCCTGATATTGACCACATCAACCATCGAATGCCAGGGGTCCTGTGGGTATTCTTCCTCAAGGAAGTTGAGAGTGGCTGTTCTGCGCTGTACAATGTTCTGTTCTTCCTTGTCAAATATTCCTCTCACTTTTGCCTGAATTTGTAGTGATAGTCTATGCTCATCTTTTCATGGAGTTCGCTCTGGAATAGTTTTCAGGGGAATACCAACTCTGCAGTCGTTTGGCCTGGTGGAGGAAACTACTTCTTTTCAACCGCCCCATAACTAAGTTTTCAAATCTGTTCTTCATTGGGTGGCCTGGCAAGCTGAGGAACTTTTCAGCTTGCATTAGCGTTTTTATATATGTGCGCTTTCTCAGTGCTTGTGTCCTCCCCAACTTCGCCGTCTCCACTATAGGGGTTGATCTCATCCCTCCTGTGGTTACTCTTAAGTGCTTGATTTTGCACCATGTCCAGGTCTTGTAGTGTTGTTTTTTATGCTGAACACCACGCAGTTGATCCGTATTCCAGGTGTGGTCATATGCTCTGTTGATAAACTGTGCTAAGTATTTTTCCACTGGCTCCCGATGTGTTCCGCTTAGTTTTCTCAAGATGGCTATTTTCCTTCTGGCTTTTGCTACTGCTTTGTTAATGTGCATCAAAAGAAATAATGCTGGATGGACTGAGACGGTGGCATGGAGGAATATCAACAGCGGAGTTGATCTAGAAAACCAAGACCGAGATACTTGATGATGATGATGATGAGCACCATATACCCAAAGCGGCGGTATCCTTTTCGGTGGATATGTGTTTGAACTATCCTCTTGGCAGGGATTTTTTTTTTTTTTTAATTGACTAGGGCTGCTAGATTTATGAATACCTGAATACCAGGAAACGTTCTTGCAAGAAAAAGCGGTCTGTGCTGATATCCGACACGTCACCAATCTAGTGCCTAGTGGTGTATAAAATACAACTATCCGTACGTATCTTTCACATCTCAAGAAGTAGAAAAGTGTTCTGTACATACTGGATCATATATCAAGTACGCCTCATGAAAACGAATCCTTTACTTTTACCTAGTGTGTGCTTTCACAAAATCATTCCTAACTCTCATGATTACATACAATAACTATTACATGTGTAATGTAATAGAAAACAAACAGTAATCCCGCTGTTTATTTATAATTGTGTATTTCGTTAAGCCGGTGTGGTATACGGATTGGTAGCTTGCTCATCACAACGATGGTATTGGGTTTCTACTAGCACTGAGCTGTGGCCGACCCAACTTAAAAATATAGGCACCATAAAGTTTTTTTATAACTTAAGTGAAGTCCATTCATGTTCTACTACTTCTAGGCACAGGACTGATTTTTTGTGTGGATTTGCTTTCCCTGTTACAGTGTCCCTCGCCATCAGGCATATCTCCAGTGGTACATATCTAACTATGTGCCGAAACCCTTCTGTGCCTTGATACAAAACTGTCAAGAATGTTTTCGCACTGTCTTCCTTTGTTTCCCTTTCCACCAGTCACAATGCATTCTAGTTTCTGTCTTCTCATAATATGGCCCCAAATTGATGACTGCCTCTTTCTGATGTGTGTTGTGTCTTAATCACTTCCAAAACATTTTGACTACTCATTTTAGCTGTCCACAGAATTTATTTATTTGGTTGTTTCGGGATTTGAGATTTAAATATTGAGCATAACCCACTACTTGCAACGCTGATCGCACTCTGGTATGAACCTAAGGCCTATCGAATACGATCAGCGTTGCCAGTAGTGGGTTGTGCTCAATATTTAAATCTCAAATCCCGAAACAACCTAATAAATCGTGATTGGCAACGGGCTGCCAAGGGGACATAACTCAGCAGCACTGGAATCAAACAATACACTTTCAAAACAATGTTACATGCACTTATCTCTATTCTCATCCTTAATCAAGAGAGGCATTGTCTATTACAGTTTAAAACAGATAACAGTAGTTTTGTAGCAGAAAATGCCGCTGGGATGTGAAGCGTTCAGCCTTGATACTCTATGACTACATAAAGTGGGGCAGCCAGTTACCTTTCTCATTACCTTTCCTTCACAGACAATTCTGGCAACTGTCTGTGTATTTTAAATATGAACATCAGGCAACATTAATCCTTGAACAGCCAAACACATAACTTTATTAACAAAAAATTCTCACACTCTAGCCTTCATAAACTATAATAAGTGTTTGTACAAAATCTGTATGTTTAGTTTAGTTTAGTCGATGGATCAACATCACGGCACACGGGTGCAACCCATAAGTGCTCCGTTCTCCTCCTAACTCAAACCTGAGTGTGGAGAAACTCAGCTCAGTGCACGAACTCCGTAGCACCGGCGAGGATCCTGAAACACTTTGGGTAGATTTTTAACTCGAAATTTTGCCCAGGCAGCGCCGTTAGGCTACTCTTCTTCGATTTCCAACTGCCAAGGGATTTTTTACGTGCGCAACAATACACACGGGCGCCTGATCTCACTACCCAGAGACCAGGGGAAATTTTATTACTAGAAGTCCACGAGAAAAAATCACGATCACCACCGGGGCATGAACCCAGGACCTCCAGTACTCGAGGTGGACACCATACCTCGAGACTATGCAGCCCCCATAAATATAAATAAATCTGTATGTGCCAAAAGATACAGTAAAATCAAATAACTTTATAGAAACACAACAAATATCACAATGTAAGTATGATTTCATACATTATTTTAATGGATTTGTTTAATGTAAATATTGTGTGTTCATGTGTGATAGTTTGATGATTTGTTTATGTCAATGGATAACGATAAGCCTGTCTTGAGAAATGCATATAATACATTGATGGCCACTTTCATAAATGTGCACAAAACTTCACTTTTTCAGTAAAAATGTAATTGACAAAGTCTTAGCATAGTTTTTACTATGACCATTAATAAGCAGGCCGCATATAAACTGCATATAGGTTTTAGTCTTTCCATATTCCCTTTGATCATAATGATGAACAGCTAACATACTATGAAAACCTACAACAAACATTGAAAGTTGTAAAATCAGAGGTCCTAATACTTATGGGAGATTGGAACAATAAAATATAAGCAGGTAGTAGGGCACCATGGTATGAGAACCTGAACGACAGAGGAGACCAACTGATAGAGTTTTGTGAAGAAAACCATCTTATTATTTGTAACACATTTTTCCAATATGACCCTAGTAAACTGTATATGGGGAAAAGCCCTGGAGATAGAACGAGAAGCCAGTTTGACTACATTATGATTAGAAATAGATGTAAAAACAATGTTAACACCTTCATTGTGGGGATGGCACCTGACTGATTGATTGATTGATTTCCATTGCATAAAACCTGATGTCTTTGCAGTATAGTTGGACAACTGGCAAGATGACAATACATCTCCTGCAAAGATGACACTACATCTCCTGCAATAAACCTTCCTTGAACATTTAAACTATGGAAGAAAGGGGAAGGTAGGTGTGGTTGAGAGGTTATGGTACCAGCTCTGGGCTCAGTTCTTCTTATGCTGCCCTTTATCTTTCAGTGGAGCATAACCAACTTGTGCAGACTTGTTCAGTCTTGGTTGAATTTCATAGTCAGATTTCTATGGGATGAAGTAGGCAGCCCCACACCAATACTCCTTAATCACCTCTTACACATGGAAAGTTTGTGTTACTATTCCTTGCTTCTTTATGGGCTCCGATAGCACGTGAGAAAGATCAGGAGTGGGCAGATTCAAACCCCAGCAATAAGCTGGGCATGTTTACATGAACCACTAGTTTCTAATACTACATGCTCCTATCTCACAGATAGTAAGATAAGATACCTAATCTTTCCAGATAAGAGTGAAAAGCAGCAAGTCCAGTGCACAAGTCATAATTGTTAAAACTAAAATGGCGAATACTTCACCTTAAAAAGTTGTAGTGTATATATTGTTGTATTTTAATTTAAATTTGAGTTGTGGAAATCTTGTAGCCTAATTAGTGTTTTGTTGTTGTCAGTGTATATGTCAGGGTTATTTATAACTACATCATTATGGTGACAGAGTAATCATACTTAATAGTGCAGCCATTAAACCCTAACTGTTCTGCTACCTCATAATGCCCAGTACAATGCATCTGATACTCACCTTTGACCAGAACGAACAAACAATTTTCAAAGAGTTAAGAATTGGGCACGCAGGTCCGTCTAACATTCTGCCCTTCTATCACTCTCTTTCATACATTATTTCATTCACACATCATTCAAGGCTAACAAAGAACAGCAACAATATAAATGATATGCATTATAAAGGCATGGGAAATGTGCACAAATCAATACTACATGACTCACTAACAGACTAAATAGTATATATAACAGAAAGAAAGATAGGTCGCAGGTATATGAACTCTGGTGATGGAGATCAGATCCCTGGTATCAATCAAGAGATCAAAGCTTTGTGAGTCTGTGAATGCGGTGGCCACTAGTATGGTTACAACTACTGAACTTGCAAAGTGTTTATGTAGTGATTTCTGTCCATCTAGAGCTAACACAACCACTCGACAGAAATGTCCTGTTGTATTCCTACTACTAAGGAAATGTAAACAATATAAAATAACACAAGGCAATGCAGCTTTACAGAACAGAATTAAGAAACACAATTACAAAAAATACAGGATGTTGTGGCGACTAGCCTTCATCAGCAATCAAATACACACATAAAACACAACATATAATGAGAAGACCCTCCAGTGACTACAGAATAACATTTTTTATCTGAAAGCTTACTGGACAAGTGCATGTTAGAATAATTGATAAAGGGCTACACCAGTAACGTCATGAGTGTGGTTGGACAAGCGTTTGTGCCTGCATTGGTCAGCTGGCTAAGTGAAGGAAAGACTGGCCACCTGTTCCTCCCTGCATCCAAGGCCTATAAAATGTGATGGTTTTATCACATCACAGACTTACAGCAGGTTCCTGCGTTCCTTGTGGCGTTTTTTTTCCATTGGACAAGTAAAAGTTAGTTGCATATCCTTTACAGGATGTTGCAATCAACCCCAGCATGTTTTGGCAGTTTGTGATTTCTTGGCAAGTTTACGTTCAGTAGTTTGCCTCTGTTTTCTGAACGACCACCAAGCATACCATTGTATAAAAATCAGTGCAAGGCATTCTGCTTCCAAATCGCCCACAGCTGGATTACAGACTGCATTGCTAATTCCTTTGCCACAGCGTCGGCAGCTGGCCAAGGGAGCCATTAATAGGTAATCTCACAGAAGAGAAATGTTGCAGAAGACTCAAGTCTTTTAGATGATTATTTTCTGTTTCATCTGCACCAGTCATTACACTTATATTGCTTGTTTCTTGTAAGCATTCTTTAATGCATAGGTAATCTTTTTATGATTAACATTCATTATAATGTAGCATGTCCTTCAAATAACATTGCTCTCATTACGGTGTGCAAAGAATCTTCTCAGTCTTTGGCCATTTCCCCTGCCTCATACACACTCATTCCCTAGGTGTCTGCAATGTCTTGTGTTTATATCTTCACACAGGTTTACTGCTGCTTCTTCTACCAGGAATCAGGCCTTTCATCACTGTTCTCTTCAGGCCAAAGTGACGTGCAAAATGGCCAAAGAATTTTAGTTTCTCAGAAATGATATCATCTATGAACCAGTTTTCATTATGTTCAGATCTTGAAGAATTTTCAGTAATTGTTCTTCTTCTTGGTCCATGATATTCAAAAAACTTTTCTGTAGCATTTCAACATAAAAGCCCCGGTTTTCTTCTACATGATTGTGAAATTGGGATTAAAATTACCACTTCAAACATTTCATTGTTTGCCATTTATTTCAAGTATGTGTCATGGAATGTAATTTTAGTTGATTACAATTTGTAAAACATAAAATTGAAATATAAATGCTTTCTCTCACGAATGCGTCTTTTTATGTGTTCTCATGTTATCCTCCCGTGTAAAAGTTTTACCACAAATATCACACGTATACGGCCTCTCTCCTGTATGAGTAGCTTTATGTGCTTTCAAATGATGAGACAATGCAAAACCTACATCACACACATCACACTTAAACGGCTTCTCTCCTGTATGTGTTCTTGTATGTCTTTTCAGACATGCATTTTCAGCGAAACCTACACCGCAAACATCACATATGTATGGCTTATTATCTGTATGTTTTCTTTTATGTACATTTAGATTACTGTTTTTTGTAAATTTTGCATCACAAATATCACACTGATATGGCTTCTCTCCTGTATGAGTTCTTTTATGTGATTTGAGATTATCAATCAGCGCAAAACTTACACCGCAAACATCACATTTAAATGGCTTCTCTCCTGTATGTGTTCGTTCATGAGATTTCAGACTACTACGTTTTGTAAAACCTGCACCACAAACATCACATACATAAGGCTTCTCTCCAGAGTGTTGTCTTTTATGTATGTTCAGACCATTACTCTGAGTAAAACCTACACCACAAATTTCACATTTATACGGTTTCTCTCCCGTATGTGTTCTTTTATGTGATTTGAGATAACTACACTGAGCAAAATCTGCGCCACAAATATCACATTTATATGGTTTCTCTCCTGTATGTATTCTTTGATGTGATTTAAGATAACTACTTTGACCAAAGCTCACTCCACAAATGTCACACTTATAAGGCCTCTCTCCTGTGTGCATTCTTCTGTGAGATTTCAATTCATAAGACCATGCAAAACCTACATTACAAACATCACACTTATATGGTTTTTCTCCTGTATGTGTGCTCTTATGCGTTTTTAGATGACTACTCTGATTGAAGCCTACTCCACAAAAATCACACCTGTAAGGTTTTTCTCCTGTGTGTGTTCTTTTATGTGATTTCAAATGAATTAATTGTGTAAAAGCTGTGCCACAAACATCACATTTATATGGCTTCTCTCCTGTATGTGTTATTTTTTGTGATTTCAGTTTATCAGGCAGTGCAAAACCTACACCACAAACATCAGTTTCGCTGTCTAGCTGTGGAACAGTAGATACCAACTCATCATTCACATTTGCTGTTGAGCATTGAACATCAGTTCTCTGTAAATTGTCCTCTTTTCTTGTTTCAGTCATCATGATAATCTTCACTTCTGGAAGGTTGTCTGTAATTATATGCGAATTTAGATAAATACATTTAAAGTGCTGTAGAATATTTGCAAATAGAAACAGATTAAGTTTGAGAACAAGAAATTATAAGAATGCAAATAAGCACATATGATTAGTTCAAAACAATGTTTTCCCATTGTGAATTTAACGAAGACGCAAATAGATTACACGGTTTCATTGCTTGGCATATTTCTCTGCATCTTTGTGCAAACAAAAAGACATGATAGTCAGTTTAAAATTGCAGTGGTAGACAATTAAAGTTACTGTCTGAAAATGTCTGTTGTATATTTCAGTTTGAAGAATTTATCTTATTGCTTTAGTTGTGTGATTTTGCAAACTGTACCTGACAAGATGTAGCAAATATTCCAGGCAATGAATCATGCAATCTATTGTTTGTGTCTTCGTTATTCACATATGATTAGTATTTGTTTAAAAATCTCATAACATTATATTGGAGCTGTGATGACATAATGAACACTGAACAAGCAACTAGAAAGTCGAATAGAGGTCCTGGAGATGCGGATATACAGAAGAATATATTGTAATTCATGGAAACAAAATCAATCAAATACAGAGGCTCTAGAAAAACTGGGAATGAAAAGAGAGTTGATGAAAGAATAAAAAAGAGGCACGTGAATATTTTGGCCACGTTAAAACACATAACATTCTTATAAAAACCTTACTGGAGGGCAAGGTTGAGGGACAGCGAGCAAGAGGCAGACAACGATACAAGTGGGAAGATAACATCAAGAGATGGACGAACATCAATGAGATGGACGAACATCAATCTGAAAGAATGTAGAGTCAGGGTGAGAGACAGACAGTGATGGAGATCCACTGCAGCCAACCTTCATTGTAGAAATAGCACCTGATTGATTGTTTAGTTTAGTTTAGTCGACGGATCAACATCACAGCACACGGATGTAACCCATAAGTGCTCCGTTCTACTCTTAACTCAAGCTGGAGTCCGGAGAATCTCAACTCAGTGCATGAACTCCGCAGCACCGGCGAGGATCCTAAAATACTTTGGGTAGATTTTTAACTCAAAATTTTGCCTGGGCAGCGCCGTTAGGCTACTCTTTTTCGATTTCCAACTGCCAAGGGATGTTTTACGTGCACAATACACATGGGCATCCGATCTCACTACCCAGAGACCAGGAGAAATTTTGTTACTAGACGTCCACATGAAAAATTCCCAGCTCTCACCGGGACATGGACCCGGGACCTCCAGCACTCAAGGCGGACATTATACCTCGAGACCACTCAGCCCCCTGATTGATTGACGTAATGGTCTGTGCACTTGCCTGCCACAATATTGGTCCAGGCTCAATCCTCAGCAGATGCACAATGACTTTTTTTTCTGACCAGTATGACTCTGGGGCTAACCCAACCTCATAAAAATGGATACCAGACAATTTTCAGAATTAAATATTGAGCACAACCAACAACTGGCAACGCTGATCGCATTCTGGTATGAACCTAAGGCCTTGTCATTTGAGCTCGTCAGTAGTGCATATCCGAGCTCAAACAAGAGCGAAACTTGAGTATAGTGCTTCCAAACTGACATGGACAAAGCCATAGGTTCGTACTGGAATACGATCAGCGTTGCCAGATTGTGGGTTGTGCTCAATCTTTAAATCTCAAATCCCGAAACAACCAGATAAATCAATTTTCAGAATGTTCAGGAAATTGTCTGAGAAAGTAAAGACCATGAGGAAGAAAACTCGACTCTCCTGTATGTCATACCCTAGAATATGTGAAAGTTTAACACTTAATGCCTGCTCTGTGGTGAAGGTGTTACAGATGCAATTTTCTATCCCACATACCGCGTTTGAAAATCATTCGCTGGACAATTTAGAAGCAGACCGTCTTGTGCTGGGTTTGATACAATGGTATGAGTGCTGACCATTCAGAAAGCAATGGCAAACTACTGAATGTAAACTTGCCAAGAAACCACAAACAGCCAAAATATGCTGGGGTTGACTGACAAGGTTTAGTATCAGAAATTATTGCTTACACAGAAGGGTTCAGAACTCAGAACCATGGTTCATTTACGAGATGATCACTCATTCACTGAGTTTGACAATCATTCTTTCTCTGAGTTTTGACAATCATTCATTCTCTGAGCTTTGACTCATGATCACAAATGCCATAGACTATAAAAAGATATGTCCATATTTATATTTGTGAAATGTATAAGTCATGGTTTAATTAATGTGCATACAATGTTCCGCAGTTTGTAACCATATTTTCAATGATGTTGTTTTATTTGTATGTTGTTGGTATTGCATTTAATTGAGTGGAATTTTTATCTCTCAACAATAGCATTTTTCCATATGTCGAGATGCACTTGTTTCTATTGCGAGGTCCTTCTGTTATTTGCAGGCAACAGGTTCAAACCCTGGTGTGTTCACAAGAGCTTGCAGTGCTTATAGTATGTCCTCTAACATATACTTCTTTCCATTTCTGTGAGTGTCAATCATTAAATGTGCATTTATGTCTCATACCTAAAAGTATTTTTAACCAAGCCCTTAATAGGGCTTCAGCCCCTGAGGAGCCGGAGTAATGAAGTGGCAGTACACTTGCTGGCTGGTTATGTTTTCCACTCACTTTTGTGGCGGATATTATTATTTTTTTTTTAAATTAACTCGGGCACCCCTGTCCACCCAGAATAAATTAGGTATCAGATGTTCTGGGAAAAGTAACTCAGGCCAGCGTGATATTCACCACATCGCCTATCGAGTGCTGAATGGTCTATAAAATATGAGGCTAGCACTATATGCCGAACACACCACAAGGCATTATAAAAAGGTCCCTTACAACTACCAATAATCTTAATAGTCGAGAGGATCAGTTTCATAGCACCGGGTTTTACCCCATATGGTTTGGTCTCTTTCCGCAGGGCGGCTTGTCAAAAGCGTCGCACAAAGCACAAACCCCGTAGCTTCAGCGATGACCCCCAGGGGTCTCCCAGAAAGATGCACTCATGAACCGAAAGATGTAGCCCGGAATTTAACCCACAACCTTCGGAGCGCGAGGCACAGGGCTTGACCACTTCGTCGCGGAGACTCTCAACTAATTACTAATTGTCCAATTCCCCTAAAGGCATGGAAAGGTACTTTATTATTACATTTGTTTTGTCAAGATGCTCCTTGTATGAGCTCAAGAGTCAACATGGTTCACTCGGGACATTCCCACACATGCTCCGTCCTCCTCTCCAGCAGCCAAAGAAGGGTTGGTTGTATCAGTGCCAATCTGAATAGATGTCAGCCAACCTTTTCCCCTTCGCCTTGTGTCGCACAGACCCTCAACTCACTCTCAGCTGAATTAACATTTCGAGATGAGTGTGTTTTTCTGCACTCACCTCTCGTTTCCAGAAAGCCTTCACCACGTCAGCCTTAAGCCCTTAAGGTAGCTCACTACCCAAAGGTGAAGCAATAGCTAATAGCCAGTCTATCAGCATTTTGATTTCCCTGCACACCAGCATGACATGCTTTTAACTTTATTCTTATCCAGTGGTAAAAGCCACTCCACGCGGAACATATCAGATTCTATTTTACGAAGAACGCCCTGTGAGTCCGTTACAAACACAACATACTGGACTGTATTACTCTCCAGCCATCAAAAAGACGCTACAATAACCTCAACCTCCCTTCTCATTCTGGAATTCATGTTAAACGTCAACTTTCCTCTTTTATAGTTTTAAAAGAGGAATATATATAGTTTTATAGTTATAGTTTTCTTTTGCAGTTTTCCATGACCTTTGCAATGAAGCCACACCACTGCCATTCACCTCTCACCACAGACCCCCCCCCCCCCCCCCCCCCCTCCCCCCCCCCCCCGTGTATGTGATATTATCGCTTAGACGTGTGTTGTAACATATCAGCTGTTGCATTTATGTATATGTCTCATACGATGTCCATTCAAGACATCCCCGGTCCAGTGTGACTTTCATTCAACGTACGTCTGTCTTGTTAGGCGACATCATAGCCCATCCCTATCCACTCTACCTAACCAATCGAACTGACATGCCTGACTATTTTAACTATATGCTTGTATTCTACCTGTGTTCTCTAGTGTAGCCTCGTCTCAAACAGGGGATGTTATCTGCCACTGAAACCCTATTGTTCACCTTTGCCTGGAGCACCCTGTCAGTCTGTTTATCGATCTATTTATTTGATGAAGACATAATCCAACTAATGAAAGTTCCAGAACACAGGAAAAGTTATTCAAAATAAATTAAAACAGCTAAGATTAATATTTTATTGGATGCATCTGGAAAGATTCAGCAGAAGACGCACATGAAATTCCAGCAAATTTGTGAAGAGAACATAATTTTTAAATTTTTAGATGATAAAGTTATATTGTTACCTTGGGGGTCTCTAAACAGAAATGTCTCATTTACTCGTTCACTTTCAGACACTTCTGTGTCACTAGCTGCCTCATCTTTGACCATATGATCTTCAGCGCAGTCAGAATAATAATTAGTCTGGGGAGAAAATTGAAGAAGTTTATTCAGACAAGGTACACAAACTTGCTTAGATGGCCATACTTTAACCAAATAATAACTTAAATTTAGTATGAGAGTTAATCAGCATATAAGTCACAAACTGATATAAGACAACTGAGAAATGGTTGTTGGTAGTTTATAAAGGTGTCATAATGTGGCATATCCATCTGGATTAAAGTCCATATAAATGTGGTCGACAATTGCCGCATGTCTCTGCGCTTACAAAGCTTCGCATGCCCAAGATGTTAAACAGTGTTTGTCATGGCAAGAAGTACACAACTGGGTAGACAAATGATTTGCTGATGACGAAGAAGTTGGAGCATAAACAATTTTACAGTTTACAAACTATTTTATGATGTACATACCGACTTAAGAACTATTTGTTATTCCTGGAACATGCAACTGCAAATTTTATACACAAAATTTGATTTGACACTGTCCAATCTTGAAATCGTGTACACCTTTACAAGTTTTGGTCATAAAAACGACTGCCCATGAAGTTGTTTGGAAACAGAAAGTAGTCACTTGGTGCAAAATCCAGTGAGTATGGTGGATGTGGCATGATGCCATAACCGCACTGCTCAGCAAGGATGATGGAGCTATGGGATACAGATGCAGATGCATGAGCCAGCACATTGTCCTGAAGCAGACCAATGCCTGTGGAAAGCTTCCCATGTCTTTTGTGCTTGATTTAATCTCATAAATTCTAGAGAAGCCTTTGGCAGTAAGTGGACTTAATTCTATGGCCAAGTGGAAGGTAAACAGTATTACCCCACAGTAGTCAAAAATAGCAGTGAGCATGACCTTTCCTAGAGAGGGACCAGCTTTGCCTTCTTTGGCGTTGATGAAGATGGTTTCCATTGTTTGTTCTGGTTTTTAGTTTTGGAGTTACAGAAATGCACCCAACATTTACCCACAGTAACCTGTCTACGAAAAAACAGACCACAGTTGCCTTACAGCCTACTCTATGCAATTCCCTCCAGCACTGGAGTTTTTAATATGCACAACTTGCACTTGGGACCTCCTGTTTGTCATCCTTATCAGAGAATATTAGGTATCCATTCTTGCTAGCCAAGAGATCAGAGTGATGTGTTGTTTAACACACAAAATGTATTGTCCCTATCAATCACATGATCAATCTATTGTTTGTGTCTTCATAATTTAAATCTGATATAACGGCAGCACCAACCAGTGACTCTGACCATTCACTGTTCACAATATCTGTATATACTAATACGAAGTAAACATGATTTCACAAATTGTCTTGCCCCCTAATTTACCTCAGAATTGTCTTCAGGTTCCATCTTCACAGTTTCAGGGAGGGAACAATAATCAGTGGTTCTTGTATCCTAGTTGAAGGGAATACAGAAGAAGAAAACAATTATGCTAAGACATCATAATGTTCAAAAATTAACATATTATTTATTTCTTGGACGACGAAACGAATGATTATGATGCATTTAAATAGTGTTAGAACATGTACATTAAAAGTAAATATTCAGCTGAGTGTGCAGTTTTAATCGTGCTACTATGAGAGGGCTTCAAATGAAAACCTTTTTTGGGGTGAATACTTTCTGAAAAAGTAAAGAACAAATGTATCATTTTTCGATGTATTCACTACTGCGTGCAATGCAAGTCCTTCAGCGCCGATAAAGTGATTGAATTCCTCTATAAAAATATTCTCTTGGTCTCAAGTGTAACCACTCATGCACCACCTGATGTACCTCTTCAAAGAAGTCATGCCATTTTGAAACTTCTTACTCCACTCATACACTTGCAGGACAGACAGTCATGCATCACCTAATGGTCCTTCATTCGCCGATGAGTTTCTATAGGTTTCACCCCTTCACTGATATAAAAAATACAGATAACAGAATGCTGCTACTCTTTGATGCATGAAAAAGTGAGGCAGCAATGTTTACACTGTCCTTATGGCATCACCATATTCATCTGCACCATAATGTCACGTGCTTAACACTCTTGACATCCTTAACAATATTGACAGGTTACAAGACAATGGCACGGTTATTGTAATTTATATCATACTTTTAGTGTTTTCATTTAAAGCCCGCTCAAATGTTTCCATGTAAAATATTATTGTCTTTACTTATATGTCTATGTATTCTATTGTAGCAACAGTTACTTTGTTAACTTAGTAATATAATGTAACAGTAACAATGACAAGACATGAATTTCATTCAGCTTCATTGCAGCTAAGTATAACCACAAACAATGCTGCTATATTGAACAAAAGTTAAATTACAGTATCTCTTACTTCAGTACTGTCCTCATGCTCCATTTTTATAGCTGCAGGCGAGGAATCATTATCTGTTTCATCGTCATGCTAGTTGAAGAAAATACAGAAAAATGTGCAAACATGTTACTAAGACTTATATTAAGATATCTAAACCATTTCACTTTAGGTGCATAAGTGTGCATGCATGCATCTCTCTCTCTCTCTCTCTTTCCTATATATATATATATATATATATATATATATATATATATATATATATATATATATATATATATATATATATATACACACACACTACTGGCACCTTGCCATCTTCTCAGATGACATTTTTTTTATATTGTGATTTTCAAAAAGGCATAATAACTACAACTCATAGAGGTAGCAGATGTGATTGACTAAATGTTCGTCCACAATGGACCCTTACACCATATATATATATATATATGTGTGTGTGTGTGTGTGTGACACATTTTGGTACTTTGTTATTAGGTTTCACTGATGTTTTAAAGGTTTGCTTGTAGTAATCAACATGTACCACCATCATCATAAGTGTGGGCGGTGATCATGGGAGATGGCGAAACATCACCGCCCAGACTTATCGGCATCGCACATGATGAATGATACTGATGATGGTCGTACATGTTGTTTACTACAAGCAAACCTTTAAAACGTCAGTGAAACCAAACAACAAAGTACCAAAATGTGTCACATTCTCTGTGTTGTACATTAGTAATCCACAAATAAGAATTTACTGAAGCAGACATTTTGTTCACCAAATGGCAATTCTGTCTCTCCTGTGTGCATGTCTTCCGTCTAAAGATGTCGTGTCCTGTATTTGATTTCCTCAAAGGGAAACCATTTCTGAACTATTCTCTTATGTAAACATAGAATTTGTAATATTTTAAATTTAAATACTGAAGAACATAGCAAGATAACATAGGATGTGCCACTGATCTACATGGGCTGATGTTGCATATAAGCAAAATATCTCAAACATTTCTAAAGATGAATGGAAAGAATTCAAGGCCACTGATTTAGTTAAGATCCTGGATCAATCTACCTCATCATTGGAGGTCAGCATAGATGAATGGATAGGAGTGCATGCTCTTAAACTTCCAGTGTGCTGATGCCAAGGTAGCAGGTTCAACCCTACACCTTTCAGTTAGACTAAAATGTTTACTTCTCTTCGCTGACTTGGAGACGTAAATTACAAGTACCTCTGAAGACAGAGTGATTTCACCTGATGGCAAGGGACATTTGTAACAGTTTAGTTAGTTAAGTCGACGAATCAACATCACGGCACACGGGTGTAACCTATGAGTGCTCCGTTCTACTCCTAACTCAAGCCTGAGTCTGGAGAAACTCAGCTCAATGCACGATGTTTAACTCGAAATTTTGCCCAGGCAGTGCCGTTAGGCTACTCTTTTCGATTTCCAACTGCCAAGGGATTATTTACGTGCACAACAATAGACACAGTCATCTGATTTCACTACCCAGGGACCAGGGGAAATTTTATTACTAGACATCCATGTGAAAAGACCCCGGTCCTCACTGAGGCTTGAACCCGGACCTCCAGCACTTGAGACCACTCAGCACCCCCGAGTGCTTGTAACAGAACAAAAGCTAATCCACACGGAATAATAAAGCCCAGTGCCCTAGAAGTACTAGTACTGTATGCACTATGCTTTAGTTAAAAGGGAGCGAGTGAAAAAAAATCAAAAAACATACCTCATCAAGTGGCTCAACTTTGATTTCTGCAGGTTCTTGAAGGTGCTCCATTCTACAACTGTTTCTGAAGACAACTCAAGCACGGATGCCTCTCACTAGACATTCAAAGGACAATCTTTAGTTAATCAAACAGAAACTTTTAAAATGCGTGTGGTCTATGCTACATTTTAAATACAACAGCACATATTTAGTGAAATAAACAATTCATATTGTAGATCATATGTTTATCTAAATGCCCCTCTCCAGCATCAAGCTACTAGATTTCCGGTCCCCAACATAGCGGATAGGCATTTCAACCGTTAAGCCTATGGAGTGTTTATGCTTATGGCTAAGGTTTGCAATCACATTTTCCTCATGTTGGACTGGCAGTGCATGGTTTCGTCGCCCTGCTACTGAGTTGAGTGCATGGTGCGACACTGTGAGCTGTGAATTTTGTTTTGAATGTTTTTACATCTGTCCGCGGTTGTTGTAGCATGTTCAAAATGATGGCAGTCGGCCTTTCGCAGAATTGACTGGATTGCCTTTTTCGTTACACAAGTGCATTTCTCTCTGAGACTCCTGGGAGTCGTCGCTGGAGCTATGGTGTTTGTGCTTTGTGCGATGCTTTCAGAGGGCCGCCCTGCAGAAAGGGATTGAGCCATATGGTATATGGGATAAATCCTGGGGCAATGAAGTTGATCCTCTCGACTTTTAATGCAGTAATGAGTGGCTGCTGGTTTTCTAGTGACTGCCGCTTCCATCGACGATGAACTATATTTTCCATGGAGGACTTTTGTGGTGACATTCTGACGGTGGCATTATGCACAGTGTACCTGTGCTGGTTGTTGGCTTGTCGAGACTCCTGTCTATTTCATTGTTCACAAAGGGCCGTCAGGAGCATTTCGTGTGATATTCACTGGCAGAGGAATGGAGCATAATGGGGACAACCCGTTGCCGTGAAGTTGGAACCGCGACTAATGACTAAAAATATTTAAGATATGACATCCATGTATTCAATTCACCCTTCATATTTTCCAACTTTATATTTTGTGTAGGTGTCCTGACATTCCATTGTCCAAAATTAAAGCTGTGTTATAACATACATGTAATGAAATAAACTATTCTAAAATAAAGGATGCTGAAATTGAGGCAGTCTAGATAGCAACAGAGAAATTACTAAATACCAGCCATGGTATACACCCTGTGGTGCTATTGACAGATGCAAAATCTGTACTTGAGGCTCTCCTGTCTGGGAAATTGCCAGTACTAAGGACACTACTTTCTGAACTTAGCAGTCAGCTTACAGTCACCATACAGTACCCGGAAATGACACAGCTGATCAATTGGCTAAGGAAGGAGCCAAAAAAGAACAGCCTGATGTGCCCATTACATACCACCAAAAGAAAAGAATGATCAAATCAGTCAGAAGGCCACCAAAACCTGCTCAAGACGAATACCACGTTATGGACAGACCAGAACAAGTCATTATTCTGCACCTCAGAACAGGACACAATAGATTACACAACCAGATGTATACAAAATTCAAGATTGGTGACTCAGCCATGTGCACATGTGGTTTGGATTCGCAGACAGCAGAGCACTTACACCAAGATTGCCCAAACTACAACATATCCAGGCAAATCTTCTGGCCTAGAGAGACAACAGTGGAAGATAAACTCTATGAACCGCTGAGTGAACTAAAAAAGACTGTTAGATTCATAAAAGAGACAACATTGCAGTTATAGACATATTTCAAGCGAACAAAAGAAGAAGAAGAAGAAGAAGAAGAAGAAGAAGAAGACGAAGAAGAAGAAGAAGAAGAAGAAGAAGAAGAAGAAGAAGAAGAAGAAGAAGAAGAAGAAGAAGAAGAAGAAGAAGAAGAAGAAGAAAAAAAAAGGACATATTGAACATATCGTGCTAGCTCCAGTTTTATATACCAATGCATCACTTGAGGGGACATGTGGTCAATATCACACCAGTCATATTTATTTCCCAAGACAGCTTCTGGCATCCATTTTACATGAATAATACTTAAGATGAAACAATTAAAACACAGCCACAGCTATTGTTCAAATGTGGAATATCTATTATCCCCACGGAATGTTCCACTTTTGGACAATAACTGCGACTATGTGTTTAAAGTGTTTTAATTGTTTCAGCTGAAGTATTATTCATTTATTCACTTCATATGATATATAATTCTGCAGTGTACACCTGATGATCTGTAGCGAAATATGCAAGGCAATAAATCATGCTTCTGTGTTTAAATTCACTAAGGGAAAAAACTTGATATATAACAGTGTATCCCATTTCACTCTGGTTATGTTCCAACTTCCCATTTTGGATGTGTGTACAGACATTGTGTGTTCAAAAACTTGAGCCGTTTATAATATTTAATATGCATCATGTGACTTATATAGAACCTGTACTTTGGCATGGATGTGAAATGTGGACAATGAGCAGACAGGTTGAAAAACATCTAATGGCAGTGGAAATGTAATTTTTGAAGAAAATGCAAAGAATACCATGGGCAGTCAGAAACCCAATAAGCAAATCCTACAAGAAGCAAATGAAAACCATAAACTGAAATTAGATGTAGACAGTCACATATTTTGGGCAAGTTAAACGAAGAAATAAACTACAGAACTTGGTGACAACTGGCAAGATTGAGGGGAAAACAACAAGTCGAAGTAAATATCTGGATGGCTTAACCACGTGGCATGGTCAAGACACACAGATGAGCCACGACTCTGGTGATCATATAAGATGGCGAGACATGACCATCTACTTATCAGCATGCCACATGATGATGATCGAGTACAACTTGTAGCACATTGTCCCTTACAGGGTTTGATTGTATTCCCCATTAAAGTCGTCTTTATATAATGTAACATGCATGGTTTACAATGAAGAGCCCCTACAGTTAAAACATGCCATAAACATTGCCAGGACTTTATATGAAAGAGCTAGAAAAGTAAAATCAGACCCATACTTATGCTTCATACACAAAAATTATTACAATATGTCACAAACCGACAAATTTAGCATCTCCAATTTCAGTTTGGCTTCGATACTAGATAGGACTATTTATTAACTTATGCAAGTATCCATCCACTGCAGGAAATAGTGAACATACATAGTCACAAAAGAAAGTGAAAAGACAGACCTCAAATTAAAAAGCAGAAAAACATTAGTTACACACCATAAAACACGGAGACAGAAAACTCCAGCAAGCATTCTGAGAATGCAACCCGTAACAATAACAGTAAGATAAAGGTCATTTAAGTTAGTGACAGTAACCACACAATACGCCAAAGCTGCATACTATTATATTATTATATATTATATTAGACCATGACTAAAATTCCCTGAAGTAAATGGAGCAATTAATTGGAATTCTGAATCAAGTTGATGAGTGCAAATATATATATTATTTCAATATTTGCATTAAAAATGTGAGATGTAGACTAATGAATACCAAAACTGCACTCAACGATATATTTGTCTAAAGCAGCTACTTTATGACACAAAGTTTTCATTGTAGGCAAAGTCTATTCTAAAGAGTCAGCGGACTTTCTCAGTTTCATACAGAATGGGAAGACGGGCCAGATATAGCGGCTTGTGGGTATCCAATGACATCACTGGAGCCAAATAGAGGTGTAGCACTATTCAACTACCTCTTTCTGTGACTCCGATATCAAGTGATTTTGCATCCTAATCACCTAATGATGTTAAATTCCCGATTATTTAAAGATCATGATAAAACAGAAACCAATCACTGGGCTCCAGTGTTGGACAAAACCATACTTCAGGGCTTCAAATATTCTATTTCTACCCAGAGAGTGCCAAAACAAAGACAATTTAAATATTTTGGTCACTTGAAACGTCATGAAAGTTTGGAGAGGAGAGAGCAAATAATGTAGGAGGGGCATATCTGAATCTGGGAAGAGAGGAAGAGGAAGGCCAAAGAGAAGATGGGTGCAGGATGTGGCAGATATCTCCAGATGGGTGTGTGACGGACTCGGGACATCTTGCTTGTGATCGAGAGGTTTTCCGGACGATTGTTATAGAAGCGAGGTTCTGCACAGGACATGGTACTTAATTAATGAATGAGTTTAACTATATGCAGATTGCATAATTAAAAAGGAGTTTAGACAATCGTAATGTCAATCAGTAAAATGAAAATGGCTACCGGCACCGGATACGACATGGAATAGATCTGTTAATGATGTTGGCAAACCTGACTTATTAAGTTACAGTGTGATTAAAACAAAATATGCGTACGGTGTTTATGCGACTCTTCTACTTCGTCTCGGCCAAGCGTAGGCGACTAAGTGGCAGCGATTGATAATTCTCAATTTACCAGAGTTCTGTTTCTTCCTTTCTCTGCACCTGGCACTGGAGACCAAACTTAGGTGTCGTTGTAAACGTACGCTGTTGATATCGCATTTAAGATATGGTGAAGTAGCTTTTTTATTGTATTCGTTTTACCTTTGTACTTAGAAATAAGGATGACAAAATCTATGGAGGGATGCCTTTTTGGAGGTATATACGACGGAATGAACGAACTTTATTTTCAAAGGCTTACATTCGGCCCTTCCAAATTCAATCACTCTTGCTTGACTCATCTTTCGTTCATCAAGCAAGCATCGTCTGGATCTTTTCTCCGGGGCATGCCGGTGTGCTGGGGAATGAACATGCAGACAGATTGGCTGGCTCTGCAGAACTTGGTGGAGTATTGATGCATGATAAGGCAGGCGTGGTTGCGGCCTAGTGGGAGCACGTATACACCTCGGAGGAGCAAATGGATCACCATGGTCTGGCAAGAATGAGACAGCGTGGAGTGACGAGGGGAACTGGCCGATGCTCGACGCTTAGAGGAAAGGCGAGACGCACATATAATCAGATTACTACTGGTACTATTGGGGTTGGAACTCTTCGCTGGCTTCTGAGGATGGGGCGCTTATGGGAATTCCCCGAATGCTGTGATGTCGGTTCCTAAATCAATCAATCAATCGTTCATCAATAGCGCATGTTACATTCACATAGGAATGAAACATTGTCAAATTAATTTTGCAAACATAAACACTGCATATTACCATGCTATGAGACAGATGACGAGATCGAAAATAGATGCAATAAGTCAAACCAACTCATTGGACACATGGCACCAATACTAAAGAGCAAACATATTATATCAATAACTACTAAGAAAGCACTTTACAACACAATCTTCCTACCAACTCTATGCTGCCAATGCCAATACTGGACAATGACAGAAAATGAGATAAGAAAAATCACAACAGAAATGAGATTCCTGAGAAGAATACTTAATGTATCAAGAAGATATCAGATCAGAAATTAAGACATCGGGGTTAAAGTGTGGGTTATATGGTCCATTTACATTTAAATATTGAGCACAACCCACTACTGGCAACGCCGATCGCATTCTGGTATTCTTCTTCTTCTTTCGTTCGCTTGAAATATGTCTATATCTGCAATGTCGTCTCTTGCATGAATTGAACTGTTTTTTTCAGTTCACACAGTGGTCCATAGAGTTTATCTGCCACTGTCGTCTCTCTAGGCCAGAAGGTTTGCCTAGATATGTTATATTTTGGGCAGTCTTGGAGTATGTGCTCTGCTGTCTGCGACGCCAATCCACATGTGCACATGGCTGTTTCACCAATCTTGAATTTTGTATACATGTGGTTGCGTAATCTATTGTGTCCTGTTCTGAGGCGCAGAATAATGACTTGTTCTGGTCTGTCCATAATGTGGTAGTAATCTTGAGCAGGTTTTGGTGGCTTTCTGACTGATTTGATCATTCTTTTCTTTTGGTGGTATGTAACGGGCATTCTGGTATGAACCTAAGGCCTATCCACGTCAATATGGAAGCACTATACTCGAGTTTCGCCCTCGTTTGAGCTCGTCAGTAGTGCATATCCCTGACCGGATCCGGAAACAGTCCCGGATCACGCGTGTGAAGCAGGTGTGTAACCAAGCGGCACACACTGGACACACCAAATTATCACAACAGAACATCACAACGCTACCCATTGTAGACTATGCTCAAAAGATTGACGGACGTCGGTCGCGGCGATTGGGCAATCTTGAGCATAGCCTACAATGGGTAGCGTTGTGATGTTCTGTTGTGATAATTTGGTGTGTCCAGTGTGTGCCGCTTGGTTACACACCTGCTTCACACGCGTGATCCGGGACTGTTTCCGGATCCGGTCAGGGATATGCACTACTGACGAGCTCAAACGAGGGCGAAACTCGAGTATAGTGCTTCCATATTGACGTGGATAGGCCTTAGGTTCATACCAGAATGCGATCGGCGTTGCCAGTAGTGGGTTGTGCTCAATATTTAAATTTCAAATCCCGAAACAACCACATAACCATTTACATTTGTTTTCCCCCATATAAAAATCCATATCTTAGTAACCAGTTGAGCATATAACCTTATCATCATGTCCACTGTCAAAGACTTAGGAGGGAGCTCTAAGCTAAGGAGAGCTAAAATAGAGCTTAGGAAGAGGGCAAATGACGTAACAGGATAGGAGACCAGACAGGAAGAGACACTAATCGCTATAAATAGCGATAACGGGACACCCTTGTGTCAACAAGGAGGGCAACCAGTGCAGATGAGCGAGGTTGCCCAAGAGTCTGGGGAACCCGAGGCACGAGGAAGGACCGAGTAACTCTGGTCAACACAGCCCAGTGCCCAGCACGTAAACCAACGAACGCACGCTGAGCTAATTGCTTGTGGCTGAACACGCCACGCTCAGCGAGCTCAGACAGACATCAGACGGCGTAGGAATCAGACGTGTATCCGCTAGGGATACTTTGTGGTTATTAAGGACAGTATAATAGTTATAATAGTCTAGCTTAGCTTCAGTAGTTATAATGTTTATATCATCTCCTCATTCCATCTTATCGTCATCACATTCTATGTTCAATACCGTTGTGGTATTCCGCTCATGGAGCTATTGTTGATCAGCTCCGAATAAACATGTATCCTTTTGCAAACAATACGAGTTGTCACTTTCGTGTAGTGCAAAAGAAGGGAATCCTTGTATGCCTGTCGCAAGTGAGTTGCTGACAGGCAGGATACCAATTGGTGTCAGAAGTGCTTGAACCACCGCTCATTACCAGTTGGACACCATCTGACACCAGGATACAATTTGTGTCAGAAGTCCCTGAACTACCGCTCACTACCAATTATCAATAGGATACCATTTTGTGAAGGTGTTTTTGAACCACCATTCATTACCATTAGCCAAGATACCACGTTATCATTTCTCGTGGGGCTTCAAAATGTGTGCTATTAATTAAACTTACCAGTTAATGAATATAGCAAAGTACTATTCGATTGCAAGTATCATTAGCATACTATTGTGAAAAGTACTATGTAATTTACTATTTTCGGAAATTCTACAGAATATTATGGATATATTATCTATATAAATTATTTGTATCAAAATGTATGAAACATTAACTGTGATTGTGTGCAAATTGTAAAGTTAACCATCATTTGTAAACCATTTTGTTTGTCACTATCAGAATGTCAACATCCATCACAATCACGTTAGTATTTGTGCAAAATCAAACTTTTTTCGCACAACAGTAGGAGATTAGAGGCTAAGCTAAAGTCATACAGCGTAGCAGGGTTCCAAATTTTGCTGTATGTAGCCGAGGCGCGGTGTTGGGGTGAGCGCCCAACATTGCTTAAATACCTCAATGGCTCGTGAATACATAACCTATGCAGCAAAAGTCCAACTCCTGGCCTTCACGCGGCGGACCTGTTTAAACTAACAGGAGAAGGGGCGACGGCGAATCTCTGGCGCCGGAAAATAACCAGTATGCTCTAGATGTGTATGCACGTACATGCATGCGCAGACAGGTGTACTACTGCTAATCGTTATGGTGCTCGCCCTGCTTTGGACCCCCAGGCAGGTGCAGTGCCGGGCCCTATGTCTCGAATGGTTCCAACCCCAACTACTGGAGGTCCTTCTCATATGTCCTGTGGAGCCAGGGGACATGAGAATAGGATGACTGGCCTTACCAAACGAAGACTTAAAATAATGCACTGGAATGCGGAGGGAGTCAGCAACAAAAAAATAGAATTAGAAAAAATCTTGGACCAAGAAAAAGTCAGCATATGTTGCTTGCAAGAAACTCACCTCAATGAAAATATAGCCTTCAAAATCAGAGGCTACCAGTGTTACCGATCTGACCGAAAGGACAGGCGAAAAGGTGGGATACTGACCCTTGTAAGAAATAACATCATGGCTTCCCAAATCAAAGTCTACATGGAAGGGGCTGAGTATCAGACACTTAAACGTGAGACAGGTAATACAGATCTACATCTGATCAATTACTACTGTCCAAGTGACCGCCCACAGGCACTGGACACTCTACCACTAAAAGAAAAAATGATTGTGTGTGGCGATTTCAACAGCCACTCGCAGAGCTGGGGCTATGATCACATGGACCAGAGAGGAGAGAGACTAGAAGACTGGCAGGATGAGAATAGATTCATGTTGATTAACAAGCCGTCCGACCCACATACTTTCTACTCGAGATCATGGCACTCTACAACTACACCTGACCTGGCTTTTCATTCACCAGACCTGGAGTGGAACATTACACGAATTGTTGGGAAACAACTTGGTGGCAGTGACCATCGGCCAGTCTTTCTAACCGTAGAAAATGAGCTTGTAAGTGAAAGCAGCACCCTCTCGAGGTGGAACTACAAGAAAGCAGACTGGGCAATGTACAAGCATCGCACCAGCATATTGGTTAGAAACCTGAACACTGAGAAAGACATAAATAAAGTAGTTGAAGAGTTTGGGAAATGCATACTACAGGCAGCGCGAGAAACAGTACCAAGAGGAGCCCGTAAACAATATAAACCCTACTGGAGTAGTGAACTGGAACAGTTGCATAATGATGTTGAAGTGTTTAGAAAGCAAGCAGAGGCCACACCCAGCCAAGAGCACCACAATAAATTCCAGCATGCAAAAGCCAAATTTCAAAGGGCCAGGCTGCAGGCTAGACGGAAAAGCTGGCAGGAGAAAACGGAGTCTCTGAACTTTGAAAGAGACACAAGGAAATTGTGGAAGCTAATAAAACAGCTTAATGACGAGGGCACAGGGAGAAACTCAAAAATTGCGCTACATAAAGATGGAAAAATCTTAACAAGAAAGCAAGCAGCTGACCATTTTGCGGACTCATTCGCACAAGATAGCAATATCAAAATTAGTCCAGAGAAACAACAAGAGATTCGAGAGAAACGACAACATACAGGACAGAAGGAAATAGTACATGAGGTTCTGGAGGCACCCATCACAATCAGCGAACTGGAGCTAGCCATATCAAAACTGAAAATGAGAAAGTCACCAGGAGCTGATGGTATCTCCAATTAAATGATCAGGAACCTAGGAACAGAGGCCAAAACAAAGCTGTTGCAGATCTTCAATAACAGCTGGACCTTAGGCAGTGTTCCACAAGCCTGGAGAGAAGCAATCATGATACCCCTCCTAAAATCAGGGAAAGATGGTTCCATTGCCTCTAGCTACAGACCAATTAGCCTCACCAGCTGTCTCTGCAAAACACTGGAGCGCATCATCAATCACAGACTGCAGTGGTACATTGAAAGTAAAAACATCCTTGTGCCACAGCAGGCTGGCTTTAGGCAGTGCTACTCTACGGAAGATCAGACAACCTACCTCTCTCAAGAAATTGAGGATGCATTCCAAGAGAAGAAGCTGGTGCTTGCGGCATGGATAGATCTGAAGAAAGCCTTTGACAAAGTCTGGAAAGAAGGTCTGATGAAGAAACTGAGAAACTGCAAAGTCAATGGAAGAATGTACAAATGGGTGAAAGCATACTTGCATAACAGAAGAGCCCGAGTACAGATAGACGGACTCAAGAGCAAGAAAGTACTACTGCGTCACGGTGTCCCCCAGGGCAGAGTCTTGTCCCCCACACTTTTTCTAATCTTCATCAATGATCTTGTTGCTCACCTACCGCATGGAATTAAAGCGGCAATGTACGACGATGACCTGGTTCTATGGAGCACAAATGAATATACATCAGTGGCCACCAGATTGCTACAAAGTGCTGTAGATACATTTGCTGCATGGGCAAATAGATGGTGTGTCAGCATAAACACTGACAAGTGCAGCACCACCCTATTTACCCTCTCTCCAAAACAAAAGGCAGGGATCATCCAGATAAATGGAACACCCCTAAGAGAAGATAAAGAACCAACATACCTTGGAGTAACATTTGATGGCAAGCTGACATGGAGAAAGCACATCAACAAAGCAGTAGCAAAGGCCAGAAGGAAAATAGCCATTCCTGAGAAAGCTAAGTGGAACCACATGGGGAGCTAGTACGAAAATACTTAGCAAAGTTTACCAACAGAGCATACGACCACACCTGGAATATAGGGTCAACTGCGTGGTGTTCAGCATCAAAAACCACACTACAAGAGCTGGACTAAGGTGCAAAATCAAGCACTTAGAGTTCACCACAGGAGGGATGAGATCAACCCCTATAGTGGAAATGGAGAAGATGGGGAGGACACAGGCACTGAGTTAGCGCAGAAATACGAAAACGCTAATACAAGCAGAAACGTTCCTCAGCTTGCCAGGCCACCCTATGAAGAACAGATTTGAAAACCTAGTTATGGGGCGGTTGAAAAGAAGTAGTTTTATCCACCAGGCCAAACGACTCTGCAGAGAAACCACTGATCTGCCCACAGTTGGTATCCCCCTAACAACTATTCCAGAGCGAACTCCATGGAAAGATGAGCATAGACTATCGTTACAAATCCAGACAAAAGTGAGAGGAATATTTGACAAGGAAGAACAGAACAGTGTGCAGCGCAGAACAGCCACTCTCAGCTTCCTTGATGAAGAATACCCACAGGATCTCTGGATCCGAGTCTACACAGATGGGTCAGCACAAAATGCTGTTCGAAATGGAGGAGCGGGAGTGTACATAGAATACCCAAATAATACTAGGGACACAGCCAGAGTACCGACAGGAAAGTACTGCCATAACTATGATGCCGAAATTGAGGCAATCAAGATATCAACAGAGAAATTACTAAATAACAGCAATGGTACACAACCTGTGGTGCTACTAACAGATGCAAAATCAGTACTCGAGGCGCTCCTCTCTGGGAAATTGCCAGTACTAAGGACACTACTTTCTGAACTTAGCAGTCAGCATAAAGTCACCATACAGTGGATACCATCCCACTGTGGAGTACCCGGAAACGACAGAGCTGATCAATTGGCTAAGGAAGGAGCCAAAGAAAAACAGCCTGATGTGCCCGTTACATACCACCAAAAGAAAAGAATGATCAAATCAGTCAGAAAGCCACCAAAACCTGCTCAAGATGACTACCACGTTATGGACAGACCAGAACAAGTCATTATTCTGCGCCTCAGAACAGGACACAATAGATTACGCAACCACATGTATACAAAATTCAAGATTGGTGAAACAGCCATGTGCACATGTGGATTGGCGTCGCAGACAGCAGAGCACATACTCCAAGACTGCCCAAAATATAACATATCTAGGCAAACCTTCTGGCCTAGAGAGACGACAGTGGAAGATAAACTCTATGGACCACTGTGTGAACTGAAAAAAAACAACAGTTCAATTCATGCAAGAGACGACATTGCAGATATAGACATATTTCAAGCGAACGAAAGAAGAAGAAGAATACAGCGTAGCTCATTCAGGGGAGTTAGAAAGTGAAGACAAGACGACATTGACATTCATTGACGTTCATTTAGACTATCATACATTCATATCATCTACATTAATCATTATCATTTATATCACATTCGAAGTTTACCGTCCTTCGAAACTGTAATATGTCAATTAACACCATGTATTGCACATTACATGCTTGTTGCTAAAATGTTGATGTTCCATTAAACAGAAACATCAGTTATAAAAACAAGTCGATCAGCGTGTGTACGAAAGACAGCGGCAGAACATCCCGCTTGCCATATTTTGTTGCAAGATTAGATGAGTATATTTTCCTCTAATTTTGATATGCACCCTTAACAACGCATCCTCTTTTCAGCAAAAGTGTGTAAATATTTAGTACATAACAACTGTGAAATTGTATTGGAAAATATATTGCTATCAATTGTCAAATAACATAAAGCCTTACAATGTCATCATTACATGACTTCATCCAGGCTGGTAAAGAACTAGAATATACTGGAGAAAACTAGAGAAATGGGCAAATGAAAGATACAAAGAAGAAACAGACAAACTGAGAGATGAGAGAGCAATGGAAAGGCAACATCAAAAGGAGATGAGGAGTTAGAAGAAACAACCAGGCAAAAGCAATTAGAGTTAGACCATGCCACCAAACAAAAACAGATACAGATAGAAGAAGCCACTAAACAGAAGGAATTAGAAATAAAACAGAAACAAATAGAGATGAACGATGCCACCAAGCAAAAACAAATAGAGGCAGAGTCACAAACGAAGTTAAAGATAAAAGAGATGGAGATTGACTCTAACACCCAGATAGCCTCTACTAAATTGAAAAGTCAAGAAGAACAAAATAAATTCTCGAAATATAAAGGGTTAATCAAGCCTTTCTGTCAAGGCGATTCAATATCAGCTTGGACTGAGAATGTAGAATTCCAACTTATAACTCAGAAAATACCATTACAAGATTGGGCAATGATCTACATGAGAAATCTCAGTGGGGAGCCATTAAAGGTCATAGAATCAATACCAACAGAACTAAGAAGTAATTATCAGTACATTCATGATAGGATTATGCAGCATTTTTTACTCGATGCTCCTGGATATCAGATCCAGTATTCACAGATAAAGCCAAAACCTACTGAAACGTTCCTAGATTATGTTTCAAACGTCCAGAGTATATTCAATAAATGGCTTAAGGCGTCGAAAGTAGGGAAGAATTTTGATAAATTACAGGACTTAATGGTGATGGTTAAAGTTATATCCACCGTCCCTACTCCCTTTGCTAAGTTCCTTCAACAGGCAGACATTGAATCTATAGAACAACTCGAAAAACGAGGTTCTGCTTATTTTTCCTCAAACAGGGACATATTTAAAACATCCATACATGATACTGAGATTACTGCCTTTGTTAAAAACATACCAAGCAGGTCTTACAAACAAAAAGAGTATCAAAAGAAAGATAAACCATATCAGAAGCCACCACAGTGTGGTTACTGCAAATTGTTCCATCCAAGTTATGCCATGTGTGATAAGAGTCCCTCTTATCCTGCTCATCTAGAAATGATGATGAAAAAGCAGGAAAACAAACGAAACTCTTACAAACGTGCTGTTAAATGCTTCTTTTGTTCAAGTTATGGCCATTATAGTTCTAAGTGTTTGGGCAGGCAACAAATGAAGGCAAGCAATGCCGTGCTCATCGATACGTCATCTGACGATGAGAGTATAGTCGATTCTGAACTTGAAAATGTATTACCAACCAGTGAGTGTGAGAGTGTGAGTGCAGCTACTGATATATTAGACTTTAATAAGTGTAACACATGTCACCAGTTTCATACGGACGGCAAACTGAAATGTGGGCATTGCATACCATGTTCCAACGAAGATGCCAATGCAGCTTTAGCCTCCAGAGGCAACTTAAAGTTCCACGATGCACTGGTCAACGAACAACCATGCCAATGTTTACTTGATAGCGGCAGCACTCTACTTGGCGTTAAAAGAGACCTAGTTAAGCCAGAAGATTATACGGGTGAATTTGTCAAATGCCGCACTTTCTCTGGAAATATAGAGAAATACCCGCTGGCGAAAGTACGCATAAACACCCCGTTCCTTTCAGGCACATTTACATGAGCAATCCTGCAAAATCCCTGTACTGATTTGATTTTAAGTTGTTTGCCATCATTAAAACAGTGTACTGATGAAGAAATATTAGCCTGGAAACGAATAAACACGGCTAATGCTGTAACGAGGTCAGATACTCAAACACATTACACTGACCTACAAAACGAAATGTTACAGTTGTTAACACCCACCGGTGCTAGTAACAGTGCTACTCGACAAGAATTTATCGAAGCACAACGCAACGATCAAACTATCGCACCTTATTTTAAATTGTTAGGTGAGCGAGTGAAAGTTACTAAGAATGCATCTTGGTATTTTAAAGTACATAACGGAATTCTCATGCGTTATTATACAACAAATAACCATGAAATTCAGCAAACGGTGTTACCTGTAAAACACCGACAAAATGTGCTAAACATTGGACATGAGTCACCGTTTGCTGGACATTTAGCCTACGACAAAACGAGAGCCAGAATTTTGGCACACTTCTACTGGCCCAAATTTTGTAACGACATTAAAATGTTATGTCGATCATGTACTATTTGTCAACATTTAGTAAGAAAGGGAAAGCATGTGACAGCCGAGGTTCAGCGTTCCATGTTGGCTTCTAGACCATTCGAAAGTGTAGCGGTAGATATTGTTGGACCTCTGAATCAGGTGTCGAACAAAGGAAACCGTTTATACTAACCCTCGTGGATATCTGTACAAGGTGGATCGAAGCAGTACCACTAAAATACATTACCTCCAAAGATGTGGCAAATGTGTTTTTACATCTATTTTATCGATTTGGTTTTCCTCGAACAATTTTGAGCGACCGAGGAACCCAATTTATTTCGGCTGCTATGCAAGCCCTAACAAAATTGCTAGGAATAGAACAGCATTTCTGTAGCCCTTATCACCCTGCGAGTAATGGATTATAGAAAAGATTAACGGGGATCTCAAACACATGCTGGCTAAAGTAACAGCAGAGAACCCATCTGATTGGGACACTCTACTACCAGCAGTGCTATTTGCCCATCGAGAAATTCCGCACTCAAGTACGGGTTTCTCACCTTTCGAGTTAGTTTATGGGGCGAACCCTCGTGGACCCCTAACAATCTACCATCAGCTAATCACCAGCTCAGTAGACAATCCAACAGCAGTAACACCATATGAGATGGTAACAGAGACACGCGATAAAATCATGAAAGCGTGTCTAATAGCCAAATCATCTTTGGAGAGAAAAGGTCAGATGTACCGCGAATATGCAAACAAGGGTGCCAAAACCCTCCACCTTGAACCCAATCAAAAGGTACTGCTTTTACTACCAGATAAACGTAATTTGTTACTAACATCATGGCAAGGGCCATTCAACGTCGAACGAAAGATATCAGATGTCGACTATGAAATATCGATAAAGGGAAAATTAAAGATATTTCATATCAACATGCTGAAGCCTTATTTCTCACGACAAGAACTTACGACAGACGAACAGAGTGCACCTACACCAATCAACCGGACGACAGACGTACACAACACGACTACACTAGGTAGGGCGACAGATCATGATGACATCGCAAACACACCTAGGCAGGAGACAGTACACACAGCTAGTACAACAACAGTACTTAATCAGACGGATGACGACGGAATAGAATTACCAGTCCCGACAGTCGACACGACAGGGACAATCGATAGTATACGTATAGAACCCAAACTGACAGACGAGCAACGACAACAACTGATAGAATTAGTAACTGAGTACAAGGACATTTTCTCTGACATCCCAGGTAAGACAGACAGAATAGAACACTCTATAATTCTGACTGATAGCACACCCATCAAATGTCGACCTTATTCCATCCCATTAAGTTACAGGGAAAATCTCGACAAGGAATTGTTAAATCTAGAGTCGAGTGGAATAATTCAGAAATCTCAGTCAGAGTATTCTTTTCCTATAGTTCTAGTCAGAAAAAAAGGACTCGATTATCCGCCTCTGCGTCGATTATAGGCGCTTAAACAACGTGACCAGGGTCGATGCAGAGCCTATCCCATCTTGTGACGACCTAATCCTTGATATGTCAACATCACGTATCTTCTCAAAACTAGATCTCACAAAAGGCTATTGGCAGGTCCCGATGGAATCATCCTCTATTCCTTTGACTGCTTTCTCAACACCTCTAGGCCTGTACGAGTGGCGCTTTCTTCCTTTCGGTCTTCGTAATGCACCAGCCACTTTTGTCCGACTCACTAGGGATCTTCTGCACGGAGTGACCAATACTTCTACTTATATTGATGACATTTGCATCCATACAGCAGACTGGACAACACACCTACTGACACTGCGACATGTCTTCGATAGATTGCGATTATTTGGTCTTACAGTGAAACCCACCAAAGTGGAGTTGGGAATGGAAGAAATTGATTTTTAGGCCATACAATCACCAGAGGCCAACTAAGAACTGATGAGAAAATCGTGACCAAGATTCTCAATCTAACTATGCCTACGGCCAAGAAACAGGTCCGTAGCTTACTTGGTCTTGTCAATTATTACAGCAAATGTATACCAAATTTGGCTGAAATCACCAGTGTCTTTTCTAATGTGTTAAAAGCATCTGTAAAACTTAATGTTCAGGATGCATAGTTAATCGGTGCGTTATCAAAATTGAAACATTTATTTAGCGTTCCACCTATCTTGCGTTTGCCTAATGTCAATCTTACGTATTTTCTCCGCACAGACGCAAGTTCTATTTCCATTTCTGGAGTCCTAGGCCAGTTTTATGAAGGAAAGTTTCACCCAATAATGTACGTGAGTCGTAAGATCAGCCCGGCTGAAGGAAGATACTCAGCCTCTGAATTGGAAGCTTTAAGCGTGATATATTCTGTCAGGAAACTTCATCGATTCCTGGCGGGTACAGAGTTTGTTATCGAAACCGATAATTCGCCTCTGACGGTCATGCAAACAGGGGTTCATCGCAACAATAGGATCTACAGGTGGTCCTTAATTTTGCAGAATTATGCCTTCACGATTAAACATTTGAAGGGAAGTTTGAACTCTTTAGCCGACACATTGAGTAGACCTTCTCATATTGAAATACCTGAAATACGAGAAGAGAGCGACCTTACATCACCAGAAACATTGACACTGTAATTACTTAGTGCCCTATGTGGTGATTGTGAACACTAAAGTGCGTTATCATCGCCAGTCGCTTACATATATGTAATATAAACTGTGTCAGCATTAGTGGAATGAACAGACGCATTTGTGAATTGTCTACACCACTACCACTTATACAACCCTTGAGTGGATGGAAATTTGAGACTTGAACCTACACCAACTAGTAGCATACCATTAGTATGAACATTACCCAGGACAAGATCGTAAATCAGACTTTGTCTACCTGATCTTTGTTTACGAGGACATTCTACAGAGGACACGGCTCGAACATCACACCTGGATGTAATTAGTTAGTATAGTTAGTTAACAATTATTTGTGATATGTACATAACATGTTTTTATAAACAGTCGCGTATAACTTCATATTTTGTGAAAATATTAGAATTATTTATGTAGATTTACCATATAACTGTATTTAGCACATTTCAGATTTATAATGTACCTATAGTTAGTTAAGAACTTATTTAAGTTAACATCTACATCATATTACTTTAATTTATCACCATTTAAACTTAATTAGTTAGATAAGTTAAGGAAAACATCACTTACAAATTAACACCATCATTTAATAATTTATATCATTTTAGGCATTAAAACACTTTAAGGTAATTAACCCATTTTTCTTAAATTGAATTAATTAGTTAGATTATTTCCCTTAGAGAAAGTTAGAACAGTGCACCAATTTATCATAGATTAGTTAGATCAGTCATTACTATAGGATTGATAGCGAACAATCCTTTTCAATCATGTATATTTTTGTATATATTGACAAGTGCATAAAAACAGCACAGTCTTGTGGCTTGAATACCCATTTCAATTCAGCCAAACATTTAATGTACATAATTTTGGTTCATCCATGCATTATTTCGTGAACCATATTCTAATGACGGCCCAATATTTTAAAACCACTTTTGAATGAAAGGTGAATGAAAGATGTGTGAATGACAGGGAGAGAAGAACGAAAGATGCGTGAATCATAAAGATAGAATGTATTAAATTAGGAGAGTGAGAGAGATATTGCGGTATTTTTCCACCGCACAAAACGACTTGTTGTGACTTGTCTGTGTCAATATGTGTAATCAATGTGTTGTCATTTTTTATAAGTGTGTAGTCGCCATACTTTAGTGGAAAACATAGGGAACATACTTTGAGCATCTTAAAACGGCACTGTAGACATAAATTAGCATAACACACTTATTTGTGACTACAGTAAACCACTTTACGGCGCTCGAAATAATACATACACGTAAAGTTAGAAACGCATACACATGTCAGTAAGTTAAATACACTTTAATTTAGTAGAGAACACACAACCAACCAGAAAACAAACACATAAACTTGCATACATCATTACTTTCAAAGAACCATAACTACTCCAACAGGGGAAACAATAATATCTCTAAAGCCTTAGTGTAACACTTAAATATTTCGTCACAAGCGGAAGCTAAAAGGTGAAGAGTGGCACAGTAAACATGCATACGAGTTGGGGCTTATTATATGGGCAGCATGAACATTTATTGTCCATGTTTTGCACTCATAATAGAGGCAAGTTGTTAGGGATTGTTAATTTTGGACAATCTGAGGACAGGCCGAATGGCATTGGATCCGGACCTCACAATTCTCATAAATATAATGACAGTTTATAGCCAACTGTACTAGTGTCATGAGCTACTCAATTAGCCAAGTGAAGTGATACAACAGTGTGGACAAAGGAAGTGAGAGATCTTGTCCTATCCCCATAAGAGAAGTAGAGAACTCAAAAAGTCTTTGACAAAATTAGACAGCCAATTTTTGTAAGATTACTTGTGTTACCCCCACAACTTAAGAGTTTGTAACACAACAGGGGAGGATGGAGAGCCTGTCAAAGACTTAGGAGGGAGCTCTAAGCTAAGGAGAGCTAAAATAGAGCTTAGGAAGAGGGCAAGTGACGTAACAGGATAGGAGACCAGACAGGAGAGACACTAACGCTATAAATAGCGATAACGGGACACCCTTGTGTCAACAAGGAGGGCAACCAGTGCAGATGAGCTGGGTTACCCAAGAGTCTGGGGAACCCGATGCACGAGGAAGGACCGAGTAACTCTGGTCAACACAGCCCAGTGCCCAGCACGTAAACCAACGAACGCACGCTGAGCTAATTGCTTGTGGCTGAACACGCCACGCTCAGCGAGCTCAGACAGACACCAGACGGCGTAGGAATCAGACGTGTATCCGCTAGGGATACTTTGTGGTTATTAAGGACAGTATAATAGTTATAATAGTCTAGCTTAGCTTCAGTAGTTATAATGTTTATATCATCTCCTCATTCCATCTTATCGTCATCACATTCTATGTTCACTACCGTTGTGGTATTCCGCTCATGGAGCTATTGTTGATCAGCTCCGAATAAACATGTATCCTTTTGCAAACAATACGAGTTGTCACTTTCGTGTAGTGCAAAAGAAGGGAATCCTTGTACGCCTGTCGCAAGTGAGTTGCTGACATCCACCCAACAAAAAAAATTTAGTTCTGGAGATTGTACAGCAGATTGCAATGTTTGTTTATATGCGATGTATAATTTACTGGTCAGAGATGAAGTCCATATTATGAAATGGATTACATCTTCACGGGGAAACATCAGCGTTCAATGGTGAATGTTTTCGTGCTGCACGAGAGTAATCTTATAACAAGAATGTTGCGTAGTGGAACGGGAGTGTTCAGAGGTGTCGCCAATATTTCTACCGATAGTGGGTGCTTTAATGAAACGTTATTATTGTATAAATCTTACCATTTATCACCAACATCTGAATGTGTGAATATTGTTGAATGGGATTAAATGTGAAATTGTGCACACTTTAAAGCATCGCTATGAAGTTGTACACATATCTTTATCAAGAAGCTGATCGCGGGAAACTGTTTCATACTATTACAAATTCCGAGAAAAGAACAGTGAGTGCAAAAACGGTCATTTCGTCGATGGGTGCAAGAATCTGGAATGAAACCAACACGCGGTAAGCAAATGGTAGGTAAAAGGCAATTGTAGACAGCTTTGACAAGGATGTCATAAGGCGAGCTATTATAAAAATGCTGGATGCCAAAGAAACAGTGGCTGTAAGAAAACTTAGGGTTTAGTTGAGAAAGAACAATGACATAGAGCTGCCCAACACAACTTTGTGGAAAATTATAAGAACATTAGGCTTCATGTTTAGAAAGTACAAGGGATGTAGAAATATTTGCGAGCAACCGCATTTAGGAGCCATGAGAAGCAAATACCTACGTGAAATAAGGGAATTGCGCAAAGAAAATTCTGACAGAGTATTTGGATGAAACTTGGATCAACGCGCACCACACAAATGAAAAGGAATGTGAATCAGTGGATGGAAAGATAAAGAGATGTGTGCCCAGTAGTAAAGTACAGCCTTTGGCACACCCCATGCTGGTAGTACGCTTAATGGCTTACTACAGAGTGCTGGACTCGTGTTCGTATCAAAGCATACAGACAATAGGGATTATCACAATGATATGAATTGGAATGTATTCAGAAATTGGCTTGAAGAATACAGTGCTTCCATCCCTAGATAGACCGTCTTGTCTAATTTATGGACAATGCGTCATATCACGAATGTTGTTGCCCAAAATAAAATCTACGGCATCGAGCACAAAGGAAGCAATAAAGATATGGCTCTGAGGTGAAAACATATCATTTCCAGAAACGTATTTCAAGCTAGAATTGCTGTCCTTTGTAAAACAGACGCCCAAAAGTAATGAATATAAAATCGACAAATGTATAGAAGAGCTTGGCCATAGGTGCTTGAGACTTCCGCCGTACCATTCCCATTTAAACCCTCTAGACCAGTGGTCCTCAACCGGTGGGGAATTCCCAATTTGGGGGAAAATTTGGGGATGGGGAGGAGGGGGAGGGAATTTTAGGGTTTCCAGGGGGAATTAAGATTATTTCAAGATCGCATTGATAAAAGAACCAGTTACTTTATATTATTTTCCCCTCTAAATTTTACGGTTCTGTACTTCTCACCCTAATGAAATTCGCTTTATAACGTAAGTAGACCCGCAAATCACGTTTTATGTTGATGTCTAGTCTTGTTCTAGTACGTGTTATTAAATTTAGCTTCCATTTTTATGTATACTGTGTAAGGGTGGGCGATTTATAGGGAGGAAATTCGAAGGGGGGGGGGGGCGGTGACGTTCTGAACATATGGTAAACGGGGACATGGGCCAGAAAAGATTGAGAACCAGTGCTCTAGACGTTGTATGTTCTAAAATAAAAGGACAGATGGCATATGACAATATTACATTCAAGTTGTCTGACGCCAAGATACTAACCCAGTCCGCGCTATGAAATATTGATAAAAGTTAGTGAAAAATATGTGAGGACTATGTGTTGAAAGAGGAAGGTGATTATTGGAGAAAGGATGGATTGCATTTTATGCAACCGAGAGCAGTCATCAACCTACTGGAATCGTCCAACACAAATTAAAGTCTAAGCAGATCGCAGACATTAATCCACATGCACACCTCTGGGATATATTTGCTTCAACTATTCAGAAGAATTGCAGGCCCTAAACATTAAAGTATCGGCACAAACAATACAACTTATTGTCAATGGCAACAATTTGTATTCCACACTAATGAATTTTCAGTTCCTGAAAGCCCTTCACCGGTGACAAACAACTGGCATTGGGGGAAAAAGCACTAAACGCATTGAATACCAACAGAAGAGTAATATTGCGGTGAAAATTGATATTTTAATAACGAAGACACAAACAATAGATTGCACGATTTATTGCCTGGCATATTTCGCTGCATCTCGTCAGGTACATACTGCAGAAATCACACAACTTACGTGAATTAATTAGATAAATCCTTCAAACTGAAATATACACATGTTCGCACAGTAATGTCGATTGTCTACCACGGTAATTTTAAACTGACTAACATGTCTTTCTGCTTACACAAGGACGGCTTACGAAGGTTGATTAGTATAGCTTCAGCAAACTTTAACAATCGACTACTTTGTGTGTTGAACAACACACGGAAGGCACTGTCTCTTTCAACCACGTGACCACTCTCGAGCACATGTCTCCCGACCGATGAAGCCAGACTTTTCCGGTGTGTCGGCCTGCCTAGGCTACCATCTTCTGTGTGTAGTATCTTGTCCAACCAATTCGGAATATGTTCCTAAACCCTGCAATGTAACTGTCGCTCAGTTCTGCCTATGTAGATGGCCTCGCATCTGCATGTAAATTGATAAATACAATTTGATTTGGCGTACAAAGCTACAGGTTCTTTTACTGCTGGGACTGGGATCGGTGTGTTTCTGTACCTGATGACTAGAGCTGCAGCACAGAATGTTCGCTCGACTGCTGTGGTGAGCCGGTCCCGCAGACGTTGCATTACGTCATCTCCTCGGAAAGTTAGCTGGATGAATACTTTGAGTTTAGGGACTGTAGTTACTTCTGATTTCGGTTTAGGCTTTGGCAGTGGCGCTTTATAAATCCTGTGGAGTACCGATTCAGGTTTAAGGCATTCTTCAGAGTTTTAAATTCCTCTGTCAGTGTGACCTGGGTGCATATCTTCCTAGCACGGTCAAACAGGGTCCGTGCTAAGCCCCGTTTGTACTGGACAGGTGCGAAGCTCTGAAAATTTAAGTATTGGCCAGTCCATGTTTCTTTGCGGTACACCGATCTTTGAATTGTGCCATCTGCTCTACGTCTCATTAGGATATCTAGAAACGGCAACGCTTCGTTGTGTTCGTGTTCCATAGATAAAGAGATGTTTATATGTGTCTCGTTCATTGTGGCCTGGAACGACGTTGCTTGTAGCTCGTCTGTGGTGATAATTAGTATATCGTCCACGTAACGACGGTAAAAGGCCAAGTTATTGATTTCTGAGGATCTCTTTTCTTCTAAGTGTGCCATGAAGATGTCCGCTAGAATAGGTCCAAGTGGGCTCCCCATGGCCACTCCGTCATTTGTAACCCTTGTAATATTGAAACCTGACAAATTGAGTGGTGCAGTACTGATGGACATATCAGACTACCAGAGAAAAATGACGCATCTAAATTCAGAGTAGAGCAAACAGTCAACAAGTCGGAGGACCTGGATGCAAAAATGAGGAAAGAAATCCAGTCACTTGTGAATGCAGGACACATCAGTGAGGCCACTGCAAAAACGCTCACACCGCGTGGCTCCCAAACACCTCAGATGTACGGTCTACCCAAGCTTCACAAGCCCAGCATCCCACTAAGACCAATCCTTTCCATGGTTAACTCGGCACAACACCAAATGGCGAGATGGCTAGCTGAAATTTTAAAGCCAGTACGACAGTCCTTCGATCCAAGAACACTCAGGGATACATTAGAACTGGTGGAATTATTGGATACTATGGACATAAACAACGTTCCTAGATATCCTAATGAGGCGTAGAGCAGATGGCACAATTCAAAAGATCGGTGTAGGCTACCGCAAAGAAACATGGACTGGCCAATACTTAAATTTTCAGAGCTTCGCACCTGTCCAGTACAAACGGGGCTTAGTACGGATCCTGTTTGACCGTGCTAGGAAGATATGCACCCAGGACACACTGACAGAGGAATTTAAAACTCTGAAGAATGCCTTAAACCTGAATGGGTACTCCACAGGATTTATAAAGCGCCACTGCCAACAGCCCAAACCGAAATCAGAAGTAACTATAGTCCCTAAACTCAAAGTATTCATCCAGCTAACCTTCCGAGGAGATGACGTAATGCAACGTCTGCGGGACCGGCTCACCACAGCTGTCGAGCGAACATTCTGTGCTGCAGCTCTAGTCATCAGGTACAGAAACACACCGATCCCAGTCCCAGCAGTAAAAGAACCTGTAGCTTTGTACGCCAAATCAAATTGTATTTACCAATTTACATGCAGATGCGAGGCCATCTACATAGGCAGAACTGAGCGACAGTTACATTGCAGGGTTTCGGAACATATTCCGAATTGGTTGGACATGATACTACACACAGAAGATGGTAGCCTAGGCAGGCCGACACACCGGAACAGTCTGGCTTCATCGGTCGGGAGACAGGTGCTCGAGAGTGGTCACGTGGTTGAAAGAGACAGTGCCTTCCGTGTGTTGTTCAACACACAAAGTAGTCGATTGTTAAAGTTTGCTGAAGCTATACTAATCAACCTTCGTAAGCCGTCCTTGTGTAAGCAGAAAGACATGTTAGTCAGTTTAAAATTACCGTGGTAGACAATCGACATTACTGTGCGAACATGTGTATATTTCAGTTTGAAGGATTTATCTAATAAATTCACGTAAGTTGTGCGATTTCTGCAGTATGTACCTGACGAGATGCAGCGAAATATGCCAGGCAATAAATCGTGCAATCTATTGTTTGTGTCTTTGTTATTCAAATTCATCACGGGAAAACATTGTTTTGAAATTTGATATATTGTGGCATAACAAGAACCATGAGAACAAACACGTTGTCAAAAGGGGGGACAACACACGAACATACGAATCAATAAATATACACGTCAATGAAAAGAGGACCAACATCTTGGCCGAAGCCCACTACAGAGACATTCACAACTATATCCGTTCTTCAAAACAGGTAATCATGCTCCGTCTCAGCAGAGTAGACAGTCTTTCACGAAGCCCTAAACGGTTCTTTCGCCCATATGCACGTGTGAACAAATTATACAGACAGCTGAACATATCCTTAAAAATTGACACATGATGACAAAATTGCGGTATCATCTCTGGTCGTGCAAAATATGTGATCATGTTCCGTCTCAGCAGAGTAGACAATCTTTCATGAAGACTCAAAACGGTTCTGTCGCCCATGTGCACGTGTGAACAAACTACACAGACAACTAAACATACCTTTAAAAATTTAACACATGATGACTAAATTGCCGTATCATCTCTGGCCACTCCATACGCACATTAAAGCACAGCTGTTTGGAATCTTTCACGAACTCCATATAAAAAGCTAAATGCATCCTAATAACATGACTCCTTGTGTACACATTATTAACCAGCAGGTGAAGAAACAAGAAGGAAATAAAAAGTAAGTTAAGAAATATATTCCTTCTACACTTATGTCCATTTCCATTTCGATTCCATATTATTTAACCGATGCCTCTGTAAATTCTCTGTCTTTACTAATATTACACATTGCAACCACTCCCATACGAATCTGGATACGCATTGTGTCTTCACCTGAATTGACGAGCATTACTGTAAAACACGTTTGTTAGCGTGAATTCATTAGTTTTTCGCAAAAAAAAACATCAAATAAATGTTGCCGCTTTCCATAATTTAAGTTGCCTTTGGACCTATCAAAGACATATTCCTTGGGTGGGAGTAAATATAAGACGGCAGGGAAAATTCCATAAGGTTGCAAAGGACATTTAAAAAAAAAATTAATCGTGAATGAGGGCTATCATTTGTAAATGGACTATAGCAGCGCTAGATTTTATTAGATGTAGCAAGTTAAATGGTTTGGCCATGCAAATAGGTTACCAACTAACAGTATACCACAGCAATCAATCATGTACAGACCAGATGGAAGCTGAGGAAGAGGCCGACCACGTAAAAGATGGACGGAAAAAAATAGCAGAGTCCTTGGGAATATCGATACATGAAGCCTATAAGCGGGTACTCTCCCGCTATTTATACTTCACCCCGACACCGCAATGTACAAGAGGAACAGGATGAGATGAGATGGGATAATGAGACAGGCAGACACATACACACGCACATTCATCACACACACACACACACACACACACACACACACCTGCATACATAATTACATCATTAAAACAAACTCTCACAGTTATGCACCCACTCAATAACACACAAATACACACTCCCTCGCATACACATATACTCACTCACAATCACAAACTCACTGGCAAAAGTTTACTTATGCATACATACATACACACTTACACACTCACGCACGCGCGAGCACGCACCCAGACAGACAGGCAGGTAGGCAGGCACGCAAGCAGGCAGGATGTGTAGTAGTGTCATTAAACCTCGATAGGGAGGAATACTTTGTAATTCGTTATATACTGTGTGCAAAATTTCATCCGATGTCTGTTGAGAATTGAGTGCTAGAGTGCTGGTTGGGATATGGTAACTTTTAATTCTTTCATTTGGATTAATTGAAAGTGCTAGTCTGGAACATGGGTAAGTGATACTTGTAGCTGATACCAGTAATGGTTAAGACAGTATGGAGAGATTTGAGCCCATTCGTTATTTCTCTATATGTTAGAACAGGGTTTGGAGACTACATCTTAATAAGGGAATTGCTATGAAGATAAGACAGTCTATTTTCGGTCTGGGGTAGGCCCTATTATGCATTTGCATTGTTGTCTCGCCTTTGATAATTCTACAGTTAATGGGAGGATCTACTAGAACAGTGGTTCTCAACCGTTGGGGAATTTCCCCCCCCCCCCCCTTATGAGGGATTTTAAGGGGGTTTTTTTTTGGGGAGGGGGGGGGGGGACGAAGATTGTTTCAAGATCGCGTTAATACAAGAACCGATTACTTGGTATTGTTTTTACCTCCATACTTTACGGTTCTGTACTCCTCGCCCTTCTGATATTCGTCTTATAACGTAAGTAGGCTCACAAATCACGTTTTATGTAGACGTCTAACCTTGATCTAGTATGTGTTATTAAAGTTAGCTTCCATTTTTACGTATACTATGTAGGGGCAGGGTGGGGGGATGGGGTGGAATTTATAGGGAGGAAATACGAAAGGGGAGGAATGACATTCTCAACATATGGTTAAGGGGGGCATGGGCCAAACAAGGTTGAGAACCACTGTACTAAGATATCTTCACTATTTTATAATCTTCTAATCCCGATCATGTGCGATGCCGGAAAGCGCGGGCAGTCATAATTCGCCATTTCACTCGATCACCAGAGTCGTGGATAAGTTCAGTGTACTTGTCTCGACCATGCCATGTGGCCAAGCCATCCAGGTATTTACTTCTCGGTCTTCCCCTTGGTCTGTTCCCTTCGATCTTGCCAGTTGTCACCAAGTTCTCCAATTCATGTCTTCTCATAACATGCCAAATTTTTTTTTACTGTCTACGTCTAATTTCTCTAATCAATTTACAATTTTCATTTGTTTCTTGTAGTACTTGGTCATTGGTTTTTCTGTCTGTCCACGGTATTCTTTGCATTCTCCTCAGAAACCACATTTCCACAGCCATCAGATGTTTTTTAGCTTGACTGCTCATTGTCCAAGCTTCACATCCATACAAAAGAACGGGCTCTATGTAGCACCTTAATGCTCTGTTTCTCGTTTCAATTAACATCTTTTTTATTGGTCAGTATGTTTTTCATCTTGCTAAAGGCTACTTTCATGGCCATGGCGATTCCTGTTCTAATCTCTTCAAGGCATCTCTCATCAGATGTTATGACTGTTCTGAGATAATTGTTCCGATTCACTTGTTAAAGAATATTTCCATTTACTTGTATATTACATTGTGGTATTTCTTGCTTCCTTGTGACGACCATAATCTGTGTCTTTTTACAATTTAATTCCAACCATAGTTGTTCACTGTGTGCAACAACCGCATCTACTACTTGTTGCAGATCCTGCTCATTGTCTACAATCAATACTGTATCATCTGTATATCCAATGTTATTCATGTTTCGTCAACCTATGATGATTCTGTTTATATCTTCTACATTTCTGAAAATAATTTCACTGTTTACGGAAAAAAAAAAGATCTGGAGACATTAGACATCCCTGTCTCATACCTCTCTTAATAGACTGATATTGTCCCACTTCACTATCAATCCTTATGGCAGCTTGTTTTTTCCAATATATGGTGTTTTATATGTCTAATGTCTTTCCCATCAATGTGTAGATCTGCAAGCATATCTACCATGTTGACATGTCCTACTCTATCGAAAGCCATTGTGCAGTCAATAATTTAAAATTTTTTTTTTTTTTTTGCGTATCCCTTACGGGACGTTGCAGTAAACACCGGCATTTTCAGCTGCTGTTGATGTACTAGGCAAGTGTTACGTTTAGTAGTTTGCCATTGCTTTCTGAACGACCGGTCCCTATACCTTTTTCGAAAAAACCAGCACCGCTGTGTTTCGAACCCGGGTATACGGGCTCAAAAACCACGTTCGCAAGCCCTTAGCCACAGAGACGGTGCAGTCAATAAAGCAAAGATGTATATCTTTGTTTACTTCTATAGAACGTTCAATAACTGATCACAGCATATACACAGCATTTACTGTACCCTTGCCTTCTACAAACCCACATTGTTCTTCTCCTATTTCAGGTTGTCTTTTCTTCCTCACTCTTTGCATGATAATACAATGCAAAATCTATGTAATGTGACTCATTATACTAATTGTTCGATGTTGATCACATTCCAAGTCTCTCAATTTCTTTGGGATTGCAATAAATACAGAATTACATAATTTAGAAGAATATCCCTGGTATCATATATTGTGTCTAGCAGTCTGGTGACTTGTTCTATTCAATATTCTTCTAAAGCATTAATCATTTCTGTTTTGATGTTATCTGAAACGGGGGTCTTGCCAACTTTCACATGTTTAAGAACATTCTGAACATCCATCTTCAAAATTGGCGGTCCTTCATTATTAATTTGAATATCATACTGTTCATCTTTGTTATCATCATAAAGGTTCTTCACATAATCTGACCATACATGTAGAATCTGATCGTTTTCTATTATGATATTGCCATCTTTTGTTTTTAGACAGCCTGCAGATGTACTTGTTCTTTTATTAGTAAGGTCCTGAATACTTTTGTACATTGATCTGGTATTTTGACTTGTGTTGTTTTTCAATTTATATACAGTTTTTCTCAAGCCATACTCCTTTTGCCTCCTTATAGAATATTCTGACTTGTCTGCGAATTTCTTCATATTTAGCAGGATTATTTTTGTTTGTCTTCTTGTTCCCATTAGTTGTAAAATTTCTTCAGTCATCAATTTCTTACCACCCACCTTCTTGAATTTTGGAATAGTTGTTTCTGCAGCCAAACTGATTGAATTCTTCAACCTTTTCCCATTGATCATCCTCATCTTTAAATAGGATCTCTAGATCAGACAATATATCAAATCTGTTCTGTACTTCTATGTTGAATTTATTTTGCATTTCCTTGTGATTTCTCAATGTACACAGATCATATTTAGTGTTTGCTTTTATATACTTGACGTTCTTTAACTTTACCGTCACTGTACCTGTAAGTAATCTGTGATCACTATAACAATCAGCACTAGGAACTGTTTTTACAATTGTTAACGCATTTCAAAACCTTCTGCTAATCAGAATGTAATCAGTCTTGTTTCTAATCCTGCTGTCAGGACTCCTTCACGTCCATAGTCTTCTAATGTGTTGTTTAAACCAGATATTTCCTACAATCATTTCCTGCTGTTTTGCCCATTCTACAAGTCTGTATCCTCTTTTGTTTCTCTCTCCCAAACCATGGTTTCCTACTGAGTGTCCATCACCTTGATTTCATACTTTTGCACTGAAGGCACCTATTATGAGGTTTACTAATGAATTTTTACATTTCTTTAAAGCAGACTCTATGTCATAAAATTCCTCTATACTATCTTCACTGGATTCTCCTGTTGGGGTATATACTTGAATAACGTTTATCTTAAAAGGTCTGCCGTTTAATTTAACTAGTAGAACTCTGACACAGCCCAATATCCTTGAATAGATTTTGATGTTTTCCAATTCAAGTTAATTGCTACCCCTCTTTGTCATTCTTCTCCTCCAGAATAAACAATCTTAAAAGCTTCATCTGTCTTAATCCCTGTTCCTGTCAATCACATTTTGCACATCCCTAATATTTAAATTTTCTGTTTCCATATCTTCTTTGATGTTATCTAATTTTTAGTCGTCGCTTAACGTCCTAACATTCCATATTGCTAATTTTAATGTCCCTATCCTTTTCTTGTTATGATCTGTAATTAGGCGAATCATAATGAACTAGGCACTTTAAAGAAGGTGGTTTGTCGTTGCTTTCCTTCCTGGGCAGTGATCTTTCTAATACAATGTGCTTATTTATAATCTCCTAATACAATGTGCTTAATATGATATTAAGTCTGCAAATTATGGGAGATGTGAAAGTATAAATGTGTGCAGCCATCTACACTGAAGAAGAGGTATCACCAGGACATGGTAGGAATATCATCATTATCTAGATGTGACCAGTAAACTAGGTGAGTAGGCTTTTGCATATTATGTCAGAAATCCAAACGGATTGTAATACGAGGGTAAGTTAATAATAAGTAAGTCACAAATGGCTGTAGAAAAATAACTAAATATGATAACAACTTAACACCTATTAATTTTTATACATAAATTGTCCCTTTATTTCTCAACAAAATTTCCACCAACATTGGTGACTAACAGGATAGGAGACCAGACAGTCCTCCCAAACTGCCTGCATAGAACTGCGTGCTGTTTTCTAAACCACATTGTCACTTCACGTTAATCTTCGGCGTCATTTGTGAAATGTCTCCCACCAAGGTGGGTTGTCAGTGTTTGTGCTGACAAATGTTTGTCCCGTGACGCGGTGCAAAGCTAGGTTGAAAAACTTATGAGGGCAAGTCAATAAGTAAGTCACACAGTTCTGTGAGATGGCAGGCAAATGAAAACAAAGCATGCAGTGTGATGCAGCAGGTTGAGAGGACTGATAAAACGATGGGATAAGTGCATCAATGTTGGTGGAAATTATGTTGAGAAATAAAGGGACAATGTATGTATAAAACTAAACCTGTTTCAAGCTATCATATTTAGTTATTTCTACAGCCATTTGTGGCTTACTTATTGACATCCCCTCATACAGTGGATCCTCTCGCATTGCGACATACCTGAAATTGAAGAGGCTCTTAGATTGGCAGAAGACCACATCAGCATGATACAGACATTACCTAAGATGAGACCATGCGATTTATAGGAATCAATTATACAACCAAGTGTGAGTGGTAGAGTCAGTGCCATCAGAAAGATGACGCAAATTACTAACACTATGAAAAAGAATAAGTAACAATCTTCAGTCACCATGTCAGGGAGGTTGGCAGTTGAAGGGTTGTTGATGAATATACACACTTGTAAATGTAGATGTGTCTATGGTGACATGGTGTAGCAAACAGTGTAATAAAGTACACACAAACTTGGCAGTCTTGCAGCACTAATTACTCTCCTTGTTTTGGAGCAGACAACACATCTGAGCAACAGATACACACAACATGAGAGGCCTCACTGCTGATATAATTTAGTTGAATATAATTCTGCTGAGTGGTTTCCTGACCCTTTCAACATCTTCTCTATATATGGGAGTGGGAGCTTCATTTTAATTCACACTCTGTGTAGATGTCCACAACCTCAAGTTGACAGCTGCTTTCTTTATGTATTCTCATACTGATATTTGAAGGTGCAAGAGTAAGAAAAGAAGAAGTAGTAGTTTTAGAAGAAATAGATGAAAAAGGAGGAGGAAGAGAAGAAGAAGAAGATGAAAAAGATTGAAATTTTTAAAATATGCGCACCTTGCATCTAAGACCTCCAGTTATTCACCCTTATCGGAGAAGGCAAAACATCTGATCTGACTAAGAGATCAGGATATTATCATCTTGTAAAAATGCTCAGCACTTAGCTGGGATTTGAACTATGCAACTTCTTAGCCTGAGGCAGACATCACAAGCACTCAGCGATGCCTTCCCAAATTGAAGACAGGATACTGTCTGGTGTACACATATGGCAAAGAATATTTTGTTGTTTGTCCAGGCTCTGTGGCTTATGAACGCAATTCGTAATCCTGCATACTGCATTCAAAACACAGCGGTGGGTGATTTGGAAGCAGACCATCTTGACCAAGATTTGATTCAGTGGTATGAGTGCCTGTCGTTCAGAAAGCAACGGCAAACGTAAAATTGCCAAAAAATCACAGACAGAAAATGCTGTGGTTGACTGTGACGTCATGTAAAAGATAAGCAACTAACTTGTCCAGGCAATAGCACACGTCTCTTCTGCAAATGTTTCAGAACTGGTGCTTTACCATTAACAGTTTTTCATGAACCCTGAAGGAGAAGTCCTTAAACAAGTCCCTGATGCAGGAGACTCAGCATGTATGTTTTGTAACCCCTCTGACCATCACTCAAGGATTAACTTGCACCTGTGATTCCCGTGGAGGTACATGTACTGTATGAATCCAGCATCATCATGAAGTGCCCTGCCAGCTGGCATAGACGTTTATGTCTCTCCACATATCTTGGTCTTTGGTGTTCTGGACCAAGTCTGTTGATGATATTCCTCCATGGCACTGTCTCAGTCCATTCAGCATCATTTGTCTTGGTCTGCCTCTATCTCTCTTCCACATCTTTCCAGTTGTCACGATGTTTTCCAATGCCCCTCTTCTCATATGACCAAAGAAAGCTGCGTGAACCCAGCATAATTCGCAAGTTCAGGGAAGTTACTGAAACCCAGGGTTGACTATTACTGTAGACACATTTGTATTAAGGGAACACCCCGATATACACCCGTGTGTTATCGGAGCTCATAAAGTAAGCTAAGAACTAAGAACACTAGCCTACCATGGATGTTGTAAGTGGTGACTAAAATAGAGTTGGCTTGAGACTGGCTATGGCATCCAGAAGAAAACTTTAGCTGCAAAATTCAACCAATCATGAACCTGTCTACTAATGGCATGAGTTGTTTGAGTGTTTGCACCCCCATCTGCTAGGCAGATGATGATGATGATGACGACCCTGATACAGAAGTGGGACAAACAGTGGCACAAACAATGTGCAGGATGTGATTATTCCTCGGACGAGCTCAGGAATAGAGAATCATGCATCAGCTCAACAAGAGTGGAAATCTTGATTGGTGGGGAATGTTTTCCCATTGCACATCTCAGAAACACACATTTCATATGTTGTATAACCATTCAAAAATACAAACAAACTGGTATTCATGATTCATATATTGAATTCAATATTTAATTTTTTAGAGATAAACAGCAACATGTTAAATGCATAATCTTCAAATTCCAACATTCTACTACATAAATGATTTATGCAGTATTAACAAAAGACAATATTTCACTATGCAGGAAATTAGCAGTAAACATCATATACGAAACACGTTCATTTCAACATTCAAGGCAAGTTAACAACTATTGTTAGATGGCATCAACCAAGATCAATTGTGGACCCTACATTTGACTTAGAATCTGCATTAATACCAGCCATGTCTTTTTAAGCTGTTCTTTTTTCCAAAAGTCTTGTTACTGCCTCATAGTTTTTCTTGGCCTAATGAAAAAAATAAAAACAAATGTAAGTTCAATGTGTGTGTTTATATATGTACATTCACTGTTCCAACAGCCACAAACAACACCAGTTACAAACAATACAAATCCTGTGACAAAGTTAGTCACATTTCTGTTACCATATTTTTGTTAAATAAGACCAAACTCATCAAAACAGATTCCAGTTTTGATTTCTTCTTCTTCATACATTCACAAATATTGATGGATGTTATCAATAAAGATCACAGTTATCTTGGAACATCCAGACCGCCACAGTTTTTATTGACGGATGTTATCAATAAACATCAGTTATCTTAAAACATCCAGACCGCCATAGTTTTTATCGACGGATGTTATCATTAAACATCAGTTATCTTGAAACATCCAGACCACCATAGGTTTTATTGACGGATGTTATCAATAAATATCAGTGACCTTGAAACATCCAGACCGCCATAGTTTTTCTTGGACTTGGCCGGCTCTGTGGCGAAGGGGTTATGCTCACAATTTGTAATCCCGCATAACACAGCAGTGGGCGATTTGGCAGCAGATTGCCTTGCCTTGATATTTATAAAATGGTATGAGTGCCAGTAGTTTAGAAAGCAATGGCAAACTACTGAATATAAACTTGCCAAGAAATCACAAACAAAAAATGCTGGAGTTGACTGCAATTAACTGTTTAACTCCAGGACATTGATCTACATACCAATGTTTCAACTTGCATGAATGAATGATATTGGGTCTACTTAGGCCTGTGCAAAGTCAGAAACAATATTGCATATTCTTTTCTGTGGGTTTATTATACAGCACTAATCCTGCTTCTCTCTTTCTTCCCTTACAAATACAGTTCAAATATCACACAGCATAATAGTGGGCACATTAGTATAATGGCTAGGAGACTGCACTGATAATGTCTTGAGCATGGTCTGATGAGGGTTCTCTGCCTGCATTTGTCTCCTGCTAAGAGAAGGAAAGACTGGCCACCTATTTCTCTGTGCATTCAGACCTATAAAGTGTGATGGTTCCTGCTTCAGCACATTACAAAAATATATAACAAATTACAAATATTCGGGTGAAGAGAAGATGCTTGTGCTGGATAGGACACACACTGAGAGAAAATCTGAGCATAATATAAGTCTCCCTTGTCTGGAATCCACAGGGCAAACCAAATTGTGGGAGACCTAAAAATGCATGGAGAATAGAACTAAAGATAGAGGTGAATAACATGGGGAGCTCATAGTCAGAGCTGCAAGACATAGCACAAGTCAGAATGGCTTGACGTGAGTTGGCTGAGGGCCTATACGCCAATTGGGGATAAAGAGAAAAGAAGACAAATGTCCCTGGTATTCGCAGTAGCACGATGACTAGCATGTTTGCCTGCCAGCCCAGTGTTGGTGTGTTCCAATCCCCATCGCAGCAGGGATTCTTTTTCCACCGACCTTGTTCCCGGGTCAGCCCAGCCATAAATTGGTACCAGTAAAATGACCTGGAAAGTGAAGGTAGCTGATGTGATATTGATGACAGCACCCATCATGTATCAGTCTATGAGGGCTGTTTACTATGAGGGTAAATATGGGGCTGGCACCATATACCCATTAGGACTTAAGGTGTGAACACGTGTCCTTTAAATTTTAATTGTTTCACCATATACTCAATACACCTCATAGTGTTAAATGGGATCCTTTACTAAGAAAAGTTACTGCTTTTCTTTACACCAACAAATTGCCGAACACAGGACACACCACACTGTTTCTTTCAAACCACCTTCAAGCACTCCTTTGATAGAACACTTGAATGCTGTTGGAAAACAAATTTGTGATATACTCAACAGAAAAATTAGGAAAAACAGGGATAGTTTTTACCTATGCATTCACAGATGCACTGATATTCTCAAAGGCGGTTTCAAGGTGAGTTTTATTTAATACAGGCACCTCAAATGCCTGGCCTATGTCTGTTGAATCAATAATGTGCTGCAAGAAAGCTATTTTAGCCACCTCCACTAGGTTCCCCAAGTCTGCTCCTCTGTGGAAGAATCATCATCAATAAATTAAAATCGGAGATCCATAATATGTCAACAATAGTTACAAGGAGATCCATAATATGTCAACAATAGTTACAAGGACTAAGATTAGCTTATATGGAACTCACAATCTGTAATGCTGTCTTCTTCTTGCATACATGCTCTCTCTAGCACATTTTCTAACAATGAGCTATCTTATTTATTTGGCTAAATCTGTGTTGTGTTTTCATAATGAAGTTGTAGAAGGGCTTGCATTTCCCAACGACCCCAAGAGCTATGCTATGATACACAAACCTGCTACCTTTTAGGTGGGCTAGGAACAGTCAAGAGAAAGCAAACCCGAGCAAATGCTTGCTGAAGTTGGATGTATGGAGCCACAGGCTAGAGCTGAAACAGCACAACACACCAAACTAGCTGATGATTTGGCTGAAGTATCTTAATTGTCTTACCTTGATCTTATTCAGTAATGTTTTGTTTTATACTTCTTTGGTTGGCGCTCACTTGCTTTGAATTCAAGCAGTCCATACGCACTACTTCTAGTAGTGCTGGACTGAATTTTGCGTGTGGATTAGCTTTCCCTATTAACAGTGTCCCTCATCATCAGGTGAACATACTTCAGAGGTAATGTTTTATTTAATCCCAGTTTTGTGTATTCTTTTAATACTTTATTTTCTTCTCCTATCATGACATTCCTATTTGTCTAAACAACCACATACTAAAAGCTTCAATTTTATCCTCATATTATTTATTATACATGTACAATACAATAATGTAAAGTAAATTTAACACTTGATCACTCGTTTTAACTCTCAATTGTTTAGATATAAAAAGCCGCTACATGTTGAACACTGTTTTAGCCATTTCTATCCTATTTCTGTCTCATACCTGTCATCATCTTCTCCTAATTAACCTAGGTAAGAAAAACTTTTGACTTGTTCAATTGTCTTTCCATTCATTGTAATTTTCAAAATTAGCTTATTGTCTTGGTATCATCTTCGTTGATAATCAGTTTTTGTTTTCTTTTTATTTATGCATAATACATTTCCATTACTTAATTTGTGTACTTGGTTTACTAATTCTTGGAGATCCTGTTCTGTTTCAGCCAACAAAAATGTGTTGTGCTAAGATTCTTCTTACATGATCTATGGAAGAAGACTAGGACACTTATGGAGATGTCTTAGTGTAAAGAAAGTATTAACCAAAAGTCAAACTCTGTTAATGTAAAATAACATGGGCAAAAATAAGTAATGTTCATGCTAATATAAATATAATTAAATATGCTAAAAATAAAATGCATATTTACGAGAAGCCATCGCATCTCCTATCCTTTCCTATGCAGTCAAGGTCGATATCATCCGCCATCTTGGGCCTTGTGCCATTCTAATTTAAGGGGATGAGATAAATACAAATGATACAGTTCCGAAAACATTTATATCTAAACTACTGCTGTTTCTCACACTATGCCAGCACTGGGTAACACTGGAATGAAATTCATCATGTGTAACTTGAGACTTGTAAAAGTAATGCATCTGAAATCTGGACTTTAATTTGACATTTACTGAAGTGTGCAACCATCTGAAGAGAATATTTTAAAATAAATAACATTTCTTAAGAAACAGTTTGAATCTAAATACATTTTGACTCTGCACATGACTGCCTGTCTTCGGGAGTTTGTTGCTGAAGCTGATTTATCTATGAGAAACACTGCTTTAAAATAAATAACATATCTGCCTAAATGTGTGTTTGGGTATGTCATAATCTATGCTGTAGTATGAAAGGACGATAAATTCTCTATGAGCAGACACAATATTGCATATATGACAACAGATTATATGAGTGAACACCAATATATACATAAGAGAATAACAGATTTGATATGAGTGAACACCATACTGTATATAAGATAACTGATTTGGTATAAGTGGACACTATACTGAATATAAGAGGATAACAGATTATGTATCAGTGGATTTCATACTGTAAGTAAAAGGATAAGGCATTCTGTATCAATGAGTTGATTATATTTCATTGAGAAGCAGATTATCAATGGACAACAGATTATGCATGAGTGGACACCATACTACATATAGGAGGATAACATATTCTTTAGCAATAAACTGTTGTGCTTTCACAAACAGTAGAATATTTATAAATGGTCAATAGATTAAGCACAAATAAATAACAGATTATGAACGGGAAATATGAAGAAAGTTTGATACTGTGGTAAGTTAGTACAACAGCGATTAATGAAATTCTTAAATTCTCCCTACTTGACAGGTCTATAGTTTTATACCTTAGTGAGAGCTTTCAATATCTCCACTCTTCCTTCAGGGCTGGGTAATCCTACATAAATTATTTTATCCATGCAGCCAGTGTGCAATAATGCTGGATCAAGGCAATCTGAAAGCAAAATGGTAAAAAAGATTCTATAAATTTCCAACTAATGAAGACATAAACAAAGCTATTTAACAGCCATTTTATGTGTCCCATATACTTCTATATATATTTTTATATATATACTTCTTCAAAAATTTTCAGATGGATGCACTGAGTGAGTGAGTGGCACATTACAGTCTTGACAGACCAAAGTATGTGAGTTGGAATGTGGCCAATATTCCATCACAATGCCTGGGCAGAGCTTCAGAGAACATGTGGTGCCCAAACGACATGTTCCCTCTCTTGGCCTTGCCTTGTGTATTCCAGAGGAATGGGTAACCAATACGTCTGGAACAAGGTAGGCTGCAGATGCTGGCGGCTCAGCATCAAACCTCTGAGACCTCGCCTCCACGGGCAGGTGGCGAGTGGTGGCCAGACCCTGGAACCCAAGGAACCCGACTTAGAGGCGTTCAGCATACAGGTCCCACAAGTCCCACAGGTGAGGGCCTCGTATGCGCCTGGACCACAGGACGCGTACATCTGTCAATCATAAGTGTCTGGACCTGTGTAAAGCGTGCACTACCGTCAGACTCCCAGCCTGACTTGTGCGGTTCCCACGACCATCAGGAATAGGCGCGCCGGATATATTGCTCGTCTGTTGCGAGCAAATCTCCCATCCTTCCACTGTGCGGATCTTGCGACCAGCTAGAATAGATGGATGTATTAAACATTTAGTAAATATTGAACGTCGGTCTCTCTGGCAAAGGGGTTAAGGACGCTCCGTTTGTAATCCCGTATACTCTCATACGAAACACAGCTACATGAGATTCAACAGTGGATCGTGTCACGTTAGTTTCCTACGGAAAAGTATGTGAGCCATCGTTCAGAAAGCAATGGCAAACTGCTGAAAATAAAAACTTGCCAAGACGACAGCAGCTGTAAAATGCTGGTGTTGACTGCAATGTCCTGTAAATAGGATATGGAAAAAAAATATGGAACACAATAAAAACAATACCACCAAACAAAATGAAGAAGCCACAGTCATGCAGTGGCAGAATGTACTTTAAGAGCAGTTAATTATAATAATTAAATATTAAAAAAAAATTAATAATTGGAACAAACAAAAAGGGAAGTTCTATTATACCAACAATCATTTGATGCTGTATCTATACACTCTGTGACATCAGTTATAGGAGACATTGTATAAACAAGCTCACTGAGATGCCTCCCTCACTACCTACCCTCCCAGGGTGAAATCACTGGTACCCATTTTATTATGATGGGTTAATTCAAGAGCCACATGCAGAAATAGCCTTCCAGACCAGGGGACAGATCTTGGACATTTGTACTGGAACAACTATTTAGTATGTTACACCAGCACATGTCTTGAAATTGTATGCAATTATACAGATACCATACCAACATGTTGACTTCTAACACAAGATAAGTCATGTGAGAACAATGACATCATGCATTTATTACCAGGGCTAGACCATCACCAACTGGCTCGGTAGTCATGAGTTCAAATCTGCATTGGGGTTAGCTAGCATCATATCCTTTACAGGGACGTCGCAGCCAACCCCAGAATTTTGTGGCTGTTTGTGATTTCTTGGCAAGTGACAGGTAGTTTGCCATTGCTTTCTGAATATCTGGCACTCATACCTTTATAAAACCCAACTACAAGGTGATCTGCTGCCTAATCGCCCGCAGCTGTGTTTTGAACTGTGGTATGTGGGGTTACAAATTGCATTGGGTGGGTATTAAACATTTACTTGGGCTCCCAGGTCAACTCAAGTCTAAAATTGGGAAGTAAAAAAAAGCCAGCATGAAATCACCCACTGAGCACAGACAGGCGAATAATAATATGGGTCTTGCACCATATGCCCATTGTGCCTTAAGGCACGTAAATGGGTCCTTTACTTTATTGACTTTTTACCACAAGAAACAGAAGTCTTACCCAGTTTGTTGGTTGCTGCTATTATATAAACATCATTTCTCTGCTTGAGTCCAGACATCTCCAGCAGCAACTGATTGGTGACACGGCTTGCTGATCCTTCCTGTAGAATGAACATTTACCTATCAATAAATGCAGAACGCAAGTGCCCACTGATGAATAAAGGTACTTCTTCTGCCCTTTATAGGCACAGGCCTTCACCCGACCATGGCCAAGCCATCCCATCTTTTGCTGTCTCTCACAGCTCCCTCCATGTGCTCCCAATGTTATTCATCTCTGACTGTAATTGTTTTCTCCATGTGTCTTAGGTCTACTGATATTTCTTTTGCCCTGTGGGTTCAAGACAAGAGTGTATCTAGTTATATTGTCCTCACTTTTTCTCAGTGTGTGTCCTATCCAGTGCCAGTGTCTTTTCTTCACCTCATGGTTCATGACAATTTGTTTAGTTCTCTAAGTAAGCTCTACATTGATTATTCTATCATATCATTATATTCCCAATGTGCAGGCACCACTCAGTGAATGTTTATAGTTTTTTAGCAATTCTTTTAGTTTTTCGTGTTTCTGATCCACACAGTAGTAAAAATTTAACATTTGGGTTACAAATTGTGTTCCTCCAATTTTGTTGATATTGTTTCCCAAATAAGTGTGTGATTTATGTGTATGTTGTGTTTATGTTACAAAATGTGTGTATACTCTTGAAGTGAGGTTTCACCACGGGAGATGGGTTGTTATTTACTTGGTTTAAAGGGGATGTACTGGCTTACAGTTATGATATCCACCTCTAACTCAGACATGGTGTGAATTCTTATAAAATAAAACACCCCAGGATTCTGGGATAGTGGATCAGACATCTAGCCTTCTCAGATACGGGTAAAAAAACTAGGAGGACCCATATGCACATCACACTTTAAAAATTTTCCAGAAGTTGGATACTGAAGAGAGCAGACTGAAGATACTTCTGTCCAGGCTAAATTCAATCAATCAATCATGTGCCATGCCGGAAAGCGTGGGCGGTCATGACTCGCCATTTCACTCGATCACCAGCATCGTGGATCAGCTCAGTGTTCCTGTCTCGTCCATGAACAAATTAAAAAAAACCCACATACAAAAGAATATGTACGCATGTGTGATTCTGGTATACACACATTTGGTTCCTTGCCAGGCTCCTTGTTACATTATACTCACAATTATTTGTAATCCAGAATGAATTTTATATAAAGGATATATTTTACAAATTGCATGTTCTTTGCACGACGTTGCAGTCACCCAAAGCCCATATTGGTCATTTGTGATTTAATAGGCCATTTAACATTCTGTAGTTTGTCATTGGTTTCTTAATGAGAAGTCAATATTAAAGTCCAACTGGCCCAGCCCCGGCATGTGGAACCCTCTACACCGCTATCAGAAGAGAAAAGCACATTAAACACCTCAGCCACACCATCTCTTCAGTTTCAGATATATAAATGTGAAACATAAAATGTCATGTCATAATCATTTTTACATCAGCTTGAAAATTCAGAATATGGTATGCTGGCCATAATAAACAGTTGTCAGAAATGGTTTACAGCCAACCAAATTTGTTAATCTACAGAAAATGCTGAATACATGTTTCTGGAAAGTCATAATTTTGCTAATACCTTTTTATGATCTACTGATGATGGTTATATATGAAGGGGTTTGACTTTTGTGGATATTATGACTAGGCCTAAACTAGAATGCAGTATAGCTCTGTCAAAACAGGTTTTAGAGTAGCTGTCTACATTGTTTTCTAAGATGGGAAAGAAGATGGTAGCATCAATGAAAGCAACTTGGCACCGATCTAATCATGGCATTACCTATTCTATGTACAGAATTACATTTTTACAGTAGATCAACTATGTACTATGTTAATAACAAAATAATCAATTAGCAATAATCATTAGCAGCAAATTTAGACACATGCACACAAAGAAAGAGTGCCTGACATATGCATAAGGCGTGTGTGTACATAATTAAAATGATGGAAAATGAAACTGAGGCGAAAGATAAGTCTATGATAGTACATGCTAAGTGTGTGGTTGAAAACTAAGACTATCTATTGGAGTATAAGACACCTTTACCATATTAATAAATTAAAACTAATACTATCTACTGGAGTATAAGACACACCTCATTAATAAATTAAAACTAATACTTTTCCCACATTTTGTAGGCCACGAGCAATGTGGAATAAGTGGCCAGTCTTTCTCACATTTTGTAGGCCAAAAGCAATGTGGAATAAGTGGCTAGTCTTCCCCTCATTTTGGCAAGTGACTAATCCAGACATCTAACCCATGTCCAACTATGCTTATGACACATATATATAATATAATATATAGCTTACCTCACTCCCTGGTGACCACTTAGGACACATGGAGTCGATGTCATCAAAGAAAATGACACACGGAGCCAGGCTGTCAGCTTTCTCGAAGAGGTCCCTCACATATTTCTCACTCTCTCCAACATGCTGAAAAACAATAAATGAATCAACAAACACAAGGAATTAGAATTGGTAAGCTTGACTAGAACATGATCACAAGTGTCAAAATGGATGTTGCGGCTAAAGCACACAAACGGCTAAAGGCATCAGCACACAAACAAGAATACACTGATACAATTACACAAAACATTCTACATGAAACTATGTATATAAGAATTACTTGTCTGTTTCCTTGTTATGGACTTGACATGTGTGTAGTTCAATGCTCATGTATAGGTTTATAGTACAATATATATTACCCTGTCACATAATGTTGCAAACATAAAATGTAATTTTGATTTATCATCATCATCATCATCAAGTGCCGTGCCAGCTGGCGTAGGCGTTCATGGCTCTCCACGTATCTCGGTCTTTGGTGTTCTGGATCAACTCTGCTGATGATATTCCTCCATGTCACCGTCTCAATCCGTCCAGCATCATTTCTCTTGGTCTGCCTCTGCCTCTCTCCCTCTTGATCTTTCCAGTTGTCACGATGTTCTCCAATGCCTCTTTTTCTCATCACATGACCAAAGAAATCTGTTTGTCTCTTTCTTATTGTTGTATATAGTGTTCTAGTTTCATTAGCCTCTTTCAGGCAATCATGGTTACTCTGGCAGTCCAAGGAATCAGCAAAATTTGTCTTAAAGACCGCATCTCTGTCGCTTCTAAGTTCTTCCTAATTTGTTCATTTACATTCCAAGATTCGCTGCTATACAGCAAAACTGGTTCTATATAGCATTTTAGCACTCTCTTTCTTACATTCATTGATAGTGACTTATTGCATAAGATGCTCTTCATTTTCTGAAATGTGGCTTTTGCCTGCCCTATTCTGCTCTTAATCTCTTTTTACATCTTCCATCTGATGTTATAAGTGCCCCTAGGTTTCTAAAATTATCCACTTGGTTGAGAATTTCCCCTTCTATTTCTATGTCACATTTTGGTGACCCCATTTTCTTTGATATCACAATTGTTACTATTTTCTTGGTATTCAAGGAGAGTCCTTTCTGTGCAATCTCTGATACTACAATGTCCAATAATTATTGTAGGTTTGTTGCATTATCCGCCACCAATACTGTGTCATCTGCATAGCGTATATTGTTTATATTATATCCTCCGATTAGTATTCCTGGCTTCTCTTTGATCTCTCTAATTATTACTTCGCTATATAGGGAGAAGAGATCGGGTGACAAGACACACCCCTGTCGTACTCCTAGCTTTACCTGCTCGTAACTACCCTCTTTATTTCCCATTTTAATTGCTGCTACTTGGTTCCAGTATATATTCTTTATTATTCTTAAATCTTTCCCATCAATGTTGATATCTTCCAACATTTTAATCAGATCATCATGTTTTACTTTATCAAATGCCTTGGTATAATCTATGAAGCACAAATATATGTCTCTCTGTTTCTCTATTGACCTTTCTATTAGTGTTCGTAATATATAGATTGCATTGTTTGTACCCTTTCCTTCTATAAAACCATACTGTTCTTTGCTACTTTCCATTTTTATTTTCTTTCTTGTTCTTCTCATTATAATTCTGAGTAGAAGCTTAGTGACATGGTTTATGAGGTTAATTGTACGAAAATCTTCACATTCAATTGCTCCTGGTCTCTTTGGTATTGCTATAAATACAGATTTTAGCATTTCGCTCGGTAAATATCCACTGTTGTAAATATCATTCAGCATTTTGGTTAATATATCTAACCCAAATTCTCCCAATACTTTTAATTCTTCTACTGTGATTTCATCTGGCCCAGATTTGATTTATACAAATTTTTAATCAGGAATATTGTAAATAAGGAAACTTGATAATAAATGGTATTCTTGATTTATCTTTCAAGGGGAGCGCATCTAATCTAGTTTGGCAAAGATCAGTGTGCCTGACTTCGGCATGCATTCATGTAAGGTCTGCTTCCTCTAGATTTGATCATAGGAAACGGGTCCCATCAAACCGTGGGTAGGTTTTCTTGCCTAACATATTTGCCAGGGCAGTGGCCTTATCATGCTATAACTATAAGGTCACCCTCATGAACAAAGCAGCACAATGAAGTAAACATATACATATCCTAACTATTTTTGCCCCAAGAAAACCACTATTTGTTGATAATTTACTCCCTAAAAAAGAAAACACATTCAGTTTTCTTCCCACGTATAATGTGCAATATAACAACAACAAAATAGTAAAAAAAAGTAGTAAACTGAAGATGACTTTAGTGTGTTGTTTTACAACAACTGAAATACCCCAGCAGAAGGTCAAATGTTCAGATCAAAGTGAAGTAATATTCAACAGACTTCAGCTTGATTTGTAGAGGTAGACAGTTTTTCGGTTCAGTCCCAGAGTGGTACTGCACTGGCCATCAAATAGAAAACCAGAACACTATTTATGTGTTTGTGCCAATAAACAATGTACTTGTACATTGTACTCGTACATTTTGGTCTTAATTATGTTAACCAGTATCAAACAAGAAGTCTTACAATATGCTTAGTCACAGCATGAATATTGTGGGTAGTCTACTCCCTTATTAGCTGAATTCTCTGTAAATAATAAAAAAGCTATTCAGTAACTATTATAAAAGTCCGGGTTACAATAGACAGGATAAAAGAACAGATTCATGCCACCTTTCATGACTGAACCTAGGACCACTGTGTTAGTAGGCAAGTGCACAAACTATTAAACTGCCACAGCAGTTATTCTATTCTAATAAAATATTTCCCATGCAAGTGTGAACATCGATTTCAAACACACTGTATGCAAGCATTTGACAAACAACACCAACTACAAACCTTGTTCAGTAGTTCTGCTCCATAAATACACAGGAAATTAATGCCGGTCTCATTTGCAACTGCCTGTGGAAAATTATACAGCTTGTTAATTATACTAACAAAATAAGTTCTGTTAGGAACATCACATATTTAAGCCTGATTGCATTGAGTAATATGTCTTCCCCTCTTGTAGCAAATGATCACAGCTGAGATTTAACTCTTTTCCAACTGCACTCATGCCATTGTAGCACAACATTGGTTAATTGCATTACTAATTTTTTAATGATTACTTTATTAATTATTACTAGCTTACATAACAATGTATGGACATCGAATGATAATCATTAGCTGGTACTTTGATGACAGAAAAAGACAGCCAGTCTGCTTGACAAATGCAGACAGACCTCAAAAGATAATGAAATGACAAATATTACTGTGAAAATTGTGTATAAGTGTATTTGATGCCTGCAAATTATGCAGTTGAAGAATACCATATTTTGGGTTATGTGACCAACATGGGTCCTCACCTGCAGCTTCTGGTGGCTACTAGGATGTAAAAAAAAAAAGAAAAGGATCCTTTTTACGCAATGAGGTATACTGGGTATACATACAGATGGGTGATGTGATCAAGATTTCCTTCGAAGAAAATGTCAGAGCACATATATATTAGACTGCGCTGTCTCGCACCACTGAAAGAACATTCTTGGTTGCCAAGCTCTGAAAACTGTCTCAACATGACTAAGCCAAGTATAGGTAGCCAATGAATTTAACTTTAAAAGATCGAGAGGCCCCAGTATCTGGGGCAGATATTTAAAAGTGCTTCTGATGAGATCACTTCTACTGAACTATTTCTTTCATTTCACCCTGGTTAAACATTGTAAATACTCACTTTTAAATACTAACTTACAACATCATTATAGGTTTGAAAATCAAGTTAACAATTAATCTTAATCAAACAAACTTAAAAGTCAGAGAGAAAATCCTGCACCAAATTCGCACATCCTAGAAGTAATAAATCCCTGGTAAGCTAATGCTTATCAACTTAAGCATGCAAAGACTGATTTGGCAGACTGCATGAAGGAACCACTATACAGTTGGTCAACAGGCAGGCCGGTAGCTGCCAACCAAGCACTGAGGAGCGTGCAGAGCTAGACACAACACAGAAAGTCACCTTTTGTCATCCCCTGCTACCAGTCTCTACTCCAGCCATTTTGTTCATGTCCTACCACTAAATTAAATAAAATCAGGATGAGCGATTGAGGCTGATATTGTGCAACTTTCCATCACTAAAACCCAGTTCACATACAAGTTGCATTGTTTACCACTATGTCTGATCAACAGTCAACACTCCTCTGCACCCATCTGTAACTGATGTTTCCAGGCAGAGAGGTCTCCAAACCTACTCTGGGCCTGACACATGACAATGTTGTCCTCTTAGGCAATGATAGACATACAACTACAATGCAGTTAGAAAGTACTAATATCAATGCCAGTGATGGTCTACTGTTTTCTGATGAACAATGACATTCCAATCACCGTTCACAGACATCTGAGTACAATATATACAAGGAAATAAAAATACAACTTTTTTCAGCAGTTTAAATCATTATATAAAAAAAAAAAATAATTAATATATAAAAACAACATTTTTTGTTTAAAATATAATAAAATAGTAAAAGATAAAAGAATAAATTAAATAATTACAAGGAATGAGAAATAACCCAACGAATATGGGAAAACAGTTAAGAAAGATGTTTCAATAACTAGGGGTAAGATGAAAAACCTACAGGTGAGAAACTTTGAACAAATGTTTGGCAATATTAAGTGAACATTAACAAAATCATAAATATGATCTAATAATTTCATAACTGGAAATAATACAAAATATATTTGAAGAAAACCTAAATTTCTTAGCAACAAAATATGGACATCCCAATGATAATCTAGATCAGTTGACCAGGATATGAGAGGGTACAGACAGGGACAGAGACCAGCGCCACAGGGACAGAGAGACCAGCGCCACAGGGACAGAGAGACCAGCGCCACAGGGACAGAGAGACCAGCTCCACAGGGACTCAGAGGCAAGCTCCACAGGGACTCAGAGGCAAGCTCCACATGGACACAGAGGCAAGCTCCACAGGGACACAGAGACCAGCTCCACAGGGACACAGAGACCAGCTCCACAGGGACACAGAGACCAGCTCCACAGGGACACAGAGACCAGCTCCACAGGGACACAGAGACCAGCTCCACAGGGACACAGACCAGCTCCACAGGGACACAGACCAGCTCCACAGGGACACAGACCAGCTCCACAGGGACACAGACCAGCTCCACAGGGACACAGAGACCAGCTCCACAGGGACACAGAGACCAGCTCCACAGGGACTCAGAGGCAAGCTCCACATGGACACAGAGGCAAGCTCCACAGGGACACAGAGACCAGCTCCACAGGGACACAGAGACCAGCTCCACAGGGACACAGAGACCAGCTCCACAGGGACACAGAGACCAGCTCCACAGGGACAGAGAGACCAGCTCCACAGGGACACAGAGACCAGCTCCACAGGGACACAGAGACCAGCGCCACAGGGACACAGAGACCAGCTCCACAGGGACACAGACCAGCTCCACAGGGACACAGACCAGCTCCACAGGGACACAGACCAGCTCCGCAGGGACACAGACCAGCTCCACAGGGACACAGAGACCAGCTCCACAGGGACACAGAGACCAGCTCCACAGGGACACAGACCAGCTCCACAGGGACACAGACCAGCTCCACAGGGACACAGACCAGCTCCACAGGGACACAGACCAGCTCCACAGGGACACAGAGAAAAGCTCCACAGGCACACAGAGACCAGCTCCACAGGGACACAGACACAAGCTCCACAGAGACCAGCTCCACAGGGACACAGAGACCAGCTCCACAGGGACACAGAGACCAGCTCCACAGGGACACAGAGACCAGCGCCACAGGGACAGAGAGACCAGCGCCACAGGGACAGAGAGACCAGCTCCACAGGGACACAGAGACCAGCTCCACAGGGACACAGACCAGCTCCACAGGGACACAGACCAGCTCCACAGGGACACAGACCAGCTCCACAGGGACACAGACCAGCTCCACAGGGACACAGAGACCAGCTCCACAGGGACACAGAGACCAGCTCCACAGGGACTCAGAGGCAAGCTCCACATGGACACAGAGGCAAGCTCCACAGGGACACAGAGACCAGCTCCACAGGGACACAGAGACCAGCTCCACAGGGACACAGAGACCAGCTCCACAGGGACACAGAGACCAGCTCCACAGGGACAGAGAGACCAGCTCCACAGGGACACAGAGACCAGCTCCACAGGGACACAGAGACCAGCTCCACAGGGACACAGACCAGCTCCACAGGGACACAGACCAGCTCCACAGGGACACAGACCAGCTCCACAGGGACACAGACCAGCTCCACAGGGACACAGAGACCAGCTCCACAGGGACACAGAGACCAGCTCCACAGGGACACAGAGACCAGCTCCACAGGGACACAGAGACCAGCTCCACAGGGACACAGAGAAAAGCTCCACAGGGACACAGAGAAAAGCTCCACAGGGACACAGAGAAAAGCTCCACAGGGACACAGAGACCAGCTCCACAGGGACACAGACACAAGCTCCACAGAGACCAGCTCCACAGGGACACAGAGACCAGCTCCACAGGGACACAGAGACCAGCTCCACAGGGACAGAGACCAGCTCCACAGGGACAGAGAGACCAGCTCCACAGGGACAGAGAGACCAGCTCCACAGGGACACAGAGACCAGCTCCACAGGGACAGAGAGACCAGCTCCACGGGGACACAGAGACCAGCACCACAGGGACACAGAGACCAGCACCACAGGGACACAGAGACCAGCTCCACAGGGAAACAGACCAGCTCCACAGACCAGCTCCACAGGGACACAGAGACCAGCTCCACAGGGACACAGAGACCAGCTCCACAGGGACAGACCAGCTCCACAGGGACACAGAGACCAGCTCCACAGGGACACAGAGACCAGCCCCACAGGGACACAGAGACCAGCTCCACAGGGACAGAGAGACCAGCGCCACAGGGACACAGAGACCAGCTCCACAGGGACACAGAGACCAGCTCCACAGAGACCAGCTCCACAGAGACCAGCTCCACAGGGACACAGAGACCAGCTCCACATGGACACAGAGACCAGCTCCACAGGGACACAGAGACCAGCTCCACAGGGACACAGACCAGCTCCACAGGGACACAGAGAAAAGCTCCACAGGGACACAGAGACCAGCTCCACAGGGACAATCTCCACAGAGACAAGCTCCACATGGACACAGAGACAAGCTCCACATGGACACAGAGACCAGCTCCACAGGGACAATCTCCACAGAGACAAGCTCCACATGGACACAGAGACAAGCTCCACATGGACACAGAGACAAGCTCCACATGGACACAGAGACCAGCTCCACATGGACACAGAGACCAGCTCCACAGGGACACAGACCAGCTCCACAGACCAGCTCCACATGGACACAGAGACCAGCTCCACAGGGACACAGAGACCAGCTCCACAGGGACACAGAGACCAGCTCCACAGGGACACAGAGACCAGCTCCACAGGGACACAGAGACCAGCTCCACAGGGACACAGAGACCAGCTCCACAGGGACACAGAGACCAGCTCCACAGGGACACAGAGACCAGCTCCACAGGGACACAGAGACCAGCTCCACAGGGACACAGAGACCAGCTCCACAGGGACACAGAGACCAGCTCCACAGGGACAGAGAGACCAGCTCCACAGGGACAGAGAGACCAGCTCCACAGGGACAGAGAGACCAGCTCCACAGGGACCAGCTCCACAGAGACCAGCTCCACAGGGACACAGAGACCAGCGCCACAGGGACACAGAGGCAAGCTCCACAGGGACAATCTCCACAGAGGCAAGCTCCACAGGGACACAGAGACCAGCTCCACAGGGACACAGAGACCAGCTCCACAGGGACAGAGAGACCAGCTCCACAGGGACAGAGAGACCAGCTCCACAGAGACCAGCTCCACAGAGACCAGCTCCACAGGGACACAGAGGCAAGCTCCACATGGACACAGAGGCAAGCTCCACAGGGACACAGAGGCAAGCTCCACAGGGACACAGAGACCAGCTCCACAGGGACACAGAGACCAGCTCCACAGGGACACAGAGACCAGCTCTACAGGGACATCTCCACAGAGACAAGCTCCACATGGACATAGAGGCAAGCTCCACAGGGACAATCTCCACAGAGACAAGCTCCACATGGACACACAGGCAAGCTCCACAGGGACACAGAGACCAGCTCCACAGGGACAATCTGGACACAGAGGCAAGCTCCACATGGACACATAGGCAAGCTCCTATACCATGACAAAGAGGTGACACAGCAAAAAGAAACAGAACAAATTTATTTACCCTTACTACAGATGTCTTGCCACAACCTGGTGGTCCCACTAACAGTACTCCAACTGATGTCATTCCAATGGCTTGATACAGTTCTGGTCTTCTGATTCGTTCCTGGAAGTATTTTTAGGTTATTTACCAAGTAATACAAATATGTTGTATTTCACTGAAACAAAAACAATCAAATGCAATAGGTTCTAGAAAAAATGGGGAATGAAAAGAGAGTTAATGAAAGAAATAAAAAAAAAGAGGCAAGTGAAATATTTTGGCCACGTTGAAAGACACAACATATAAAAATCATACTGGAAAGTAGCAAAGTTAAGGCGAGTGATCAAGAAGTAGGCAACAATACAAGTGGGAAGACAACATCAAGAAATGGATGAATAGCAATCTGACAGAATGTACAATCAAGGTGAGAGACAGACAGTGATGGAGATCCACTGCAGCCAACCTTCACTGTGGAGATGACTGATTGAATTGAAAATGTAAAGTAAAAGTTCAGTGTTTCAACTAAGCTATAAATACTTAGGCATTTAAATTAATGTTCAGATATATGTTCAGCCTATTAAGAGGTGTGAGACAGGGATGTGTAATGTCTCTGGATCTGTTTTCCCTGTACAGTGAAAGTATTTTCAGAAATATTGAAGATATGGAAGGAATCAACATTGGGGGACGATGCATCAATAACATTAGATATGCAGATGATACAGTCTTGATTGCAGACAATGAACAGGACCTGTTAATTTAGTAGATGCGGTTGTTACACACAGTGAACAACTAGGGTTAGAATTAAATTGTAAAAAGACAGATTATGGTCGTCACTAGGAAGAACGAAATACCACAATGTATTATACAAGTAAATGGGAATATCCTTCAACAAGTGAATAGGTACAATTATCTCGGAACAGTAATAACATCTGATGGGAGATGCCTTGAAGAGATTAGAACAAGAATCGCCATGGCAAAAGTAGCCTTTAGCAAGATGAAAAACATACTGACCAATAAAAAGATGTCAATTGAAATGAGAAAAAGAGTGTTGAGATGCTACATAGAACCTGTGCTCTTATATGGATGTGAAGCTTTGACAATGAGCAGTCAGGCTGAAAAACATCTGATGGCTGTAGAAATGTGATTTCTGAGGAAAATGCAAAGAATACCATGGACAGCCAGAAAGATTAAATGAACAAGTTCTTCAAGAAACAAATGAAGATCGTAAACTGATTAGAGACACTAGACATAGACAGTCACAATTTTTTGGCATGTTATGAGAAGAAATGATCTGGAGAACTTGGTGACAACTGGTAAGATCGAGGGGAACAGACCAAGGGGAAGACATAGAAGCAAGTATCTGGATGGTTTGGCCTTGTGGCATGGTCAAGACAGAAACACGGAGCTGATCCACGACTCTGGTGATCGAGTGAGATGGCAGGACATGACCGCCCACGCTTACCGGCATGGCACATGATGGATGGATATATGAAAATTTGACTATCAATACATCAACTTGGAAGCAATCTAAGGATAAGTTGTAAAAACTGAAATACAAATAGATAAGCTTGGAAAGCATACACATACGCACACAAACACAAAGCTCACCATAATACAGAGATTTAGTTCCTTTCTGATATTGTCCAGGCCTCCAATATCATCCCAAGTTGTGTTAGGAACTAAATTAACATAATCTTGTTTGGTCATCTGCTTCACTTGTGTCATCGCTTCCTGGTTTGGGATAATAACATTGCATTGAATTTTCTGGTTCAGTTACCGACAGATCAATATTTATGTCTGGTTTATTTACTGACAGATCAATATTTATTTCTGGTTTATTTACTGACAGATCAATATTTATTTCTGGCTCATTTCCTGACAGATCAATAGTTTTGTCTGCTGCTCAGACCCAATTTACTGGCTCCATTCTAAGTGTTTGTCAATTGTAGATTTTTTTTTTTCAATATAAAGTGTTTCATTTAGCTAGCTTACCTGGCCATATTGATTTTCTAATGTTTCTAAGAGCTGGGCACTCACGGAGATGATGCCTGATAAGGTCAAGTATGAAGCGGACACTTTAGAATGACATGTGGGGAATCTATTTATGTGCATGTACAGTATTACATGTTGAATTCAGAGTCTGTTTCTTTAATGTCAGACAGTTAGTGTTGTCTTTAGACCTGACTGGACATATATGTACAAATCCCTCTGTCCTAGTGTTTCCAGTTGTCTATTTTGTCACCAAAGTGTCTTTACTTACAGGTTTGCTATTTGCTCCTTGGTTGTTTTTAAAATGTTGCTGTACATGGCTGTTGTCTCTTTTGTCTTGAAATGTCAATATTTATTTCTAGATGATTTATTTAAATGTCAATATTTTGATGATTACGTATCACGTAAACATTAATTTTACTCATAAATAAATACATATGTCATTCAAACAATGGAACCAACAACTAAATCAAACACACAATAAAAGATGTCATTCACTAAGAAGCTCACCTGAAAATCTGACTGTGTAAGTGAAACAGAAATTCTGCTAATTTCCTCAGGTTGGATTAAGACTTTCTTTCTCCTGCAGCCTGGAGAGGAAATATAACGTCACAATTCATAATTCTTCAGTTTTCATTTGTTTGCTGTAGATATGCCTTCTTTCTCAGATGTCTGCATGGATTTTAATATTGATCCCATGTAGCATATATTTTCTGAATTGCTGTGTGTTTGTACTAAATGGTGTTGGTATGCTACAAGTAAAGTTGTATACATGTTTATACCAAATGATCTAAACATTTGCACATTGCACGTAAACTTGGAGAAAATAGATACCCACTGAATATCATACAAAATAAAAAAGCTTGTCTTGGTCACATAAGTAGACACAGTGGCTTATTACTGAAAATACTGGAGGGAATATACAGGGCAAAGGAAGAAGAGGTTATTCTTGGAAAAATAACAATCACACAAGCAAGCAGGAACACTGAGACTGGGTCTCCATCTGGGCACTGGGTTGGAGTCTGTTGACAATGAAATACTTTAAACTTGTGGAGGAGACATTACCAACCAGACGTAATTTCAGCCAGTCTGAATGTGCCCAATTTCAGCCAGTCTGAATGTACTGGGCTAAATTGTGGCCTGGATGCATCCTATTGTCTCTGCAGATGTGAAGTTCCACTACTGGTATTGGACATCCTACTAGTTTCTGAGTTTGGAGAGGAGAAGGAGCTGTCTGCAAGACATTCCCCATAGAGATACTACTATGGTACTAGATTGCGGGAACAGTCTCTATGTCAATCTGACTCTGATAGATGCCAGCCCCTTTTGGGTTTAAATGACCTGAACAACAAAGCAGTGGATTTAAGAGTTAAAACTTGGTCTTCAAGAGGATTCAAAATCAACCAACCAGCCATGAGATTGGGGTCATTTCCGGATCTGTAATGAAGAGAACAAAATCCTGCTATGACCGGGGACAGAAATCTGTACCTTTTATGTCTGTAGGCTTGGGAACCAGCCACTATACTACCATGTGTATGCAATATACAAGGCAAGAGAAGAAATCAAATCATCTTTTAAACAGTAACAATAATGTCAGACAGACAAAACGTGAAAGAGAACATTGACAGAGACAGACATGGAGACACACATTCACACATAGAAAAAGAAATATATTAAGGCAGAAAAAGGGAGGGAGAAACAAAAAACAAATGGTCAAAATATTGTTTACAAATCTGTGGAAACAAACAGCAACATTACCTTCATCTGTCTTCTCACAATCTATCACACAACTCTGACTGTGCAAGTTGTATTCTCGATGCAGGGCACATGAATTTGTGATGGTTATCAGTCTTTTCAAATCAGATCCAACATAACCGGGAGTGAGGTCAGCAATGGCAGACAATGACACATTTTCTGCAAGTTGTACCTTTTGACACAAGGCCTGAAGAATGCTGGGAAATGTACCACATAAACACATAAGAGTAACTGATTTTCAGACTAATCAAAATCTAAGACAAATTCTGAACTGTTTTTTGCCACCGTCATCATTATCAAGTAACATATTGATAAATGTTGGCAGTCATGGTTTGCCATCTCATACGATCACCAGTCTTTGAACAAATCGGTGTTCTTGTCCCATCTATGCCAGATGTTCAAGCCATACAGCTATTTATCTCTTTCTCTTCTTCTTGCTCTGTCATTGCCCAGACTTGTGCCCTGGAGAGGTCACTTCAGTACCGTGTAACAGCGGTGACACAACACGGGAAGCAACAATTACTGGTTAGAAGTCTTAATGCTCGACTGGCGTAGAGCAAGGCACCAGGGGTTGCTACAGCCTGCCTAAATGTGGCAAAGAAACAATCATCCCAGAACTGTATACAATACTTCAGCTGTGATAGAAAGAAAAATCAGTACCACAAGACATGAGGGAAGCAAACACTTACCATTTACAAAAACAAAGTTGACAGTAGCGACTACAAGAACTATCGCAGCATTTTTTGAATATAATATAAGAATATAACATTTTTATTCCACTTTTCACATGGGGCAGTGAGGAGCACTGTGTGTGATATTCAATGACACAGGAATGGGGACGACCCGTTGCTCTGAAGGAAGCTTCTCAGCATTACAGGGCAAGATAACTTAGGAAATCAGACAGAAGACTACTGTTGTATTCAAGAGCACTCCCAAATACACTGCATTTCGTGGAGGACTTTTGTGTTGGCATTCTGGCTGTGGCATTATGCGCTGTACCAGTGTGGGTTGTTGGTTTGTCGAAACTCCTGCCTATTCCACTTTTAACATGGGGCAGTGAGGAGCACTGTGTGTGATATTCACTGACACAGGAATGGGGATGGCCCGTTGCTCTGAAGGAAGTTGAAACCACGTTCCAAAGACTTCCAAATACAGATGTTGACACTGATCAGAAATAAAAATAATAAAAAAGATTTCAACATACAAGAAAATAAGAAACAAAAAAAGATAAGAATCAAGAAATAAAAAAAACTATAAGGGGTGTTCATGTGAAATCCGTTGCTTATTGCGTACTTTTGAACATGATCATGTCATAGTCATGTGATAGTTAGTTAGTCACGGTTCCAACTTCACAGCAACGGGTCATCCCCATTATGCTCTGTTCCTGTGCCAGTGAATATCACACAAAATGTTCCCCACTGCCCAATGTGAAAAGTGGAAAAGACAGGAGTCTCGACAAACAACAGCCCGCACCGATACACTGTGCATAATGCCGCCGCCAGAATGTCAACACAATAGACCCCCACGAAACATCCAGTTTATCTCTGATGGAATCGGCAGTCATTTTCCCATCTGGATGTTTCCTAGATGTTCACCCACACAGCCCACGAAAATACAGTTTATCGTCGATGGCAGTGGCAGTCAACCAGAAGCCCAGCAACCACGCATTTCTGCATAATGCAAAAACCGGTCAACTCTGGGACATAGCCACCTGCCATCGCTCCGAACACGCAGTCACGTTCCAAAAAACCTCGAGTAGATTCAAAAGCATTTCACACGAAACTCACAGTGTCGCGCCATGTCATCTGTGTGAATTCGTTGCCCCTTGAAAGCTTTTCTTAGAGGTCCAAATGAAAATCACATGTGATAAGTACTAACCAATGAATAAAAGAGCATGTGCTTATTGTCCCATGATGCATAGGTTCTGTTTCTGACAGAGAGTTGAGAAATTGGCCGGGTTGATCCAAAATCCACACAAAGAAGCTCAAAGAGCGGTGATTCAGTTTATTTCATTTGAAGGATGTCGACCAGTGGACATTCATCGAAGAATGCAGGCAGCGTACAGTAACAAATGTGTCAAAGACAACAGCGACCGACTGGGCACGAATGTTTCGGAAAGGACGTCAGTTCACGACAGATCTTCGATGGCCGGGTCAAGCGCATATTGTTGCACAAAAAAACATCGCCAAACCAAAATTGATGCAGCAGTATAGATGAACCGTTGTCGAAACATACGTTCACTAGCGAAAGAGTTTGATGTGTCAAATGGGACAATTCAAAAGGTCGTTCGTAAGAAACTGAAATATCGGAAGGTGTGTTCACAGTGGGTACAATGGATGTTGACAGACCACCAAAAAGAGGAACGCATGGGATGGTGTTTGAACCACTTGCTGCATTACAGAGCGGAAAATGATGCACTTCTCTTCCACATTGTGGCAGGCGATGAATCATGGTGTCACCACTTTGAGCCGAGCAGCAAAAGAGAGAGCATGCAATGGAAGCATGCTGGATCACCAAAAGCTAAAAAAAATAAAGTTACAGGTTTCAGCTGGTAAGGTTATGCTGAGCACACTTTTTGACCATGAAGAGCTATTGTTGGCAGACTTTAAAGAACCTGGTGTCATCAACTCTACCCACTACTTGCAAACACTGGACAAATTGCAAAAAGTCATCAAGAATAAACGACCCGGCATGCTTTCTCGCGGTGTGATTTTGGTGCAAGATAATGCTCGTCTGCATATCGCAGATTGTGCAGGAAGCATTAGCAAGGAAGAAGTGGGAAATTCTGCAACATCCGGCCTAAAGTCCTAATTTGTCACCATGTGATTTTCATTTGTTCGGACCTCTAAGAAAAGCTTTCAAGGGGCAACGATTTCACACAGATGCAGACGTAATGAACGTGGTAAACACTTGGTTCAGTGAGCAACCACAATCTCTTTTTTGCAGACGGCATTCACGGCCTACCTAAGCAATGGGATGCTTGCCTGAATGCCTACGGTGACTTTTTCACTGTCAGGCACCTCCCCAGTGGCACATCTCTATAGTCCTACAGTACTGAAAGAGATTTAATACTACTACTACTACTACTACATCAGCATAGAAAAGTAAAGAGAATGAATGAAAACAATTACCTTTCTCTTGCGCTTTTGTTAGGAATCCCCACTGCATGTTCAAGGTTGAAACACGTAGTCCTAAAGGTTTTGTCCAATAAATCTGGTCTGGTAGTAGTGCATATCACCAATACAGGTGAGCTCTTACACTTCAGATCTGAGTTTTAAAATAATGATTATAACGATATTGAATAAGATATTTCAATTTATTCCATAACAAATAACTCATTTATTTATTCATAAATTACTCCTTACATAATCAACACTTTAATCTTTTTGATCTCCTTCTTCCCATGACATTTCTTGATCGCCACTTTGAGGCTGGGCTGATCTGGGAGAACAGGTCAATTTAATAATTTGCCATGATACAAATTTCATACCCATGACCACTAAGCCAGCAGGCAAGCATTTTAGCCACTGTGTTACCATGGTTCTCTTATTGTAGCCACTGTGCTACCATGGTTCTCTTATTGTAGCCACTGTGCTACCATGGCTCTCTTATTGTAGCCACTGTGCTACCATGGCTCTTATTGTAGCCACTGTGCTACCATGGCTCTCTTATTTTAGCCACTGTGCTACCATGGCTCTCTTATTGTAGCCACTGTGCTACCATGGCTCTCTTATTGTAGCCACTGTGCTACCATGGCTCTCTTATTGTAGCCACTGTGCTACCATGGCTCTCTTATTGTAGCCACTGTGCTACCATGGCTCTCTTATTGTAGCCACTGTGCTACCATGGCTCTCTTATTGTAGCCACTGTGCTACCATGGCTCTCTTATTGTAGCCACTGTGCTACCATGGCTCTCTTATTGTAGCCACTGTGCTACCATGGCTCTCTTATTGTAGCCACTGTGCTACCATGGCTCTTATTGTAGCCACTGTGTTACCATGGCTCTCTTATTGTAGCCACTGTGCTACCATGGCTCTCTTATTGTAGCCACTGTGCTACCATGGCTCTCTTATTGTAGCCACTGTGCTACCATGGCTCTCTTATTGTAGCCACTGTGCTACCATGGCTCTCTTATTGTAGCCACTGTGCTACCATGGCTCTCTTATTGTAGCTAGTGCTACCATGGCTCTCTTATTGTAGCCACTGTGCTACCATGGCTCCCTTGGAAATGACAGGCACATTTTTTGTCTTCTCTCGCTTTGAACTCAAGCGTAGTCCATGCATATGATACTGCTTTTAGCAGTTGCCACTATTGGGGAGTATACTAGAATTATTTTATGTGTGGATTAGCTTTCCCTATTCCCAGAGTCCCTCGCCATCAGGCAAACAAACTCTGACTTCTGAGGTAGCATATTTATAATCAGTGTACAGTGAAAACAATCAGCATCCCTACACACTGGCATCTACTGAGAGACAGTTCAATAACATCAATTCTAGTTAATCATTTCACTAACCCACTGGTCAGACATGTTTTCCTGCCTGTTAATTTTAAAATAGGGTTACAAGATTTGAGGACCAGCTTCATTATACCTGTTTTTATCCCATACAGCTTGGTCTTTCCACAAAGCAGTTAACCACCAGCTGAAAGCTTCTCACAAAACATATGAGCTCTGCATATTAGGCATGGCCTTCAGAAGCCTCCCCCAAAAAAGTGTTAAATTCCCTGTTAAGTATTTGTTTGTACATGGAATGTTAGTTTCTTCTGTAGTTGGATCCAATCTGTGTGCATCTGATTTAGCCAGGCTTCTTGCAATTTTGTACTATTTATTCATGTTATCTTTTATATACCTCATTATTTATCTTTCTTCTTGTATAATCTTCTGTAGAATTTTATTTCTCATCCATAAAATTTTTTGTGTGATTTCTTGTAGAGGAAGCACAATTTTCTTAGATTCCATGACATCAAGTAAGGAGCAAATATGACAACCGAGTTGCGTTTGTAAACACAACTAAATGAGATACCAAGGATGTAACAAAATAAACTAACATTTTCCAGTACATTAAAACTCACCATTAATACTTGTAGCAAGTTGAATGAAAATATTGTCCATGACCTCAGTTGCTATTCTTCCCTCGACAGTTATAGATTCAAAGTTTTCTATTAAGAGAATGCAAGGCGCAAGTTTCTGCAGAAAAGAAAATTGCAAGTGCTAAAATCATCAAAATAAGAACATATCATTTACTTTACACCAACATTCATCATGAACTCAGGTCAGAGTTTTCTGTGCAAGTAAAGTATAGTATTTAGAGTTAGTAGTCATAGTTATTTTGCAGGGTCTCAACCAAGTACACTTATTACAGTTTGTTTTGCCATATCCTGCTGCAACGGCACCATATGTACACAGGAAGATCATATAAGCAGTGATAAATAATTATGTAGCCATTTTGTAGCAAATGTGTAGCCACCATTGTTATTTTTTACTCCAGTTTGGTAGACAAGCAACTAAATAAATAATTAGGCTATACAATTCAGTTTGCTGATAAGATTAAACACATTCTGAAATGCAGAGTTTTATTATCCCCTATCATACAGAAGCAAGAGTTCAAAATCAGTTGTGGGTGATTTGAAATGGACTGCTTTGCATTGATTTTGATGCATCCTGCATTAGCTGTTCATAGAGCAATGGCAAACTGCTGCAATAACATTGCATGGTAAATTAAAAACAGCCAATAAATAATGGGTGGACTGGAACGTCCCGTAAAGGTTAAAGTCGCTTAAAAGTCGACAGAGTCGACTTCATTGCACTGGGTTTTATTTCATATGGATCGGTCTCTTTCCGTAGCACGGAAAGCGTCGCACAAAGCACGAACTCCGTAGCTTTTAGCAATGACCCACAGGAGTCTCTGAAACATTTAACTCATAAACCGAAGGGCGCGGCCCGGAATTGAACCAACAACCTTCGGAACATGAGTCAAACGGCTTGACCACTTCGCCACAGAGACTGTCCCATAAAGGATATGCAACTAACTAGTGAGAAGTAAATAACAAAGATAAATAATCAAAAATGTATTCCTTGGAAATTGCTAGTATTATGGACACAACTTTCTGAACTTGGCAGAAAGAGTAAGGTCACCATACATCTCACTATGGAGTCTATGGAAACAAGAGAGCTGATCGAATAGCTAAGGAAGGAGCAACAAAACAACAACCTGATGTATCTTTTACAAACCACATAAAAAAAAAGAATTACCAAATCAGTCAGAAAGCCACAAACACCAGCTCAAGACATCTACCACCTTATGGACTGCATAGAACAAAATTATTCTGCGCCTCAGAACAGGATACGCTATATTACACAACCATTTGTAAACAAAATTCAAGATTGACGAATCAGCCATGTGCTCGTGTGGATTGCCCAAATTATGACATATCAAGGCAAATTTCCTGACCTAGAGAAACAACAGTAGAAGATAAACTCTAAGGACCACTGAGTGAACTAAAACAGACAATTAAGTTCATACAAGAGACAACATTGCAGTTATAGACAAATTTAAAGTGAATAAAAGAAGAGGTAGTAGAAGAAGAAGAAGAAGAAGAGAAGAAGAAGAAGAAGAAGAAGAAGAAGAAGAAGAAGAAGAAGAAGAAGAAGAAGAAGAAGAAGAAGAAGAAGAAGAAGAAGAAGAAGAAGAAGAAGAAGAAGAAGAAGAAGAAGAAGAAGAGGAGGAGGGGGAGGAGGAGGAGGAAGAGGAGAGGGGAGGAGGAGGAAGCAAAGCAATATGCTTCAAAATCGTATGCAGCTGAAGGATATTACCAATTAAATATATTTGTTTCAAACATTCTTATCGCTGTTAAAATGAGCTTAACGGCAAAAGAATCAATTTCATTGGAGTTCTATCCCCTATGGCTCCGACTTCTTTCCTTATAGAAACCTGCCAAAAGCGTCACACAAAGCATGAACTACATTCCTCCAGATATCCATAACTTCAACTACCCCCATGGGCCTCTGAAGAGAAATAAAAAACTGCACCTGTTAACTGAATGATGGAGTGTGAAAACAAATCCATGACCTCCATAACAAGAGTTAGACAACATGACCACTTGTCACTATCATGAACAGAATCATCATCAATGACACTACAGGTTACCAAACTATATGCAGATCAATAAATCATTTCCTAATTTTGTTTTCTCTGAAGGTTATAAATATATTCTTAATGCCTTACTGTAGCTTGGTGAAATAAGTGCTGAATATTTCCTTCTGCCAGTTCAGTGGCTCCATAACTAAGCAAAGGTAATTGGTACTCCTGTAAAACAAAAGAATCATATTTTACTTGCCCAAGTAAACAAAACAAATGTGAGACACACACATTTTAAAGATTGTATCTTTCAATGGAAATATAAAAAATATTGACGACTGAAAACCAAAGTAGCAATTATTGCATAGTTCAATTATTTTACAAGGGTGGTCAGTGCCTAATTATCACTACCTATACTATTATTCCAGCAACATTTTTCCTTGTGGTATGGGTGACCAAAGAAAATTAAACCTTTCTTCATCATCATCAAGTGCCATGCCTGTTCGCGTAGGCGTTCATGTCTCTCCACATATCTTGGTCTTTGGTGTTCTGGATCAACTCTGCTGCTGAAATTCCTCCATGCCACCGTCCCATCCAGCATAATTTCTCTTGGTGAGCCTCTGCCTCTTTTCCCCTCGATCTTTTCAGTCATCGCTATGTTCTCCAATGCCTCTCTTCTCATCACATGACCAAAAAAAAAAACTCTCTTTCTTATTGTTGTATAAAATGTTCTAGTTTCATTAGAATCTTTCAGGCAATCATCGTTAGTTGCCATGGAAGGCCAAGGAATTTGCAATATTCGTCTTAGGAACAACATCTCTGTTGCTTCCAAGTTTTTCCTAATTTGTTCTGTTGTGTACCTTCTGTCTGATGTTATAAATACCCCTCATTCATTCATTCAGTCCTTTATAGAACCTCATTCCCATAACAACCTTCCGGAAAACTTCTCGGTCATAAGCAAGATGCCCCGGGTCCGATACATCCATCTGGAGATCATAAGCCACATCCTGCACCCATCTTCTCTTTGGCCTTCCTCTTCCTCTCTTCCCAGGCATATACCCCTCCATGTGTGTTCTCTCGAAACTTTCATGACGTTTCAAGTTACCAAATTATTTCAATTGTCTTTGTTTTATCATCTTTAGTAGCCAACCTCCTTCAATATTCAGCTCTTGTCGTATGGATGCATTTGTTCTTTTCTGTATTCAAGATATTCTTAGAACCTATCTATATCATTTACATTCAAAGGCATTTAAGCGGTGTTCAGCTTGTTTAGTAAGTGATGAGGTCTCACAGGCATATGTTGCAATGGGAAAGATGCATGCTCTTAAAATCTAATTTTCATAATTCTGTCTGTTCCACTCCACAATTTATTCAGTTGTTTTAGTCTTTGAAGAGCAATAGATATTTGTCTTTTAATTTCTATTATTGCATCACCAATAGTAATCATTGACCCTAGATATTCAAAATTTTCAACCACCTCCAATTTTTCCTCATTAACACATATTTCTAGCTCCATATCTGTATGCATTATCTTTGTTTTTGCTGTTAAGATATAAGTTGTGATTTTCACTGTTCTTTTGCGTCGAGGTTATTAGTTTTTCAATACTATTCTATTAGTGTTCATAAAATATATATTGCATTGTTTGTACCCTTTCCTTCTACAAATCCACACTGCTCTTCATCAATTTTGAATTTTTATTTTCTTTCTTGTTCTTCTCATTATAATTCTGAGTAGAAGCTTAGTGACATGATTTACGAGGTTTAATTGTATGAAAGTCTTCGTATTCAATTGCTCCTGGTCTTTTCGGTATACTAGTACGCTATATGTCGATTTGCTATAACATCATTGTCACAATATGACATAACTTCACTTTACGTCGCTACGTTCCAATATAACGCTATCACCTGTGTTGCGATGATGCGTTAACTTCGCCATTTACATTTTGTGCAGTGCGTTTTTCCAGGATTTTATTGTGTAATTGCCCATAATTATGAGTTCAAAGCACAGTAAGTGCTGATAGTGTGACTGGTTGTAAGAGAACCAGGCAAAGTGTTACTCTTGAGGTGAAGTTAGATCTGTTGTCATTTTGAGGTTGGTAATCGGAATGTTGATATTGGTAAAGTCCATGATTTACCTCCAAACACGGTAAGGACAATTCGTGCAGGTGCTGACAAAATCAAAGAGGGTGCTAAAAACGTAAACCCTCTGAGTGCTTCCAAGATCACTCGTACCAGAAGTACTCTTATGGAGAACATAGAAGCACTATTGGCCGTCTCGACTGAATATGCCCGTGAGCAAGATGGCTATCCAAGAGAAAGCAGTCTATCTGTGAAGATCTAGCTAAGAAAACCGGTGAGAGCAGTACAAGTAGTGCTGATGATAGTTTTGGAGCGAGTCGTGGTTTTAATGCCTCTACCTCTACGTCCCAATAACTCCAACCCACCCCTGTTTAGCCAATGAATATCAACAACCATCAAAATAAACATTACATAATACATTGTATTTCATTTAATTTAATTCTATGGGAAATAGTGTTTCGCTAAATGTTGTTTCACTTAAAGTCATGTTTTCCAAGAACGTAACCCCGGCACTAACCGGGGCCTTCCAGTAGCTATAAATACAGATTTCAGCATATCACTTGGTAAATATCCACTGCTGCAATTATCATTCAACATTGTGGTTAATATACCTACTCCAAATTCTCCCAGTACTTCTAATTCTTCTATTGTGACTCCATCTGGCCCAACTGTGTTTCCTTTCTGCGTATGTTTGACAGTGTCAGCGACTTTTTTTTAGAATAGGTAAACCTTCTAAGTTACTTTCTTCTGTTAATTCTCTTTCTCCATCATATAATTCTCTTATATACTCAGTCAACCTTTTCATTATGGCTTTCTTATAAACATTTTTATAGTCAATAAATATGTTATCATTATCAGATAAGCCATTCTAAAGACTGGTGCTGCAGTCTTCATATTATACCACCTTACTGCTTCCTATTCTAAGTGATAAGTATGAAACCAATATTCTTGTATGTGTATGATGTAGAAGTTTCTAGGACATTCTCATTGTATCTTTCTCCTCCTGAATTTTGCCTTCCAGTATTTTTAGTGGTAGATCTCAATATTACAAAATGTGATAGTTGACTGTTTTTGTACATCTAAACATTATTGTCTTTGTCTTTAAGAAATTGTTCACTTGCAAAAGGACACATTTACTCATATATATATATGATATATATATATATATATATATATATATATATATATATCACTGATGATAGTTTTCCCTCTTGGCATGTAGTGCTCTAAAATAAAGCCTTGTTCATCCCAAAAGAGAGTCAGCATAACCTTCCCTGCAGATGGCTGCGTACAAAACTTCTTTGTTTTCAGTGAGGAGAGATGGCGCTATTCCTTGCTCGTTCTCTTCGAGTCCAGCTTGTGGTGGTGATTCTAGTTTTAACTCCAGTAACAATTCTTGATAGGAAACAATCACCTTCTGCTTCAAAGCACTGCAAACGTTCTTGACAATCATCAATGCATCATTGTTTCAATTCTGAAGCAAGCTGCCTTAGAACCCACTTTGCAGTATTGTAGCCCAACATGGATGATGTGGTGTGCTGAACCTTGACTGATGTCAAGATGTGCAGCAATGTCACTCAGTCAAATGGCATTTTCCTGTATGAGGCTTTCAATGGCTGCAATCGACTCTGGTGTTACTACTCTGTGTGCCTGACCAGGTCAACCAACAGACAATGTATGTCACAGAAGTCACGCCATTTTGAAACTTCTTTTTCCACTCATACACTTGTTGACTAACAGGCATGCATTACCACACTGGATATTCATTTGCCAACGAATTTATAGGTTTCACCACTTCACTCGGTTTCATTTGAAGCTCCCTCTTATATAGTTACAATTAATTTTAAAATGTAATATTTAACAAATGAAAGCAAATTGCAAAAAGTCAAACCCCAGCTATAGAGTGTGCAAGCAATGATTTTCCACATCCTGTTGGACCATGGAGCAAGACAGACAGTTCCTCACTGTTTTTCATTTCTTTAAAATGCTGCCAACAGATTTGAAAAATTATAGGTTAACAGTGTTAAGTACTTCATAAATTATTAAATATACCTTTATTTATATTTAAGAAAATTAAGTGTGTTAATATGCAGTGAAGCTGTGAAAATGCAATGAATAAACTGGAAGGTCAGCTTTACAAGCACATAATAACACATAGCGGAGTACACTTTTTGCTACAAGGCTTTCATCAGAAAATGAAAGCAAACAATGACTAGAACACTAACACAACTGGGTTCCAAATGTTGCTGTATGTAGCCGAGGCGCGGTGTTGGGGTGAGCGCCCAACATTGCTCAAATACCTCAATGGCTCGTGAATACATAACCTATGCAGCAAAAGTCCAACTCCTGGCCTTCACGTGGCGGACCTGTTTAAACTAACAGGAGAAGGGGCGACGGCGAGTTTCTGGCGCCGGAAAATAACCAGTATGCTCTAGATGTGTATGCACGTACATGCATGCGCAGACAGGTGTGTGCGCGCGTACACATCTACACTCGAGTGAGACCACAGTCTGCCCTAGCAAAGAAAGGTGCTGAAGACGGAGGCAACCAGCCAAGAGGCGCACCACAGAAATCAGGATGCCACGCAATCACGCAAAATGGAATATGTCGACTACTGCTAATCGTTATGGTGCTCGCCCTGCTTTGGACCCCCAGGCAGGTGCAGTGCCGGGCCCTATGTCTCGAAAGGGTCCAACCCCAACTACTGGAGGTCCTTCTCAGATGTCCTGTGGAGCCAGGGGACATGAGAATAGGACGACTGGCCATACTAAACGAAGACTTAAAATAATGCACTGGAATGCGGAGGGAGTCAGCAACAAAAAAATAGAATTAGAAAAAATCTTGGACCAAGAAAAAGTAAGCATATGTTGCTTGCAAGAAACTCACCTCAATGAAAATATAGCCTTCAAAATCAGAGGCTACCAGTGTTACCGATCTGACCGAAAGAACAGGCGAAAAGGTGGGATACTGACCCTTGTAAGAAATAACATCATGGCTTCCCAAATCAAAGTCTACATGGAAGGGGCTGAGTATCAGACACTTAAACTTAAGACAGGTAATACAGATCTACATCTGATCAATTACTACTGTCCAAGTGACCGCCCACAGGCACTGGACACTCTACCACTAAAAGAAAAAATGATTGTGTGTGGCGATTTCAACAGCCACTCGCAGAGCTGGGGCTATGATCACATGGACCAGAGAGGAGAGAGACTGGAAGACTGGCAAGATGAGAATAGATTCATGTTGATTAACAAGCCGTCCGACCCACATACTTTCTACTCGAGATCATGGCACTCTACAACTACACCTGACCTGGCTTTTCATTCACCAGACCTGGAGTGGAACATTACACGAACTGTTGGGAAACAACTTGGTGGCAGTGACCATCGGCCAGTCTTTCTAACCGTAGAAAATGAGCTTGTAAGTGAAAGCAGCACCCTCTCGAGGTGGAACTACAAGAAAGCAGACTGGGCAATGTACAAGCATCGCACCAGCATACTGGTTAGAAACCTGAACACTGAGAAAGACATAAATAAAGCAGTTGAAGAGTTTGGGAAATGCATACTACAGGCAGCGCGAGAAACAGTACCAAGAGGAGCCCGTAAACAATATAAACCCTACTGGAGTAGTGAACTGGAACAGTTGCATAATGATGTTGAAGTGTGTAGAAAGCAAGCAGAGGCCACACCCAGCCAAGAGCACCACAATAAATTCCAGCATGCAAAAGCCAAATTTCAAAGGGCCAAGCTGCAGGCTAGACGGAAAAGCTGGCAGGAGAAAACGGAGTCTCTGAACTTTGAAAGAGACACAAGGAAATTGTGGAAGCTAATAAAACAGCTTAATGACGAGGGCACAGGGAGAAACTCAAAAATTGCACTACATAAAGATGGAAAAATCTTAACAAGAAAGCAAGCAGCTGACCATTTTGCGGACTCGTTCGCACAAGATAGCAATATCAAAATTAGTCCAGAGAAACAACAAGAGATTCGAGAGAAACGACAACATACAGGACAGAAGGAAATAGTACATGAGGTTCTGGAGGCACCCATCACAATCAGCGAACTGGAGCTAGCCATATCAAAACTGAAAATGAGAAAGTCACCAGGAGCTGATGGTATCTCCAATGAAATGATCAGGAACCTAGGAACAGAGGCCAAAACAAAGCTGTTGCAGATCTTCAATAACAGCTGGACCTTAGGCAGTGTTCCACAAGCCTGGAGAGAAGCAATCATGATACCCCTCCTAAAATCAGGGAAAGATGGTTCCATTGCCTCTAGCTACAGACCAATTAGCCTCACCAGCTGTCTCTGCAAAACACTGGAGCGCATCATCAATCACAGACTGCAGTGGTACATTGAAAGTAAAAACATCCTTGTGCCACAGCAGGCTGGCTTTAGGCAGTGCTACTCTACGGAAGATCAGACAACCTACCTCTCTCAAGAAATTGAGGATGCATTCCAAGAGAAGAAGCTGGTGCTTGCGGCATGGATAGATCTGAAGAAAGCCTTTGACAAAGTCTGGAAAGAAGGTCTGATGAAGAAACTGAGAAACTGCAAAGTCAATGGAAGAATGTACAAATGGGTGAAAGCATACTTGCACAACAGAAGAGCCCGAGTACAGATAGACGGACTCAAGAGCAAGAAAGTACTACTGCGTCACGGTGTCCCCCAGGGCGGAGTCTTGTCCCCCACACTTTTTCTAATCTTCATCAATGATCTTGTTGCTCACCTACCGCATGGAATTAAAGCGGCAATGTACGCCGATGACCTGGTTCTATGGAGCACAAATGAATATGCATCAGTGGCCACCAGATTGCTACAAAGAGCTGTAGATACATTTGCTGCATGGGCAAATAGATGGTGTGTCAGCATAAACACTGACAAGTGCAGCACCACCCTATTTACCCTCTCTCCAAAACAAAAGGCAGGGATCATCCAGATAAATGGAACACCCCTAAGAGAAGATAAAGAACCAACATACCTTGGAGTAACATTTGATGGCAAGCTGACATGGAGAAAGCACATCAACAAAGCAGTAGCAAAAGCCAGAAGGAAAATAGCCATCCTGAGAAAGCTAAGTGGAACCACATGGGGAGCCAGTACGAAAATACTTAGCAAAGTTTACCAACAGAGCATACGACCACACCTGGAATATGGGTCAACTGCGTGGTGTTCAGCATCAAATACCACACTACAAGAGCTGGACAAGGTGCAAAATCAAGCACTTAGAGTCACCACAGGAGGGATGAGATCAACCCCTATAGTGGAAATGGAGAAGATGGGGAGGACACAGGCACTGAGTGAGCGCAGAGATACGAAAACGCTAATACAAGCAGAAAAGTTCCTCAGCTTGCCAGGCCACCCTATGAAGAACAGATTTGAAAACCTAGCTATGGGGCGGTTGAAAAGAAGTAGTTTTATCCACCAGGCCAAACGACTCTGCAGAGAAACCACTGATCTGCCCACAGTTGGTATCCCCCTAACAACTATTCCAGAGCGAACTCCATGGAAAGATGAGCATAGACTATCATTACAAATCCAGACAAAAGTGAGGAATATTTGACAAGGAAGAACAGAACAGTGTGCAGCGCAGAACAGCCACTCTCAGCTTCCTTGATGAAGAATACCCACAGGACCTCTGGATCCGAGTCTACACAGATGGGTCAGCACAAAATGCTGTTCGAAATGGAGGAGCGGGAGTGTACATAGAATACCCAAATAATACTAGGGACACAGCCAGAGTACCGACAGGAAAGTACTGCCATAACTATGATGCCGAAATTGAGGCAATCAAGATAGCAACAGAGAAATTACTAAATAACAACAATGGTACACAACCTGTGGTGCTACTAACAGATGCAAAATCAGTACTTGAGGCGCTCCTCTCTGGGAAATTGCCAGTACTAAGGACACTACTTTCTGAACTTAGCAGTCAGCATAAAGTCACCATACAGTGGATACCATCCCACTGTGGAGTACCCGGAAACGACAGAGCTGATCAATTGGCTAAGGAAGGAGCCAAAGAGGAACAGCCTGATGTGCCCGTTACATACCACCAAAAGAAAAGAATGATCAAATCAGTCAGAAAGCCACCAAAACCTGCTCAAGATGACTACCACATTATGGACAGACCAGAACAAGTCATTATTCTGCGCCTCAGAACAGGACACAATAGATTACGCAACCACATGTATACAAAATTCAAGATTGGTGAAACAGCCATGTGCACATGTGGATTGGCGTCGCAGACAGCAGAGCACATACTCCAAGACTGCCCAAAATATAACATATCTAGGCAAACCTTCTGGCCTAGAGAGACGACAGTGGAAGATAAACTCTATGGACCACTGTGTGAACTGAAAAAAAAAAACAGTTCAATTCATGCAAGAGACGACATTGCAGATATAGACATTTCAAGCGAACGAAAGAAGAAGAAACTAACACAACTACCTATGTTTAAAAAATGAAGGCACTTATAAACCGGTCCTGGAATATATCAACCAATGTCAATATAAACAGGAGATGACATATGTCATTATGGGGAGGAGAAGAAAGAAGAATAAGATGGAGGGAGAGAGAGGAAGACAAACACAAATGGGGAAGGAGAAGAAAGGAATGAAAGAGAAGGGATGTGAGCTTACAGATCAGCATGGAAGGTAAAGAGTGCACAGATATCAATATGGACAAGAAACAACAAAAAAACGGAGTGTGAGAAGGAACTAAAGGCAAGAAAATTATATGGAAAGTAAGGCAAATACATAGGGAAGGTAAAAAAGTTGTGAAATAAAAGAGAAAAATGTATGACAGAAAAGTCTAATGTCATACCAGAGGGAAGGGGAGAGAGAAAGAGACAATATATTTTCAGAGGAACACTTGTCATTTGTATTCCTGCTTATGTTTTCCACTGTTTTTATTTAATTTATTCAATGAATAAATGAATGATTAAAAATAAATTCATATACACAATACAGTATACATAAATGTGTAATGTGTACATGGCCCAGAATCGAACTCTGAACCTTTGGAACGTGAGGTAGGTGGTGTAACTACTTGGCCAGAGACTCCAGTCACTGTAGTGCAACAGATAGCATCCTGGCCTGATGGTCAAATCCCCAGAGAAGAAGACTGCTTCAATTAACCTGCACTTCCAGGTTGACCCAGCTGAGGGAAGTCAAGTCAGGTGGTGTGATATTGACAACATTACACATTAAGTACTGTTGGGTCTGTATAAATATGGGGCTAGCACCATATATCCAATACACCTAAAACATGTAAAAGGGTCCATTATGTATTTTTACATTGTAATCTGATCTAATATAATTTTCTATTACAATTTGGTGGCACACTATTTGTGAACATTATTGCTATATTGTTAATAATTCTTACCCCTTGAAAACTATCATTTCCTCCAACATCGGAAAAGTTAATGTTTGAGTAAGTACTAGTAGCCATCTCTGAAAATATAATTATATAGATATGATTAAACACGCAAAAATAAAGATAGTACAACATTCTTCAAACATAAATTCATCAAAATTCTTTGTTCGCTTCCAAGTTCATTCATGTTCGAGTCTTTGTTCGCTCCAAAGTTGAAACTAATATTTTTTCTGAACATGTGCTCAAAGAGGAAGCCATGGCAGCAGAGTGTGTAGCCCAGTAGTCATGTGTCTAAATCCCTTTTGAGACTTTTTTTTTTTAGTGACCTGGACTACCAGGTTGAAACATCACCCTTCAGGTGCTAGCAACAGCAGCCAGTATGATACTGCCGACCATATCACCCTTCAGTCTAAAATATAGAATTACGAATAAAACTGAGCATTATTCGCAATCAAATTGCAAGTAATACTGAGCATTATTCACAATCGAATTACGGGAATAAACAAACATGTCACAGCATCCACACACTGGTCAATTTCAGTTTGAGCCAGGTATGTTGCGATATGCTGAATCAGGGGCGATATTTCATTTGGCAAATAAAATTTACGTTAAACAAAGACATCTGTTGGATCCATCGACACTCGATCACTCCATTGCTGCCTGGGGGATGTGTCCCCGGCAGCTTCCACAGATTCATAGAGACTTTATACACAAGCTTCGAGTTTCTGAGTTCTATATTTTAGTTCATAATGTTTAATATTTTGTATTATAAAAATGAAAAAAATTAACAAAATTGCCGATGAGGAATTAAACCCCAGTCTCTCGTGTGACAGCCCAGATACTTACCCCTATGCTACTGAGGACACAATATCAACTGAACAAAAATTAATAATATAGTCAAACACATGTCCCTATGACGTCACGTGACCAGCAGCAATTGTGAATAATGCTCAGTATTATTCGCAATTCGATACTGATATTTGAACTATAATTTGGGGGAAACATTTTTTAATTGATTATTGTTAAATTTTTTAAATATAATGAGAAATGTCAGAGATGATATAACCAGGGAGCAATATAATGCCCTAAATATCGGTGGTTATGACATACCAGAGATTCGATGTGCTGATGATGCAGTATTGCTAACCACAACACAGAATGGTATAGAAAACCTAATAACCTCAACCCAATTGAATAGTGAAAATGACAACTTATACCTTAACATAGCAAAAACAAAGATAATGCATATAGATAAAACTACTATGGAGAAAGAAATATGTGTTAATGATGAAAAATTGGAGGTGGTGGAAAATGTTGAATATCTTGGGTCATTGATTACCAACAACGGTGACACTGAAAGAAATTCTATTGCTCCTCAAAGACTACAACAACTGAATGAATTGTGAAATTGGACAGATAGAACTACAAAAATTAGATTTTTAAGAGCATGCATCTTTCCCATTTCAACATACGCCTGTGAGACCTGGACACTAACTCACTTACTAAACAAGTTGAACAGCGCATAAATGCCTTTGAATATAAATGTTGTAGATGAGTTCTAAGAATATCTTGGATAAAGAAAAGAACAAATGCATCCATACTTCAAGAACTGAATATTGAAGAAGGTTGGCTATTAAAGACGATAAAACAAAGAAAATTGAAATACTTTGGTCACTTGAAACATCACAAAAGTTTGGAGAGAACAATAATGGAGTGGTATATGCCTGGGAAGAGAGGAAGAGGAAGGCCAAAGAAAAGATGCGAGCAGAATGTAGCGGGACATTTTGCTTATGATCGAGATGTTTTTTTGAAAGGTTGTTATGGGGAAAGGTTCTGCAAAGGACATGCTAGTGAATGAATATTGTTAAATTATCTAACATAATTTTTATAGGGAGAAAATTTAAAAAATTATTTAAAATTTTCACTTATCAAGGCAAACTTCTTTAATTTGGTAATGATAATCCAATTAAATTAAGTAAGTGATGATAAATACACCACTTTTCTTCACACATATCACAAGAACTGCTACTCAATACTATCAGAATGTGATTATCAAATTCTGAAGAACATCATTTTAACATAATATTGATTCAAAGAGTCAGGAAAACCCTGGGTTAATCTGTACTCGATAGGATGAGAACCAATATAGAAATTTATAGATACTATTTCCTATTTAGTTATGATTATTTACAATAATGCACAGCTTATTTGTGACACGCAAAGTGAACTTAGGGGGTACAACAAGTATGGCGCACCAGAGCAAACATAATTTGGCATGTGCCATTACATGACTTTGGTTATAATATAATCACATAAACATACTTTCACTGTCAGGTTTGTTTTCCCTATCACCACATGATAAACAATTTAACCACTACATTATTGCAAGTGCCATCAGTATCAGAATCTTTCTCAAAGTCCTTTAAATTTAGAAAAGGGAGAGGGCCATCTTAACAGGGTCATATTTATTATTTAATTCAGTCTGATGTGTTGGCCTAACACCGCAAGAACGCAGCTCTGTTGTAAACAGGCACAACGCAATCACGTCCAAAAAAAAAAAAAACCCAGATAAATGCAGAAGAGCAAAGAAGCAAATACCTGGATGGCTTGGCCACGTGGCATGGTCGAGACAGAAACATGGAACTGATCCACGACTCTGGTGATCGAGTGAGATGGCAAAACATGACGGGAGAGTTTATACATAGTGCGCTATGAATAGACACTTTGTTTATACATAGTGCGCTATGAATAGACACTTTGTTTATACATAGTGTGCTATGGATAGACACTTTGTTTTTACATAGTGTGCTATGAATAGACACTTCGAAACATGACCGCCCACGCTTATCGGCATGGCACATGATGGATGGATGGAACTTAAGTCAAGAGGGCTGCCGATTTTTCCGCTAGAGACGGAGTGATTCACTTCAAACAGCTAATTTTAATCATAACCGACCATTTCCATTTCAGGTAATGAAATTTTACAAAGATATAGAAGAAATGGATGGAGAATTAAATTATTATAAATATATTAACCAGAATGTGGTTTTAGCAATGAACAGATAAAGAACTAGTGTAAACAAACAATGACAAGTCCTATCTGTATAAAAAAAAATGTTTTGCATATCCTTTACAGGACATCGCTGTCAACGACAACACTGTCATTGGCATATTTCAGCTGATTGTTGATTTCTTGGCAAGATTACGCCATTGCTTTCTGAGCGGCCGGCTCACATACCCCGTAATAATTACCGACGCGATTCGAACCACTGCTGATTCTCACCGTCATCACGTTACTTATGAGCCTATCTGTATAAGTATAGTAATTTAGTATAGTTAATACTAGTATAAGGAAAATAATAATAAGGCTGCAGATTTTTCAGCTGAGCTAGAGACCAAGTGGCAAGTGAAGAGCCAATTTTAATCATAACCGCGATCATTTAAAGTAGTTAAAGTAATGACATTTTACACAAAGATATTTTAGATATAGACACGGATGGAGAATTCAATTATTACTAATATTAGCCACAAGCTGGAGTTAGCAACATTCTGTACATACATGAACTTACCTCAATACTTGAAAATGCACAGCAATGATAGTTAACCAATGTAAACTTCAGATCACATGTGCTTGAAACTAGATAGCATGGCTCACAATACAGGCCTATTTATAGCCCGTCAAAAACCCGCGATTTTCGGAATTTAAGAAACAATATGACCGTTTAGGAATCGGGTCAAATTTCGGGAGCAAGCAACGTGGCCATCGGGTCACGTGATCTTGACCGCGAATGCCCGATAAATGAATATAGCAGCACACGATGGGTTCCAAATATTTCTGTTATGTCGCAGTGTTGGGGTGAGCTCCCAACCTTGCCTAAATATCCCATGGCTCGTAGATTCACCACCTCTACAGCAAAAGTCAAATTCCTGGCCTTCACGCAGCAGACCTGTTTTACCTAACAGGAGAAGGTACGGCGGCGAGTCTCTGGCGCCGAAAAATAACCAGAACGCTTTAGATGTGTATACACGTACATGCATGCGCAGACACGTGTGTACGTGCCTACACATCTAAACTCGAGTAAGACAACAGTCTGCTCTAGTAAAGGAAAGGTGCTGAGGACGGAGGAAACCAGCCAGGAGGCGCACCACAGAAATTATTATGCCATGCAATTACGCCATGAAATATGTCGACTACTGCAAAATTGTATGGTGCTCGCCCTGCTTTGGACACCCCAGGTAGGTGCAGTGCCGGGCCATATGCGTCGAAAGGACCCAACCAAAACAACTGGAGGCCCTTCTCATGTCCTGTGGAACCAGGGGACATGAGAATAGAGCGTCTGGCCATACCAAACAAAGACTAAAAATAATGCACTGGAATGCGGAGGGAGTCTGCAACAACAACAAAAATAGAACTAGAAAACATATTAGACCAGTGGTTCTCAACCTTTTTTGGCCCGTGACCCCCTTCACCATATTTTCAGAACGTCATTCCCCCCTTCCTATAAAAAATTTGGCCCGTGCCCCCCCCCCCCCCTTTCACCGTATTTTCATAACGTCATCCCCCCCCCCCCCCCCCCCCATTCATATTTCCTATTTAAAAATCCCCTACACAGTATACGTAAAAATGTAAGGTAAATTTAATAGCACATACTAAAACAAGTCTAGACATCCACATAAAACATGATTTGTGGGTCTACTTACTTAATAAAATGAATTTTAGAAGGATGAGACAATATCAAGTAATCGGTTCTTGTATTAACGTGATCTTGAAATGGTCTTCACCCCCCCCCCCCCTGGAAACACTAAAATTCCCCCAAGGGGGGGGGGAATTCCCCACCGGTTGAGAACCACTGTATTAGACCAAGAAAAAGTAAGCGTATGTTGCTTGCAATAGACTCACCTCAACGAAAATATAGCCTTCAAAATCAGAGGCTACCAATGTTACCGATCTGACCGAAAGGACAGGCGAAAGGTTGGGATACTGACCCTTGTAAAAATTAACATCACTGCCTCCCAAATGGAAGTTTACATGGAAGGGACTGAGTATCAGATACTTAAACTTAAGACAGGCAATACAGACCTACATTTGATCAATTACTACTGTCCAAGTGACCGCAGACAGACACTGGACACACTACTATTAAAATAAAAAAAAAATGAGTGCGTGTGGCGATATCAGCAGTCACTCGCAGAGCAGGTGCTATGATCACATGGACCAGAGAGGAGAGAGAATGGCAGGGTGAGAATCGATTCATCTTGATTAACATGCCGTCTGACCCACATACCTTCTACTCGAGATCACGGCACACTACAACTACACCTGACCTGGCTTTTTATTCACCAGACCTGGAGTGGAACATTACACGAATTGTTGGGAAACAACTAGGTGGCAGCGACCATCGGCCAGTCTTTCTAACTGTAGAAAATAAGCTTGTAAGTGAAAGCAGCACACTCTCGAGGTGGAACTACAAAACAGCAGACTGGGCAATGTACAAGCATCGCACCAGCATACTGGTCAGAAACCTAAACACTGAGAAAGACATAAATAAAGTAGTTGAAGAGTTTGGGAAATGCATACTACAGGCAGCACGAGAAACAGTAAACAGCTCGTAAACAATATAAATCAAACTGGAGTAGTGAACTGAAACAGTTGCATAATGATGTGGACGTGTGTAGAAAGCAAGCAGAGGCCAAACTCAGCCAAGAGCACTACAAGACACCGCCCGCAAGATACAAGATACCAGCACGCAAAAGCCAAATTTCAAAAGGTCAAGCTGCAGGCTAGACGGAAAAGCTGGCAGGAGAAAACAAAGTCACTGAACTTTGAAAGAGACACAAGGAATTTGTGGAAGCTAATAAAACAACTTAACAATGAGGGCACAGGGAGAAACTCAAAAATTGCACTACATAAAGACGGAAACATCTTAGAAGGAAAGCAAGCAGCTGACCATTTTGTCGGACTCATTCGCACAAGATAACAATATCGAAATTAGTCCAGAGAAACAACAAGAGATTCGAGAGATAGGCAACATACAAGACAGAATGAAATAGTATATGAGGTTCTGGAGGCACCTATCACAATCAGCGAGCTGAAGCTAGCCATATCAAAACTGAAAATGAGAAGAGTCACCAGGGTGCTAATGGTATCTCCAATGAAATGATCAGGAACCTAGGAACAGAGGCTAAAGCAAAGCTGTTGCAGATCTTCAATAACAGCAGGACCTTAGGCAGCGTTCCCCTAACATGGAGAGAAGCAATCATGATACCCCTCCTGAAATCAGGGAAAGATAGTTCCATTGCCTCCAGCTACAGACCAATTAGTTTCACCAGCTGGCTCTGCAAAACAATGGAGCGCATCATCAATCACAGACTGCAGTGGTATACTGAAAGTGAAAACATTCATTGTGCCACAGCAGGCAGCTTTAATCAGTGCTATTCTAAGGAAGATCAGACAACCTAGCCTCGTCTCAAGAAATTGAGGATGCATTCCAAGAGAAGAAGCTGGTGCTTGCGGCATGGATAGATCTGAAGAAAGCCTTTGACAAGGTCTGGAAAGAAGGTCTGATGAAGAAATTGAGAAACTGTAAAGTCAATGGAAGAATGTACAAATGGGTGAAAGTATACTTGCACAACAGAAGAGCCCGAGTACAGATAGATGGACTCAAGAGCAAGAAAGTGCTACTGCGTTACGGTGTTCCCCAGGGCGGTGTCTTGTCCCCCGCACTTTTTCTAATCTTCATCAATGATCTTGTTGCTAATCTACCACATGAAATTAAAGCGGCAATGTACGCTGATGATCGGGTTCTATGGAGCGCAAATGTACGTGCATCAATTTAATACCAGATGGCTACAAAGTGTTGTAGACGCATTTGTTGCATGGGCAAATAGATGGCGTGTCAGTATAAACAATGACAAGTGCAGCACCACGCTATTTACCCTCTCTCCAAATAAAAGACAGGGATCATCCAGATAACTAATAAAATCGCTCTTTTCGCGAGGGTCGGAGCTTGGTAAGCATGTATTAGCTCTAGAATTGCCACAGTTATCCAAGTAGGATCGTGTCATCTAAGGAACCTCAACTGATTTAATGAGCCATTCGCGGTTTCACAGTGAGACAGTGTGAACTTAGACATGCATGGCTTAATCTTAGAGACAAGCATATGACTACTGGCAGGATCAACCAGATATTTATCGGACAGACGGACTATTCACGCACACGCAGGCCAAGAGTAGCATCGCTAAAGCACGCCCTCCCGGTACTCGATGATACATGCAAAACCACTAGACGCCTACCGACGAGCTTTCAAGCTACGCCGGCAGGACTGACCGAAAGGCTATACCAGCTTACTGATTGCAGGCCCACTACTCATCGAGAGAGGGTGGGCGCTTATCGAGACTTTGTCGAACGGTCGTACAAATTTGCTCTTTTGCCCGCTCAAACCACGACTCTAGCTGCACGATTCGGTTACATTCTCGAAACGCCTGCCTCGCTAACTTGCGTTGGCTGGGAAGATTCCAATTTGGTGCACCTCACACAGCCATCCGAGACAACGAACGCTAGACGCGGGACTGATCTTGCGAACCAGACCAGCCCTCACCATTAAATTCTGCACAGAAACAGCGTACAAGGTGAAAATCAATGAGAATGCTCGCCTCAACAAATCACGGAGTACTGAAAAGATAAAAACGTCAGTACTAGGCAACACAGAGAAATATGTGAGGGACTTATCGTCGTATGTACTGAACAATATTGAAACCGAGACCCTTGAATACGGATTAAAATTCTGCATAAAGCCCAACACATCAACCGTGTTGAGTCGCAGGCACAATTTGGCATGTTGTTTGACTAAGTCTCTAAGTTATCACCTACTTCTGCTGAGTCGGTCAGGTGGCTGAAGGCCAAACTGGTAGATTTAGAACACCAGTATCCGGGAAGGTTAACCCGGTCAACAAATGCCCGCAGAAGTCGGATGTGTCGGCCAAACGGCGCAAGAACGCAGCTCTGCTGTAAACAGGCACAACGCAATCACGTCCGGAAAAAAAAACTCCGGATGAACGAAGAAGAAGAAGAACACCAGTATCACACAACACCCTCTAAACAGACATGTCCGCTGACCAACGAACACCTTACTGCATGAAAAGCTTTAAAGGCTAACAAAAAACCCGTGTTACTGAAACCAGACAAATGAAGTGGTGCAGTATTGATGGGCATATCAGATTTTTGTTGTTGATTGATTGATTTAGGAACCGACATCACAGCATTCGGGGCATTCCCATAAGCGCTCCGTCCCCATCCTCAGCAGCCAGCATAGAGTTCCAACACCAACAGTACCAGTAGCAATCTGATTATATGTCTGTCTCGCCTTTCCTCTGAGCGTTGAGCGTCGGCCAGATCCCCTCGTCACTCCTCGCTGTCTCATTCTTGCCAGACCATGATGGTCCATTTGCTCCTCCGATACTTTTTTTTAAATGTTGCATAACCCTTACAGGACGTTGCAGTGAACACTAGCATTTTTCAGCGGCTGTTGATGTACTAGGCAAGTTTTTACGTTCAGTAGTTTGCCATTGCTTTTTGAACGACCGGCTCACATACCCACGTAAGTTACCAGCGCGGCGCGCACCGCTGCCGATTCTCGCAGCTGCTGTTTCCCCCACGTGAATAATCGGGATAACCTTGGCCAGGGAGATAAAATTGAGTCAGAGGACCCGGATGCAAAAATGAGAAAAGCGATCCCGTCACTTGTGAATGAGCTACCCATCAGTGAGGCCATTGCGAACGGTCACACCACGTGGCTCTCAAACCCCTCAAATGTAGGATTTACCTAACCTTCACTAGCCGGAATCCCGCCAAGACCGATCCTGTCTGACATGGTGCAGTCGATTGTAATGACGGCTGACTGGTGCTGGTTGTTGTTTTGAATGCTACGGCTATTGTTGGCTGAAGACCGCTATTTAACCTTAGCTCGTTATGGGAATGCCGGTTTAGGAGGACTGATAAAACGATGGGATAAGTGCATCAATATTAGTGGAAATTATTTTGAGAAATAAAGGAACAATGTATGTATAAAAATAAACTAGTTTCAAGTTGTTGTCATATTTAGTTATTTTTCTACAGCCATTTGTGACTAACTTATTAACTTACCCTCGTACAAACTTTCGGAGTCGTCCATTGCACGGGATGGCTTGAAAATCGGTCAAGTACTTGATAGAGGCCGGTCTCTCTGGCCGAGGGGTTACAACACTTTCTCCGTAATCCCGTTTATCACGCAGAGTCTCATAGCGGGCGAGAGCTGGAAGCGGTTCGACCCCCGCTGGTGACTTGCGGGATAACTGAGCCGGCCGCCCAGAAAGCAATGGCAAACTACTGAGCGTAATCTTGCCAAGAAATCAACAATCAGCTGAAAGATGCTGATGTTGACAGCGATGTTCTGTAAAGGATACGCAAAACATTTTTTTAAATTTGATATAGTCGCTTGTTCCAGTTTGCAGAAGCCATCATGGTTAATCTACATAGGCCAGTTTTGTGCAATCAGTTTAAAATTAACTTGGTAGACAATTGAAAATGAAGAGTATCTTGTGCAATAGGTCACTATCACAGAGTGTAAGAAAGAGAGTGCTGAAATGCTATGTAGAAAAAGTTTTGCTGTATAGCAGTGAATCTTGGAATGTAAATGAACAAAGTAAGAAGAAATTAGAAGCAACAGAGATGTGGTTCCTGAGACGAATGTTGAGAATTCCTTGGACTGCCAGAGTAACTAACGACGACTGCCTGAAACAGGCTAATGAAACTAGAACACTATATACGACAGCAAGAAAGAGACAAACAACTTTCTTTTGTCATGCAATGAGAAGAGAGGCATTGGAGAACATCGTGACAACTGGAAAGATCGAGGGGAAGAGAGGCAGAGGCAGACCAAGAGAAATGATGCTGGATGGAATGAGACGGTGGCACGGAGGAATATCAGCAGCAGAGTTGATCCAGAAAACCAAAGACCGAGATCTGTGGAGAGCCATGAACGCCTACGCCAGCTGGCAAGGTACTTGATGATGATGAGACAATTGACATTACTGTGCCAACATATGTATATTTCAGTTTGAAACTTGAAGGATGTATCTAGTTATTTTACTCTATGTTGTGTGAATTCTGCAGTATGTACACGACGAGACGCAGCGAAATTTTCCAGGCATTAATTCGTACAATCTATGATCGGTGTCTTCGTTATTTAAATTCACTACTGGAAAACATTGATTTCATATTCTGTTATATTCCGGAAAATACCCCCCCCCCCCCCACTCTCAACCAATAATCTTTCTCATTAATACGTTAGTATGCTACTGGGGCCCAAATGGGAAGCAACGAATAGTACCAATGTAGCGTACCAGATTATATATCTATGTCTCTGTCCGCCGGTCTATCTATCTATGTACACATAAACACATACAGAAAAGCAAGTATATGCTGCAAGTATACAATGGGCGTGTCGCTTGTACAGCCCAAAATGACCCCCCCCCCCTCCACCATGGCTTCATCTTGCATGCTTTCCAGCTTCTCTGTCTGTCTAAGCGAAATTGTGAGAACTTCCAGAGCATACGAAATCACGGACATGACTGTTGGTAAAGTGTCTATAAACATCGCTGTTCCATGTCTGTCCCTGCCAATAACTTTAGTGCACCAAGCCTTGTCTGATCTTCGACATCACCTTTTCCATACTATTCCTGACGGATAGTATACTATGCTTTGATAGATATAAGCAAAAGTCGCAAAAGTCCCGCATTTTCCCAAGCGTTTTTTTTTTTTTTTTTGCCCACCATCTTCTATCTTGGTCTCCCACTCTCCTCCCTTCGAACTTTCCATTTTGTGACTAGATACTCCAACTTTCCCCTTCTGGTGACATTACCAAATAATGTGGACTGGCTTCTTCTGTTAACGAGTGACCAGTTATCTTTGTGAAATAACCGTTTTCAAAATACCTTCATGTGCGTCCATGATATTCATTCTCATCATTCTTCTATAAACTACCTTCAGCTTCCCTATAATTTATCACTTGTCTGCTAACTGTTAATGATTCGCTTCCATACATCAGGATCGGCTGAATATATAGCTATTAAGAACTTTTGTGCTCACCTCACTTGGCAGATACAAAGAACACTTCAGTACACCTACATGTTGTTATATTATATGTCATTATGGAGGAGCGGCTGGCCGATGGCTAGAATGCCGGACTCTCCTTCGGGAGACCCGGGTTCGATCCCCCGTAAGGTGTGGGATTTTTGTCTGTCGGGGGCAAAAAGAAAATCCTAACCTGCACAGTTCGCGGCGACTGCACTAGCCAGGCGGCCTTAATTCCTCAGGCTCAAAGACCCCTCTGCTTTACACCGCAAGGTACTATATTGGCAGTAAATGAGTCATGACTGTATAATTGTGAATTTCTGTGGGTGAGGCTATTTTTTGTAAAAAATTTCGGTGTTTAGTCTGTCATGGAAATAGTTATATCGTCTTGTAACTTATCTGAGTTGTGGTTTTTGCTGTTGTGTTCACAATTTATATACACACTTAGCATTCTGCCTAATAATATTTTCATTCTAAGAAATCCATTTACTGAAGGATTGTGTAAGTAGCCTGCTCTTCTGTATGGATGAACGATGGTTAATGAGTAAAGAAACTGTGGGAAAACTAGAGATTTAGTGTTTGAGAAGAATGTTGTGAATATCATGGAAAGTGAAGACAACACACGAGGTAATGACGATAGCTGCAGGCTTGACTTGACACCTTACCAAAAACCATTTTATGGTGTACATCAACAGAAAATATGTAATTGAAAAATTAGTTTTACTGGGAAAACACTGGACAAGAGAAACAGAGAAAGATAGACTAAGATTGTACGTAGAAAGCTTAAAAAGCTAGTTTTAAAAATGCTATAAGAACACCAACTTCACAAATTATCACATGACAGAAAGGAGCCAATGCTATCCAGACCAGGTAGAAAGAGAATGAGGAGAATAAGATGAAGGAAAAGAACATAAAATAGGGACAAAGAATAATAATAATACTTCCCTCTTAAGCTCTTCATTATTTATCAAACTGGTAGGCTTTGAGTAAAAATAATTGCATACATTTTGGATTCAAGTTAACAAAGTCATAGATTTCACTACAAGATTGAGGTTCATTATATCAGTTCCAATAGGAAACTATGTGTGGTTATAATTGGATGATCAGAATGGCATCTGTGTACGAATTTAAATACTTGGCAAAGTGATGGATTGGTTTGCTGTTTGCAAACCCTCTGCAAGATTTCAGTTTTAACTTTTAAGTCTAATTTATTGATGTCCAGAGCCCTAAAAAGGACTTGCATCTGTGGGAATGAGGTTGGTGTACAGACTTTTCTCCTGACCTGTTATCAAATTACCATTTTCATGAGGACTGTGTTTCTTTCCCCACTCTATACTCAGAAACCTGTGAGGGGTGCAGTACCTGTAGTGGAACATCATATCTGTGTATAGACAGGCACATTAAGATGTGACCAAGTCACCATTCAGCACAGCACATCACATACAGATAGACTGGGATTATGCCTAGGTTGGTAGTGCTTCCTCAACGGGTTTTAGTTTTAGGTATTTGATCAACAGACTCCAACCCAGTGCCAAGAGGGACTGGATGGTACTAAGTTGTGTTCTAGGAAAATAATCACTAAGTTGTGTTCTAGGAAAATAATTACTAAGTTGTGTTTTTGGAAAATAATCACCAAGTTGTGTTCTAGGAAAATAATAACTATGTTGTGTTCTAGGAAAGTAATGACTAGGTTGTGTTCTAGGAAAATAATCACAACGTTGTGTTCTAAGAAAATAATCACTATGTTGTATTCTAGGAAAATAATCACTATGTTGTGTTCTAGGAAAATAATCATTAAGTTGTGTTCTAGGAAAATATTCACAGATATGGCTTGTAAAGATTAATTTTACTGCACACTCGGATAACCCATAAGAGCTTCTGTGTTTTCCTATAGATCATACAAGATTTTCAACACAATAAGTGAAAATAACAACAATGACAGGGATCAAAATGTGTGTTTATCAGAACTCCGCTGGCTATATTCAGACGCAATTCAGTTTTTCAATTTCCATATACAAAGGGGTTTTGAATGTGTACACCTAGTTTGAGGCCCTTTTCTGGGATGTCTTGATGTCCGTTTGATCAACCTCCCCATGCTGGGATGTTAAGTATTGGAGTATATATCCTCAGATTCATTCATTTTTACCAATCCACAGCATGATCTATAACCAGTATACACGAATCACACCGTGTGTTACCTGGATCCATAAGGAAGGCAAAGAATTACAACATTGTAATCTACCACACATGTCATAAGAGGAGACTACGAAGGTTTGGAAATGGACCTCTGTCCACTGAAAACTTTAACTGAAAACTCCAACTAATCATGAACAAGTCTACAAAGGTCTTGGTGTCAGATGGTTGAGGGCTTAGGCTCCATTTGTAGATGAAAGACAGAATAAAAAGAAATTTGGGACGCAGAGGTGTTTCCCAGGCACCAGGGCCGGGTTATATACTGGCCAAGACCTATTGACGCGTCCTTGTCGAACGTCCTAGGCAACAGGTCCCTTCGGGGTCCTGGCTAAAGTCAGTAGGATCACCGATTCCTCTGAAGTCGGAGAGTGTCTGCCTGTACGGCGAGGAACCACCAGTCTGCACACCAATAAGCCAGTCATGGGACAACGGATACTCACGCAAACCTCAGGTCCTATATGACATCACACTGATGTTGGACAACAGGATGCCTTCATCCAACATAGAGGACTTCACACTGGAGCTCAAGCCAACGAACACAAGCAAGCAAGCAAGCAAGCAAAAGAAACTTGAGTCAGAGGCAGATGCTGTACCTCTAAACTTGCAATCATGTCTGCAATCTATGGAGGTGCTGTGGCAAAGGTGGTACAAACGCAATTCACATTCCTGCATTCAAAACACAACTGTGGGCAATTTGGTAGCAAGCCGCCTTGTGCTGGTATTTATATAATGGTATCAGTGCCGGTCGTTCAGAAAGCAATGGCAAACTACTGAACAAAAACTTGCCAAGAAATCACAAACAAGCAGAAAAAAGCTCGTGTTGACTGCAACGTCATGTAAAGGATATGCAACTAACTACAATCTATACCACAAATATCACACTTGTAAGGTTTCTTCTGGTACATATTCTTTAATATGCTTTACAATTACTGAACTGTTTACATTCAGCACCAGAAAAATCATGCTCTGCTGTTCTCCAATTAGTTTTCTTATACCTGATTTCAACTGATAAAGACAATACTCAATTCACATATCAAACATCACATTTAAGCCTGCTCATCTTGTACATGTGTTCTGCAATATGGTTTAATGCAGGATAAAATATACGCGACATCACACATACACAGGTTTGTTTTCCGTGTTACAGAGTTGATTGTAGTGTCAAGCAAGACAGACTTAAAAAGGGGTATGAAGAAGGGCAGTAGCAGGCATGAAAGAGTAACAGGACAAATGAAGATGTAACAGGACAAGTGAAGGTGTGACAGGATACATTAAGGTGTAACAGGACAAATAAAGATGTAACAGGACAATTGAAGGAGTAAAATGACAAATAAAAGAGTAACAGTACAAATGAAAGAGTCACAGGACAAGAGAAGTAGTAACAGGACACAGTAATATGTAACAGGACAAATGAAGGAGTAAAATGACAAATGAAGGAGTAAAATGACAAATGAAGGAGTAAAATGACAAATAAAAGAGTAACAGGACAAATGAAAGAGTCACAGGACAAGTGAAGTAGTAACAGAACACAGTAATATGTAACAGGACAAATGAAGGAGTAAAATGACACACAAAGGAGTAACAGGACAAATGAAGGAGTAACAGGACAAATGAAGGAGTAACAGGACAAATGAATGAATAATGGGACAAATGAACAAGTTATGGGACAAATGAAAGAGTAACAAGACAAATGAAGGAATAACAGGACAAATTTGAAACTAGACACATTCAAAGTTACTCATATTTGGACTGAACACGTGAAATATTCATTTGTTTGTTTAACAGGTTCTCCTGATATGGTGCACAACGTGTAATACCCTATTAACGGCACCTGCTGCTTTAGTGACTTGTCACAACAATGGAGAAGTGAGAGGGGGGGGGGGGGGGGGGTGGTGCCCTAGGGGGGGGAGGGGAAAGGGTGCCCTAGAAAAGTTGACGGTGCCCTAGCAAAGTTGACAGCGACCTGCACTGATAATTTCATCAGCATGGTAGAACACAATATTGACACTTGGGCTCGTTGCTTGCAAAAGTGAGGGAAAGAATGACCACCTATTCCTCCTGGCTCTCAGGCCTACACAATAAGATGAAGCTAAAATATCACAGACCCATGACAGGAAACTGCTTGGGGACAAATTACTGTTTATTTCTTTAGTGAAGAATTGAGAGGCCAGGGTTGTGAAAACATTCCTGATGTAACTTGGGACAAATTATTGTTTATTAATTTACTGGAGAACTGAGAGGCCAGGGTTGTGATAACATTCCTGATGTAACTTGGGACAAATTATTGTTTATTTATTTACTGGAGAAGTGAGAGGTCAAGGATTTGATAACATTCCTGATGTAACTGGGGACAAATTACTGTTTATTTATTTTGTGAAGAAGTGAGAGGCCAGGGTTGTGATAACATTACTGATGTAACTGGGACAAATTATTGTTTATTTATTGACTGGAGAAATGAGAAGCCAGGGTTGTGATAACATTCCTGGTGTAACTGGGGTAAAATTATTGTTTATTTATTTAATGGAGAAGTGAGAGGCCAGAGTTGTGATAACATTCCTGGTGTAACTGGGGACAAATTATTGTTTATTAATTTACTGAAGAACTGAGAGGCAAGGGTTGTGATAACATTCCTGATGTAACTGGGGACAAATTATTGTTTATTAATTTACTGGAGAACTGAGAGGCCAGGGTTGTGATAACATTCCTGATGTAACTGGGGACAAATTATTGTTCATGTATATACTGGAGAAGTGAGAGGCCAGGGTTGTGATAAAATTCCTGGTGTAACTGGGGACAAATTATTCTCTATCTATTTACTGGAGAAGAGAGGAGAGGCCAGGGTTGTGATAACATTCCTGATGTAACTGGGGACAAATTATTGTCTATTTACTCAATGAAGAAGTGAGAGGCCAGGGTTGTGATAACATTCACGATGTAACTTGGGACAAATTATTGTTTATTTATTTACTGGAGAAGTGAGAGGTCAAGGATTTGATAACATTCCTGATGTAACTGGGGACAAATTATTCTCTATTTATTTACTGGAGAAGTGAAAGGTCAAGGATTTGATAACATTCCTGATGTAACCGGGGACAAATTATTGTTTATTAATTTACTGGAGAATTGAGAGGCCAGGGTTGTGAAAACATTCCTGATGTAACTTGGGACAAATTATTGTTTATTAATTTACTGGAGAACTGAGAGTCCAGGGTTGTGATAACATTCCTGATGTAACTGGGGACAAATTATTGTTCATTTATTTAATGGAGAAGTGAGAGGCCAGGGTTGTGATAACATTCCTGGTGCAACTGGGGACAAATTATTCTCTATTTATTTACTGGAGAAGAAGGGAGCGGCCAGGGTTGTGATAACATTCCTAATGTAACTTAGGACAAATTATTGTTTATTAATTTACTGGAGAACTGAGAGGCCAGGGTTGTGATAACATTCCTGATGTAACTGGGGACAAATTATTGTTCATTTATATACTGGAGAAGTGAGAGGCCAGGGTTGTGATAACATTCCTGGTGTAACTGGGGACAAATTATTCTCTATTTATTTACTGGAGAAGAGAAGAGAAGCCAGGGTTGTGATAACATTCCTGATGTAACTGGGGACAAATTATTGTCTATTTACTTAATGGAGAAGTGAGAGGCTAGGGTTGTGATAACATTCCTGATGTAACTAAGCAAAACACCTACAGAAATGCACAGAGACATGGAACTTGTGTTTCATGATTACTGCCCTTCATATGCTTTGGCAAAACACTTGTATGTTCATGTTAAGTGTGGCCACTCAAATAGCAGAGACAACGAACCCCACCTTATAAGCAGTATTGACAAGGGACTTATCTCGATAACACTTCTTAAGCTAATTCTGAAAAAAAAAAAAAAAAACAAGGACAAGATAAAGAAGACAAAGAAGCAACACACAGGGATAGATGTTCTTCAGTTAAGATAGTGAATAACACCAGGTCATAATTTGCGGAGCATATACCTCTTACTGCCATGTTTTTGGGCACTCACTCACTTTGAACTCAAGCGTAGTCCATACACACTATTTACAGTAGTGATGGACTGAATTTTGCGTGTCCCTCATCATCAGGCAAAACCACTCCGACTTCAGAGGTTTCTCTTACTGCCTTGATATAAAACATTTCATGGCACCTGTACGTTGTCTTTTATGTACTTTTAGGTGACTATTTTCTGGAATACCTGCACAGCAATCAATATGCTTTTATGGCTTTTCTCACGCATGTGTGTTTAAATGCACATTGAGACTACAAAATATCAAACAACAGAAGGGATTCGATGGGCATGATCACTGATGTCTGCTCTACACAAGGCATTTGAAGGAGGAGTTTAAGTCTAGTGACAGCTGTATACCCAACACCACAAACATTCCACTGATTTGGCTTACTTCAAGAACTGTTTATGTTATGTGATGTTAGTTGTTAATACTTTAAAATATAAAATATAAAAAGTTAGTCGTGTGTCCTTTTACAGGAGATCACAATCCGTTTGTGATTTTCTTGGAAATTTATGTTCGGTAGTTTGCTATTCAAACTTGCCAAAAAACCCTAACAACCATGAAATAAAACATAAAAAAAGAGATCTGGTGGCAAGAACCCCAGGCCAGGTGGATCCGTTAACACTAGGGAAGAGTGTGACACAGGTTCCAGTACTAGTAATCGTGATGACAGAGATAATCCTGACAGTGTTACCAAGGAGATCCCATGTGTCAGACTAAGAAGCAGAGTGGTGTATCAGACGCGGGACATCTTGCTTATGACCGAGAAGCTTTCCAGAAGGTTGTTATGGAAGCAAAGTTCTGCAAAGGACACTCTACTGAATGAATGAGTTTGCTATTGCTCTCTGAACAGCCGTCACTCATACCATTGTGAAGATCAACACAAAGCGATCTGCTTCCAAGGTAAATGCAGCTGGCTTTGAACCCCAGCAATCACCAACCCTAAGAAAGACTCCAAGCTATAACATAAACATCACACATGTGTAATGTCTCCTGCATGTGTCTTTTTATGTGTTTTCATGTTATCATCCCGTGTAAATGTTTTACCACAAACATCACACGTATACGGCCTCTCTCCCGTATGAGTACCTTTATGTGCTTTCAAATGATGGGACAATGCAAAACTTGCACTACACACATCACACTTGTATTGTTTTTCTCCTGTATGTGTTACTTTATGTCTTTTGAGACATCCACCTTCTGTAAAACCTACACCACAAATATCACACACATATGGCTTCTTTTCTGTATGTTTTCTCTTATGTAACTTTAGACTACTGCACTCTGTAAAATGTGCACCACAAATATCACACTTATACGGCTTCTCTCCTGTATGTGTTCGTTCATGGGATTTCAGACTACCGCCTTTTGTAAAACCAGCACCACAAACATCACACATATATGGCTTCTCTCCAGTATGTTTTCTTTGATGTGACTTCAGATGATCAGACCGTACAAAAGTTACACCACAAATATCACATTTATATGGCCTCTCTCCTGTATGTGTCCGTTCATGGGATTTCAGACTGCTACGTTTTGTAAAACCCGTACCGCAAGCATAACATACATAAGGCTTCTCTCCAGTATGTTTTCTTGTATGCCCTTTCAAACTATTACTCTGTGCAAAAGCTACACCACAAATATCACACTTATACGGTTTCTCTCCTGTGTGTGTTCTTTTATGTGATTTAAGAGAATTACACTGAGCAAAACCTGCACCACATAGATCACACTGATATGGTTTCTCTCCTGTATGTGTTCTTTTATGTAATTTCAGATAAGTACACTGAGCAAAGCTGACACCACAAAATTCACACTTATACGGCTTCTCTCCTGTATGTGTTCTTCTATGTAATTTAATATGATTATACTCAGTAAAACCTTCACTACAAAGATCACATTTACTCTCTACACCATTTAGTTCTCTGCTTTGCACATTACTTACAAATCTACAAGCTGTTTCTATCTGACAATTTTCTGCACTGTTTTTATCCACTGAAAATGTTCCACATAACATTGTTATATCTCTTATTATTGCTGTGTTTTCCTCATTCTGTATAACAAAAATATCAGTTTTGTTTTCTAGCCACGGAACAGGAGATGCTAACCCATCAATCTTATTTTCTCTTGTAATATCAACATCATTTCTCTGTAAACTGTCCTCATTTCTTGTTTCAGTCATCGTGGTAATCTTGACTTCAGGAGGGATATCTGTAATTATATAACATGTGAATTTATCTCAATACTTCTTAAGTGTTGTAGGATATTGTTTGATTTCCTACATTTAAAACAACGAACAGATGCATTGATACTTCTTTAGCTGTATTGGTCTGATTGTGTGTGTGTTGGACATAGCTGTGTTGTGCCTGTTTACAGAAGATCTGCAATATTTGAGCCTCTCAACTGAAACAACTGAATCCACCCTGCAATTTTTAACTAGGTTAGCCTTCTCAGGTAATTTCAGGAGGGCTGAATGGTCTTGAGGTATGGTGTTCACCTTGAGTTAAAAATCTACCCAAAGTATTTTCAGGATCCTTGCCGATGATACGAAGTTCATGCACTGAGCTGAGTTTCTCTGGACTCAGGCTTGAGTTAGGAGTTGAACGGAGCACTTATGGGTTACACTCGTGTGCCGTGATGTTGATCCGTCGACTAAACTAAAGCAAGGTAATTTCATAGGACATTCCACTATTTCAGAGTGGTGACCTTTACATCCTTCAATCTACAGGTGGAACATCCCCATAGGCCCACCCAGAACATTTCAATGCAGGTCAATCAGCCCTCAAGAATAGCAGGAGCAGCACATGTGTATTCCCCACCATTCAAGGAGGCTTCCTTCAATGCACAGCTGATGTATGGTACAAAAGCATCATTTTCACAAAAACTGTGTTGCAGAGTATCTTTCCCCTCTCCAAGTGCAGAAACCAGCAGGGTGTTCAAGACACACTAACACTTCTGATCTGTAGATTGATTGATTGATTGATTGATCTAGGAACTGACATTACAGCATTTGGGGCATTCCCATAAGTGCTCCATCCCTATCCTCAGTAGCCAGCGAAGAGTTCCAACACTAATAGTACCAGTAGCAATCTGATTATAAGTCCGTCTCGCCTTTCCTCTGAGCGTTGAGCGTCGGCCAAAACCCCTCGTCACTCCTCGCTGTCTCATTCTTGCCAGACCATGGTAATCTATTTGCTCCTCCGAGGTGTGCACGTGCTCCCACAAGGCCGCAACCACATCTGCCTTGTCATGTATCAATACTCCACCAAGTTCTGCAGAGCCAGCCAATCTGTCTGCCTGTTCATTTCCTAGCACACCGGCATGCCCCGGAGAAAAGATCCAGGCGATGCTTGTCACCCGTGACCTCCAAAGCGAAGCAAGCCACTCCGCACGAAGCCTGCCCGTCTTCACCCTCGTCAGCATGCTTTCTGAGTCAGTTACAATCACAATGTGTGTGTGTGTCATATTCTCCATCCAGCGGAGAGCCGCAGTGACTGCCTCCACCTCCATTCTTAAGCTGTATGTTGTATCATATGCCAGGCTCTCCTGCCCCTAACATCGACCATTAGCTTTGGCTATGAACCCCCAGCCACTTCTCTCACCTCTTGACACCGAACCATCTGTGTAGATAATCACATCACCCGAGTGAGCATTGTCCTGAATTAGTTGCTGGATTTCCACTTCCGTGGCCCCTGCTGGCCACTCCCTGCACTCCCGGCTTAATGTGATTATAACTCTGCACAAGTCTGACTGCGCCGCTGGCACTCTGACCCACTCCTCTCCACGCCTAATGTTCTCCAAGGGGCACACCTGTCTGATCGTATCCTCCGCCTGAGCCATCCATGATTTCCCTCTTATCAGTCGCTGACCCTTAACTGCGTCCAGCGCCTCATGCAGTGGGTGGTCTGTGTCTGCAGCTACTCTGAGGTATGCCTTCGCCTGCATCACCTTGAGCCAGCAACCATCTAATGTGATACCGACAATTGCTGTGACTGCCTTTATCTCCATTCTCAGAAAGTGGACAGTCAAATACACATGAACATTTATCTGAGAATCTCCATAGTGACTTCCTACTATGACAGACAGTAGCAATTGTGTGAACTGTGACACCCTTAAATCTAGTTCAACTGTTACCCTTAAATTTCTTTTTGCTCTCTCAAGGCACCAGTCTCTGCATTCCTGCCAAAGAATGATGAAAATATAACACAATTAAGTTTCTCCAGGCTTACATTAATGCATTAGTATACAATTACCACATTCTCAGTGTTGACGAACTGTTTTCTCAGCACCATCCATTATTTAATTATTGTGCCACTGACCAATTAATGTAATCAGTTTGCCAGTTAATGTTCAGCTTCACACTCACTTAACACATAAGTTTATAACTTTCAATCAAACTATATTATTATTATCATTCTTACTTCCAAATAAAAATCTGTTGTCTAACTCTTCACTTGTAAACACTTCTGCATGTGTGTTGCCAACAACCTCATGAAGAGCTTCAGTGGAGTCACAATCAGTCTGAGGATAAAACACAAGAAACACTGAGATTAACCTGGATTGAAACAGCAGTAAATCTGTAGCAATGCAATCAGCAAATCCACACAAATTAAAAGTGGAACTGATCAGTTTCACAGGAAAACAATCATGATTGACAGAATCTCCAGGTCACTTGTGATTGTGTTCTTATGAAGCTGATCAATTCCACATTTTGTTTTTGATGATGTACTCATGAGATTAACTTGGTACACCAACTTACTTAGGATTACCTGAAAAACAATATGATATATATGAGAGATATATGTATGATAAATATGAGAGAGGACATGGAGGTGGCGAGGGGGAGAACAAACAAATGCATAAACTTTATTTTCAAAGGGTTAAGCATTGGGCACACTGAACCGTGTGACATTCTGCCCTTCTGATCTTTCTTATACATTATTTCACTCATAAATCTCTTATGAAGCTAATCTAAGACAACGATAACAACATAAACACTATGCATTATAAATGTGCAACAGTCAATAATACACGACTCAATGAAACTAATTTTTGACATGGCAATTATAATTAGCTAAGGTAGATGTAATATACCACAGTTAGTTACCACAGAGAGAGAGAAGAATAAAGACAAGAAAGCAAGCAAGCATGCATGCACACACACATACTTTTACACAATAACAGCACACAGACACATACAAATAACATACACATAAGTATTTATTCACAGAACATACAACTGCCATTGTTATGTGTAATGCTATTTTAAGTTGCTTGAAACATTGACTACTGTGATATGTGTGTTATCAACATGCACATGTTTCTCATTGTTTCTCCCTTTAATGCCTTACTGTTAAGTCACTTACGGCTCCATACTTTCAACCCCACTGGATGAAATGAAAGGACTTGATGGACAAACAACACTATTAAGTACTGCCATAATGAGTAAAGTATTTATTACCTGTATATACTTTCACAGTTATTACTATGGCTATCCAATCCATTTTTCTCATGTTTCATGAAGACAGAATAAAATAAAACATGATGAACAGAATATAAACTTTAAAATTATTTTTTTGTGTGTTCGCATATCCTTTACAGGACATTACTGTCAAAATCAGCATTTTTCAGCTGATTGTTGATTTCTTGGCAAGATTACACTCAGTAGTTTGCCACTGCTTTCTGAGTGACCAGCTCTATACCCCGTAAGTTACAGACACGGAGAGAACTGCTACCGATTCTCGCGCATCTCACGTTACTCATGAGAGTATATGGGATTACAGAGAAAGTCGTGTAACCCCTAGACTAGGGAGACCGGCACATTCAATTTGAAAACATTAAATGAATGCATGGTTTGCTTACAAAGACATTAAGGAAAAGCAGAAGGTGAAAAACTATAAAATATAAACAATGAAGAATAAAAACATGGATGGAACTACATAAATAAACAAAGGTCTATTCATGATTTGACAAACATGTTTGGCTATTTATAAATGTTATTTCAGGCACTAGCACACTATTTTCATTCTCGAATCTGAGAGGAATTAGTTATTTTGTTAAGCAGTAAAATCTTAGGAAATATGTTTATTTTTGAGTATCTGAAGTAGCAGATTCTAATGTCAGTGTGGGAACACTGATTGATCCAGCAGAGAGAGAGAGAGAGAGAGAGAGAGAGAGAGAGAGAGAGAGAGAGAGAGAGAGAGAGAGAGAGAGAGAGAGAGAGAGAGAGAGAGAGAGAGACAGACAGACAGACAGACAGACAGATAGATGGATAACAGAGAGATAGTGCACAGATACTAAAATCAACTAAAGAAATGCAGACACACATATCAAGAGACAGAGAGAGAAAGAAGTAAAAGAGACAAAGAAAAATAAAGAGTTAACAAATCAAGGTCCTTGGCAGTACACTTTAAAATTCAAGGTTCAGTCACATTAAATAATTCAAATACTTTACGGGGATCACAAATATTTACTTTGAGAACTCACACAAACTTATCATCAGTTTTTTTTTAAATACATGTCTGCAATAGTTGATGTCTTTAAAATTGTTCTGATGACTTTATATGATATTGATAAACATAATAATTTACTGAATCACACTCAGTGGATGTTTGGCTGTTGTATTAAATGGTTTCATTTTTTTTATACATAAATGACAACACAGAAAAACATCCATATAACTCCCCACAACAACATTCAGGCTGTAGACCATGATATGTTCCAGCTCAACCAATGAAACATCACTTTGAGAATATCATCACAATTAAGTAGCTGACATTCTAATCACTTTCTGTAATTGATTTTTTTGCACGGCAATTATTCGCAACATAGCACTACATTTTTTGCATCTTATAATGTTATGTCATACTGCCAATATTGTTTTAAAGTGTAGACACAAAAAAACAGAAGCACCTAGCAGGAAGCTGCTATGGCTATGTGATTTATTACAACTATCACATGTTTCAGACATGGAGAAGCTGCTATGGCTATGTGATTTATTACAACTATCACATGTTTCAGGCATGGAGAAGCTGCTATGGCTATGTGATTTATTACAACTATCACATGTTTCAGACATGGAGAAGCTGCTATGGCTATGTGACTTATTACAACTATCACATGTTTCAGACATGGAGAAGCTGCTATGGCTATGTGACTTATTACAACTATCACATGTTTCAGACATGGAGAAGCTGCTATGGCTATGTGATTTATTACAACTATCACATGTTTCAGACATAGAGAAGCTGCTATGGCTATGTGACTTATTACAACTATCACATGTTTCAGACATGGAGAAGCTGCTATGGCTATGTGATTTATTACAACTATCACATGTTTCAGACATGGAGAAGCTGCTATGGCTATGTGACTTATTACAACTATCACATGTTTCAGGCATGGAGAAGCTGCTATGGCTATGTGATTTATTACAACTATCACATGTTTCAGGCATGGAGGAATAGGAGGCCTGCCTTTCCTCTTATTAGGAATGGCAAATGCAGGCATCAAACTCTTGTCAGACCACGCTAATGACATCATTAGCATAACCTCCCAATAATTACTTAATGAACATTTAACACTGGTTAAAATGAGTGAATACATAAATATCTAATTACTTCGATACAAAGCAATGTATTGAACAAAACATACACTCAAATATGTGGACAAATTGTACATGCAGAGAAATTAGAATTTACTTTTTGAATTAGTTGAGAATATTTATTATGTTATCTGTAAAATGTTGGGAAATGAATATAGCTAAACAAAACAGGATAATAAATAATTTATTCAGTGAATACAGATTAAGTCTTATGAGTCATATATCAAAGCTGTCACTGAGGATAATTATGAGTAGAATAAGAAACATGATTAAACCAGAAATTAGCAAATGAACAATGTGAATTTGTAGAGGGAAAGGGTGCAAACAATACCATATACATTCTCAGGACACTATTAGACAGAGCTTCTGATGTGAAACCAGATTTGTACTTATGTTTTAATGACTACACAAAAACATTTGACAATGTGAAACATGATGAAATAATCAAACCCTAGAAAAATGAAATACTGATGTCAAAGATCTGTGAATAATAAAGAATATATATATTAGCAGAAAACAGCAGCTATAAGTATCAGCCACCATTTAGGAATATTTCAAGTGGAACATATATCTAACAATTCAGGAATGTTAACCTGATTAAAAAATGCATGCAAAAGTCGGATGTGTTGGCCTAAGGGTTTTGGCCCAAGGGTGCATAACAAAACACACCTCAATTACATCTGAAAAAAACACTCTGGATGAATGCAGCAGAAGAAGATATCTAAAAATTGTGACTGTATACTCCTAATGCATATTTAGAACATTAATTACAGCTTCAAACCCCCATCCTAAACAAAATTATGCCAACAAACATCTGACATGAGATTACTTCAAGTCTAGTCTGTGTTATGTCACCAACAAAACTATTTCAGTACATATTAACTTTATATAAAACAACCAAAATTATCACATTTTCTGTGTTTACCATACAAGAATGGTTGTGACATAAATACAAGGTCATTTGAAAAATATGCAGCTTAAATTTTGTAAAGAATAAAGACAGGATTCAAGATTCAATGTCAAGACATGGTTTTTAGCGAGGCATGCATGGAAAGACATAAAATAAATAGTTTAATCAGTTCCAGGATCAGAAACAATCATACCTCATCAATGTATTCATGTTTGATTTCTGCAGGTTCATAAAGCAGCTCCATTCTCCTGCTGTTGTTCTTAATGACAACTCCTATTGCAAGCAAGCATGATTTTTACTTCTAATGTCTGAAAGACAATTTTTTAAATCAAGCGTAACGAAACATGTTGAAACATGTTCATACTATATACTAAATTGTATATAAAAGAACATAAATGTAGTGTTGAAAACACATCTCACTTTGAGCCAAAAATAAAACAACTGGCTAATCTAACTTGAAGTTGCTTGCGACTTGCATGATATTTCTTCCCAATTCCTTGTCTTTCATTCTTATCAACATCATGCTCTTCTCTATTGTTTCACTATCATAATATTCATCTTCATTCTCAACAGAACACAGACATGATCCTCACTTTATGCTCAGACCCAGGTGGCCTGATTTCTAATGCATTGATCCAATGATTGGACTTTTGAGTAAAACAGTCTTCTAATGAATTCCTAACCAACCATTATCATCTTATCATCATTGCCCTAGTCACTGAAGTAAGATTTCACTGTTAAAATCACTAGTCATGGCTGCCTCAATGGCACAAATATAATTTGTTTTCCTTAGAGAAATAAAAGAGCAGGAATATAATGATTCAAGGCAAAATTGATTAAAGGAAACAATAATTATTGTAGAAGGCATGGTTTTTAATACACTTGCCTACCAAGACAGTCCTCTCGCTTTGGGTTTAATCCTCAGTAGAGGCATTATTATTTTCTTCTGATCAGTACGGTCATGAGGTCAACCCAGCCTCGTAGAAATGGGTATCAGACAATTCTGTAGAATGTTCTGGGAATTGTCTGGGAAGGACAGGTCATGAGGAAGGAAGCTGGCCACCCCACCCCATAATTCATGGCCTAGTTGTGAAGTTCTAACACTTCACACTCCAGTGGCAGTATCTTCCTGGGGGGTTATTATTTTGTGTGTGTTATAATCTGGCTGTGTCAATATATATATAAGAAAATAAAAAACATCACTAGTTTGCAATTAGTTAGTTGCACATCCTTTACAAGACGTTGCAGTCAACACTAGCATTTTTTGCTGTTGTGATTTCTTGGTAAGTTTACGTTCTGTAGTTTGCTTTCTGAATGACCGGCACCCATACAAATTCATAAAAAACCAACGCAATGCAGTCTGCTGCCAAACTGCGAGCAGCTGTGTTTCAAACGCGGGTATGCGGGATCATGAACCGTGTCCATAATCCCTTCGCCATGGAGCCTGCTTTTTCAGTTAGGCATCACTATTTCACATTTTCTTTTTAACAAAATTCACGCAACACAAACTTTTTCTTCTTTCTTTCATCCCTTGATTAAGCAAAGGCCCACAACCAACTCATGACAAGCCCCTTTAACGTTTGCCATCTTCCCCTGTTATGTTTGTCCTCTATATACCATTAATCTCTGCCTCTATTTCTCTTCTCCATGTGTTTTTAGTTCTCCATCTATTTCCTCTGTAGTTTCCACAACACAGACTTTCTAGTTATACTTCTTTGTTCCCCTTTCGAGGGGTATGAATCAAAACCAATCCCGCACCTCAAAGATCAGTGAGTTAAACATCAGCATGGATTTGTGTAAGGTATTCTTCCTCTTGCAGACCGTGTCGTGTTGCTTTATAACGTTTTGGTATAGGAGCCGGTCGTTCAGAAACAAAGGCAAACTACTGAACGTACAAACTTGCCTAGTACATCAACAGCAGCTGAAAAATGCTGTTGTTGACTGCTACGTCCTGTAAGGCTTATGCAACAATAATAAAAAAAATTCTTCCTCTACTTCTGGTTACACTATTATCAGGTTTCCTAAATGGGTGCCCTCTCTAGCACCAGTGCATTTTCCTCACTACTTGTTTCATAGCAATTTGTTTTCACCATCAGCTCTGCATTATTGATACTGTTGTAGTATTTTAGTCTTTTGGTTCAGCACAGGCAGCAAATAATGAATGATCAGTTTATCAGTAATTGTTCTAGACATTGTCCATGTTCATGATCCCACAGCAGTGCTGATTAGATAGTTAGTTAGTTAGTTATCAGTTGGGGTATCTTCGTTGCACTCCGGACATGTCCATAGGTGCTCAGATCCTCCCCCCAGCATATGCATCAGCGTCCGGTGGCTAATAGTGCCAGTTCTGTGTTGGTTGACGAGGCGCTTTGTTTTCCCGATGTACCTCTCGCGTCTGGCTGTGCCGATTCTTACTCCCAGGTCTTTCATCCTGGAAAGCGATGTGGAATCACTGGCGTCAAAATCCTCTGTTCTCGCCATATCTTTAAGGGCGTTAATAACATCCGCACGATCCATGGGCTGGCCATCTACAGGGGGTGCAGAGCCAGCCAATTTATCAGCTCGTTCATTTCCCTCGACTCCCGCATGTCCCGGGACGAAGATGAAGGTGACTTTGCGGACAACAGACTTCCGCAGCGACTCAGTCCACTGTCTACGCACAGATCCAGCTTCGACCTTCTGAATCATGCTCATTGAATCACTTAGTACACACACGTTGGTATAATGCTGTGATTCCAGCCATATGAAAGCCTGTGTAACTGCCATCACCTCCATCGTCATGCTGCTCGTGGTCATAGAGTGGGCACCACTGGATTCTTGAACGGTTCGGCCCGCTGAACGGGCTGTAAATGCCCACGCACTTCTCTGCTGCTTTACAACAGATCCATCTGTATAGATGAGCACTTCGGGGCTATCTGAGTGATCATAGATGAGCGCGTTAACCTCTGCATTGACAGCGGCAGGGTTCTGCTCTCTGCACCGTCTGTCGAGTGTGATAATGCAGGAGAAGGTACACTTAAAAGCTGGAGGCACCGGCACCCATTCCTTGCCGGGGTTGATACTGGTAAGACTGCAGACCTGTCCGACGACATCTTCCGCCCGACCCATCCATGATTTGCCCCTCTTTAGCCTGTCACCCTTTTCTCTGAATACAGCGTCATGCAGAGGGTGCTGCTCATCTGCACTTATTTTTAAGTATGCACGAGCTCTCCAGATATTGATCCTGTGTTCCATTGTCGGGAAGTCAAGGAGGTATCTCATTGCTACACAGCTGGTGTCTCTCGTGCAGCCCAAAATGATGCGCATGGCTTCGTTTTGTACCTTTTCAAGTCTTCCAATCTGTGTAGGGCTGACAGTGAGGATGGCCAGGGCATACTCGATGCGTGAAAGCACAAGTCCTTGGAACAGAAGTAATAGCAGTCTTTGCTCGATATTGGCAGTCGCCATGACTCTCATTGCTGACAAACCTTTTCGAGCCTTCGTTATGACATAATCGACATGATCTCTGAAGGACAGGCTACGATCAAGCCTCACGCCAAGATATGTCATTGACTGGGTTCTACTCAGAATGCTCCCATCCATTCTTACTGCCGGCAGGTCTGTTTTCACAATATGGTTGTTTAGTGAGAACCATGTAACCGTTGCCTTTGCAGGGTTGACAAGGGCATCGGCATCAGCACACCATGAGGAAATTCGATCTAGTTCGCCCTGCATATAGTTGGCAACCGCCTGTCTATCTCGACCCTGTCGATACACGAGGATGTCGTCAACGAATGATAGAGTCCTACCCCTCCCATCCAACTGTTGTTCAGTGATCGGCACCGTATACACGTTGAATAGTACTGGTGACAGTGGTGAACCCTGCGGCAATCCTGGACATATCGTTATCGGCTCAGAAGACCAACTCCCGCATCTTAGGACCACCTTCCTTTGGAGTAGAACTGCAGCTATCCATCGTACAAGGTGAGGGTGCACTTTCAGTCTGAGGAGGGTTTGCATCAAGTGTTCGAAAGATACTCTGTTATATGCGTCCTCTAAGTCTATGGCGGCCGCACATGTCTCTTCTCTGACCTGAAATCCTTCGTAGACATCTTGAGCAAAGACCGCCGCATTCAGCCATGACTCTTGGTTGCGTCTGTATCCTCCAAGTGTGGGCGGGAAGCAGCCGAGCTGTTCCAAGTCCCAAGCAAGTCTGTGTGCTACAATTTTCTCCAGTAGCTTGCCAACAGTATTCTGCATCGTAATGATTCTGTAGCCGCTTATCTTGGAGTGGTCTTTGTTCGGTTTTGGCAGCGGCCGCTAGTAGCTGTGTAGCCATTCCTCTTTGATCTGACCCCTCTGGATACTGGTGTTGAATTCTCTGGCCAGTTCTTCCATGTCATCATCTGATATCACCATTAGGTCACCATATCGGATGCCGTCTGGGCCTGGGGCGGTGTTAGGTGATTTCTTGAGCATCGCACGCAATATGTCAACTGTGATTGTCCATTCTTCGTCTGTCCCGACCCCCTCGCACAACTGAGAGAGTGTTGTTGTGGTCCTCTGTCTGGCGGGCTCGTCTTTCTGGTCAGTCTGTTCTATGTAGCGTGCAAGAAGGGCCTTACCTTTATCCGCATCCGACTTTTTCCATGCGAGGTCTGTGCCTTGAAAGTATGGAATACCCGTACGTTGTGCAGCACCGTTCATGCTCTTGTGGAGGCGCCAGAATGTCGTAAGAGATTGCTCGGAGCACACCTTCCTGCAGAACTCGTCCCATTTGTCGGCCTTGGCCTGTTTGGCGCAGGATTTGAATAAAGTCGTCGTCCTAACGACCTCAGTCTTCAGGTTCGCCAACTCAACCTGTGGCATGTTAGCCTTTCTGGCCTTTTGCCAGTCTTTGACAGCCTGCCTCTTTCCCAGCCACACCTTCTCGACCTCTCCATTCCACCATGGTGGCTGCAGCCATCTTTCTTGTCTCCTACGGGAGGAAGTTAGTTTCCTTCTTCTGATCTTGCTTATGGCGTCTTGACCAGTGGTGTCGTACGGGAAGGCATTGGTCTTGTTTCTTTGACTCATGGCCCCGTCTTTCTTGATCAGGATGACACAGGGGTAGTGGTCACTATCGTGGTATCCCAGTGTGCCCCACCAGCACCTTGGTGCGATGGTGGGCGACACCAGAGCCAAGTCAATGATGCTGTCAGAGTCGCCTGGTCGAGTGGCCATTCTAGTGACCTTCCCATCATTCAGGCAGATTAGGGCAGCAGATGCCAGGGCGTCCTCCAAATCTTCTCCCTGTCTATTGGTGATGCAATTCCCCCATTGACTGCCTCTGGCATTGAAGTCCCCGCAGTAGATGATATGCCTTTCATCCATATCGAACAAACTCTGCCATTGTCGCACGTCGACCTTCCCATTTCGCGCATAGACGTTAACGATTACAAGCTGCACTGGTGTCATTATTCTTAATGCCTGCACTTGCAGGGCATCGCTGTTCCAGGCGGTGTTCCAGGCGGACTTCCAGGCTGATTAGATGTTACAGTTAAATATTCTAAGTTTCGTACTAGATTGAATTTCTTCTGACTTTCACAAATTTCCTAGTGCTGTGAAAGCTACTTTTGTATTCTTATATTAATATCTGCATGTGTTCCCCCACAAGATACAAGATGAAAAACATACTGACCAATAAAAAGATATTAATTGAAACGAGAAAAAGAGTGTTGAGATGCTACGTAGAGTCTTTATTTTATATGGATGTGAAGCGTGAACAATGAGCAGTCAAGCTGAAAAACATCTGATGGCTGTGGAAATGTGGTTTCTGAGGAAAATGCAATGAATACCATGGACAGACAGAAAAACCAATGAACAAGTCCTCCAAGAAACAAATGAAGATCATAAACTGATTAGAGACATTAGACGTAGACAGTCAAAATATTTTGGGCATGCTATAAGAAGAAATTAATTGGAGAACTTGGTGACAATTGGCAAGATCGAAGGGAAGAGACCAAGGGGAAGACCGAGAAGTAAATACCTGGATGGCTTGGCCACATGGCATGGTCGAGACAGAAACACAGAGCTGATGGCGAAACATGACCGCCCACGCTTATCGGTATGGCACATGAAGGATGGATGAATGGTGTTCCCCCAAATGTCTATGTTGCTACCTAACTATATGTACGATTCCACCTCTTAAAGTGGGATTTTGCTAAGGGAGATCACGTTATCATTTGCTTGATTTATTCTTGCTGTCTCTATTCTTCCCAGAGAAATATTTACAGCTTATTGTTGTGACCTCCCATCAAGCGTGTTTAATTTATTTAGCATCTGACTTTACTGAGGGACAGGAGGGTAATGTCATCAGCAAAGTCCAGATCATCATGTCGGCAAGGCACATGATGATGGTGAGTTACTCAACTAAATTTACATTAGTAAACGCGACCTGTCCTCTAAATGTATCAGAGGATTTGAGAAATGTCACCATGTACCCAACCTTAATGAATGGGAAAATCCCAACTGCACTTTCCCGTGGTACAGGTTGGGAAACAATGCATGTGGCAAGCACAGCTATTTTGACGAATGGGCTCGTTACCTGCTAAAGCAAGGGAGATATTAGCCTCTTATTCCTCAGTGCATTCTGGCCTACAAAATATGAGGCCTATTACATACTAGATTCATAGCATGAAACTGTTTCGGGACAAAGTTGTCGGGGCCCATAAGGGAAGCAAAGAATAGCAACACTGTAGCCTACCATGCATGTCGTAAGAGGCGACTAAGGAGGCTTCATGGTTCCGTCGCCCTGCTACTGAGTGAGTGCGTGGCACGACACTGTGAGCTGTGAGTTTCGTGTGAAATGCTTCTGAATCTGCCCAAGGTGTTTTGGAACGTGACTGCATGTTCGGAGCGATGGCAGCTGGCTATGTCCCAGAGTTGACCGGTTTTTGCCTTATGCAGAAATGCGTGGCTGCTGGGCTTCTGGTTGACTGCCACTGCCATCGACGATGAACTGTATTTTCGTGTACTGTGTGGGTGAACATCTAGGAAACATCCAGATGGGAAAATGACTGCTGATTCCATCAGAATGTTTCGTGGGGGACTATTGTGGTGACATTATGGCGGCAGCATTATGCACAGTGTATCTGTGCATTTGTCGAGACTCCTGTCTTTTCCACTTTTCACATTGGGCAGTGGGAGGCATTTTGTGTGATATTCACTGGCACAGGAACGGAGCATAATGGGGACGACCCGTTGCTGTGAAGTTGGAACCGCGACTAACTAACTAACTAACTAACTAACTGTTTCGGGACAAAGAAGAAACGCAGCTCTGGGGACGAATATCCATGATAATGATAGATAAGTAAACGCCTCGTCTCTAGAATGATGTCTGCGATGGATAGATAGAAAGAAAAAATCTTTAAGGTCGAGAGGATCGACTTTATTGCCCAAGGTTTTATCCCATACGGCTCAGTCTCTTTGTGCAGGGCGAACTGCAGAAAGCATCGCACAAAGCACAAACTCCAAAGCTCCAGTGACGACCCCCAGGAATCTCTAAGAAAAATACACCAGTGAACTGAAAGAAGTAGCCGGAATCGAACCCACAGACTCCGGAGCACAAGGCAGACAGCCTGACCACTTCTACACGGAGACTCCCGGATAGATAGAAAGATCAAGGAGAGATGGAAAGATATATAGGCTTTGACTGGGACACAAAGCAAAGCTGCCCAGTGAGCGGATATTATAGTATTTTTTGGTTCAGGATCCAGACACTTAAATGTGAATATCTCCGCTTAGAACTGGCATACATGCATCATTGAGGTACTGTTGGATTTGGTTTTTCAAGGTCTATCGTAGTGGTCTCATTAGTAAATAAACATGATTAATCATCATCATCATCTTCCACTTCTGCCGTTAAGCGTCGTGGGGAGGAATAATTTGCGTTCCAGCGCCCGGTGCGCGGCACTGGATAGTGTCATTCCGTGTGGTTGTACAATGTTTCTGATGACATCAATGCATTTTCTTCTTGGACGTCCTCGTGGTCTCGTCGCAGATGATCTTTGATTTAAGGCCAGTGATGGTAGTTGCTGATGTTGCATTCTAACAACGTGGCCAAACCACTTGATCTTCTGTCTTTCATTAAATGTAGCACAAGGTGTTGATCCCACAGTCTGTCTGATAATAGCATTTCTTACTCGGTCTCGGACTGTTAAGTTGGCAGCTCTCCTCGGGTATCTCATTTCGCAGGTGTTGATTTTGCGAAAGTGTAATTTGGATAAAGTCCAGGTTTGAGATTGGTAGCATAGGGTTGGTGTGAATATGCTGTTTATTATCTGTCGTTTTGCGGGCTTGGGTATGTTTGGATGTTTCAGTAAGGGTGATAGCTGATATGTAAGTGCACTAGCTTTTTGACATCTGATTTCAATTTCTCTGTCCAATCTGCCATCTTCTGTGATCATACTTCCAAGATATTTGAATTCTTTAACTTGTTTCAGAGTTGTGTTATTTATCTGTATATTTAGTGGGCCTGGCGTTCTGCTAACTTGCATTACTTCGGTTTTGGCTGTGTTTATACTCATATTGTATCTGCTGCAGGTTGAACTCAGATTAGTAATAGTTAGTTAGTTAGTCGACAGATCATCTTCATTGCACATCGAACCATTCAGTCCATAAGTGCTCGGATCCCCTCTTCAGTAAATCCCGCAGCGTGTAGCGGCTAACGACGCCAGTTCTGTGTTGGTTTATCAATCTTCTTTGGCTTCTTGCGTAGTGTTCTTGTTTGGCCACCCCTCTTTTAATTTGCTGCTCTCGCAGTCTGGCCATTGTTGTAGATTCACAGTCATCACTTGGTTCTCGCAAAAGTCTTACTTTTCGTAGAGCATTCAGAATGTCAGCCTGGTCCATGGCGCGTCCGCTCTCCACAGTAGCCTCACCTGCGAGCTTGTCAGCCCGCTCATTTCCTTGTACTCCCGCATGCCCTGGCATGAAGATGAAACTAATCTTTGCCAGCCGAGACAGCTCCAGAGCAGCAACCATTCTCTTCGGATCGACCCCTCCTCTATCCTCTTGATCATGTTCATTGAGTTGCTAAGGAAACAAGCCCTAGTGAATGTCTGTGTCTCGAGCCATGTTATTGCTTTACTTACTGCCATGACTTCCATGGTCAGGCTACTTGTGGTTTCAGTGAAAGCACCAGAGTCCTCCTTCACAATTCTCCCTCCGGCCCGAGCTGTAAAGGCCCATGAGCTTCTCACATGTCGGACGACCGACCCATCTGTGTAGATGACCGCGTCACCGTCTAGCGAATTCTCGAAAATCAACGCTTGTACTTCAGCCTCAACAGCAGCCGGATTTTCTTGTCTGCATTTTCTATCTAGTTGGATGCAAACTGAAAAGGATGTGCAGAAGTCTGTTGGCACTTCACCCACTCCTCGCCAGGTTCTAAGTCCTCAAGTGAACACACCTGTTGAAGAATGTCTTCGGCTTGACCCATCCACGACCGTCCTCTTTTTAACCTGCTGCCCTTCACCTTCCTAATTTCACTATGCAGTGGATGTTGTGTGTTTGCGTTAATTCTGAGGTAGGCGCGTGCCCTGCAACCTTGTATTCTCTCTTCAATGGTTGGAAAATCAAGAAGGTAGCGCATCGCCATGCATGCTGTATCTCTTGTACATCCAAGAATAATGCGCATAGCTTCATTCTGTATCCTTTCCATCCTTTCTATCTGCTTATGGCTGAGAGTCAGGATTGCCATTGCATACTCCAAAACAGACATGACCAGCCCCTCGTACAGAAGACATAGATGGCGCTGCTCACAGTTTGCTGCCGCCATCATCCGCATCGCAGCCAAACCCCGCTTGGCCTTTGTTATCACTTGGTCTATGTGCACATTATAAGCAAGGCTTCGATCAAACCGTATCCCCAGGTAATTCATTGCCTGCGTTCTTTCTACCGTCTCTGAACACAGCTTTACAGTTGGTGTTGGAGTGTTGACAATATGATTATTCAACGAGAACCAAGTCACTGTTGCCTTTGTTGGGTTGACCATTGCCCCAGCTTCATCACACCAAGTACGTATGCGATTGAGTTCAGTTTGTAGTTCCACAGCAACCTCCTCTCTATCCTTACCCTGACGACTCACTAAAACATCATCGGCATATGACAATGTCCTGCCAGGTCCAGTGATCTGCTCACTGGTGATTCTCACTGTGTAGGCGTTGAACAGTACCGGAGATAATGGTGATCCCTGTGGTAGGCCAGGATATATTGTTGTTGGTTCCGAAGTCCAACTGCCACATCTAAAAACTACTTTCCGCTGGAAGAGGGCTGCAGCGATCCAACTAAGGAGGATCTCTAAGGCAGGACTCTTCGTTGTGCTTCCCATTTTATTACCTTTGTGCAACGTAGAAAAATTCATAGTGACAGACATAATTTACATTACTTTGGGTTTCTTACTTTTTATGTGCTTATGCAGCAGTCTTTGCCCAGGATGTCTATGAAGGTTTCCACTCAGGCACTGAAACCGTTGCTGCAGCAATTGATCTTGAGGACGCATATAACAGAGTACCACTGGATTTTTTAATGTTTCAGCTTCTTGAACTAAACGTAAGTCCTTTCCTAAGATTAGTAATATGATTTTGTAGTCTGCCCTTATCGCTGTAAAACAGGCACTGATCGTCTGCAAATAGAAGTTCATTTATTCCCTGTGGGTCAGTTGTTTTATCTGGAGTAAAGAGTTCTAAATTTTCTGAATCTGTTCTGTCGAGACTTGCTTCTTTGGAAATTCTGTCTATGTAGATATTGAATAGCAGGGGAGAGAGCACACATCCCTGCCTCACTCACTCCTCATAAACATGATTAAACACTCTAAATTAAGATTGATGTGTAGAATAGATACTTATTACTAGAGATAGATAATACTAATAGAGAGGGGGAGAGAGGGAGTGAGAGAGAGCAACATAAAGATAGACACAGAACATGGCAGACAACTTGCACATGAGAAATGGCAAGAGACAGAAATAGAATTATTTGTCGACGGGCCGTGGTGAGAGTTGAGAGTATGATATGATGAGTGAGAGCAAAGTTCCTCTCACTGACTGAGTGACTCGACTCAACTCATCATACATGGACCGCTACATCATGATGACACGCAGTGTCGTAGTGTTGAAATAAAAATAAAGTATATACACGACTCTTCGTTGTGCTTCCCATTTTTTTTACCTTTGTGCATCGTAGAAAAATTCATAGCGACAGACACAATTTACATTACTTGGGGTTTCTTACTTTTTATGTGCTTATGTAGCACAACCACCATTTTCGCATCGCCGCTATATTCGTATGCTATTAATTTCGCTTTTAATAATAAAATTAACTTGGCTCTAAGTAAAAGTTAGCATCATATCCTTAACAGGACTTCGCAGTCAATCCCAGCATTGTTTGGTTGCATGTGATTTCTTAGCAAATTTACGTTCAGTATTTTGCCATTGCTTTCCGGCACTCATAATATCATTGTATAAAATCTAGCGCAAAGCAATCTGCTTCCATGACGCCCTTGGGTGAACTATGGAATCAGAGTTGGATATGCATGCGAATTATTAGGCACTCCAGCAAAACATGTCAAATTAGTTCAAATTACTGCTGTGACAATGAACTTAAGTGATTCAGTGCCAAACACAATAGTAGGTTTTGGACTAAACATGATGCACACCCAAATTAACAAGTATAATTATTATTATGTTATTTTCCATTCACTGAGTATTTAAATTGAGGAAGATAGTTAGTAGGCCTCTTTCAGTCCTGTAGGGCTATTATAGAGTTGTGCCGCTGGGGAGTACCCAGGCTGCAACGCTGGTGACTGTATAGACCAATACGAGAGTGACAATCTCTGTCACAGTTTCCGCATCTGTAAGACGAGGCAGGTCCCACAGCAAATGACTGCATTTTATGCTTGTGCTTCCTATCCTCAGTTTGCTGGATCTCTTCTCCAGGAGCATGTCTGTTGTAATTTTCCCCCACGTGTCTGTATCCATGCCCAGGGTTTGCATATCTTGTTTACACACATCCTTATATGGCATTTGGGATCTTCCGGCTGGCCTCTTCCTTGTGGCTAGTTCTCCGTATAGGAGATCTTTGAAATGAGGAAGATGAGGAAGGTAACGAGAAATGAAATACATAACACGATGACCCGGTATATATATATATATATATATATATATATATATATATATATATATATATATATATATATATATATATATATATATATATATATATATGGATATGGTTCTGTCGCCCTGCTACTGAGTGAGTGCGTGGCGCGACACTGTGAGCTGTGAGTTTCGCGTGAAATGCTTTTACATCTGTCCGAGGTTGTTTGTAGCGTGAACTTCATGTTCGGAACGATGGCGGTAGGCTGTTGCTGGATGAAATTTTTTTACCTTTTCGGCTCACGAGTGCATTTTTCAGGAGACTACTGGGAGTCGCCGCTGGAGCTACGGAGTTCGTGCTTTGTACGGCGCTTTCGGTAGGTCGTCCTGCGGAAAGAGACCGAGCCATATGGGATAAAACCTGGGCCAATGAAGTCTTTTTGATGACTACCGTTTCCATCGACGATGAACTGTATTTTTCATGGAGGACTTTTGTGTTGGCATTTTGGCGGCGGCATTATACACAGTGTACCTGTGCAGGTTGTTGGCTTGCCGAGACTCCTGTCTATATATAATATATATCGTCCTTCTGTCCAAATGGGTGGTCACAATTAGCTATATACGACCTTTCGGAACTAAATCAGTTAAGATTCTTGCCGTAAAGAAAAATTAAAGAGGTTGCAACTTGGATGCGCTTATTTCACACACACACACACACACACACACACACACACACACACACACACACACACACACACACACGCACACGCACGCACGCACGCACACGCACACACAGAGGTTGGTTTTATAGGTAATTTTTATTTTCAGTAGTTTGCCTTTGTTTTCTGAATTAAATGCAGGACCAGATTAAAAACTTTCCAGATCATCATCATCATTTTCATCATTCAGTGCCTTGCCGGCTGGCGTGAGCGAGCATGCCCCTCAACAAATTGCGATCTCCGACGGCATGGATCAATTCGTGTGTTGACGCCTTTCCATGCAGTGGCACAATACTGTCAAGAATTTTCTCACGCTGTCTTCCTTTATCTCTCTTTTCACAAATCTTTCCGGTCACAACACGTTACAGTGTTTGTCATCTCATAGTGTGTGTGGTGGGGGGGGGGGGGGGGGGGAGAGGGGTGGGTGCTGATTGCCCCATGCTGATGTTTATTATAACTTGTCTTTGCGACATCCCTTCCCTCAAATAAATGCCCAGACTGCTTATTTTGGCTATCCAAATAATTTTCAGCATTCTTCTACAAAATGACATCTTCAAGGCTTCCAAGAATTTTTGTCGCCTGTTTACTAATTCTTCGGGATTTGCAGCGATATGTTAACATCAATTCTATGTAAAATGCAAGAACTCTATTTCTAACGCTCAAGGACAAGGACTTATTACACAAAATGTTCTTCATTTGATAGAATGTAGTTATTGCTTATGCTATTATGTTCTTTATCTCTGTGATGAATCTTCCATCTGATGCTATCGATGTGCCTAGATATCCGAATTTCTGCACTTGCCTCAAAATAACGTCATTTACTTTAATTGTACATTTAGCACAATCTGTTTCTTTGATATCACCATGACTTCTGACTTTCTATTATTCAAGCTAAAGCCAATGTTTGCGTTTTCTACAACCACTGTACTAAACATAATTTCCTGTAGTTCCTTCTGACTTGCTATCAAGACGGTATCATACGCATAACGTAAGTTATTTATGTTATGTCCACTAACTAGAATCCCTGATATATCTTCCATAGATCTAATTATACGAGGCGGCTTTAAATGAAAACCTTAAATTGTTTTTATTTTATTTTTGGTTGTTGTTTTGTTTGGTGTGTGTACATTCTGAAAAAGTAAAGAACAAATGTATAATTTTTCGATATTGTCACCACTGCGTTCAATGTAAGTCCTCCAGCGCCAATAAAATGCTTGGACTCCTGTACAAAAAACTATCTGGGGTCATTACTCGGTGTGCCTGACCCGGTCGTGACCAGTCTGTCACAGAAGTCACGCCGTTTTGAAACTTCCTACTTGCCAAGTAGCAGGTGCGACATAATGACGTAAATGAGAAAGATCCAAGAATCCCAGAACCATAACGCTAGGAAAAAGCGAAGGAGATGACGTGACTACACAGAATCGTCACAGGGCAATGTCAATAACAACAGACTGACATGGGAGTTAGATGTTCTACTGTTACACACACACACACACACACACACACACACACACACACACACACACACACACGCACGCACGCACGCACGCACGCAAGCACGCACGCACGCACACACACACACACATATATATTCAGGTAGCTGATTGGCTTCTTTGTTGCTGGCTTCTCAGATATCAAGTCCCCATTTCCTGCCATGCTATATCTCGGGGTGTAGAATGGTTTATAATAATTCCAACAATAATTGTGTAACAAATACGGCTCGAAAAGCAATAGCAGTTTCCAGAAGCTCAACGAACTGAAATGACTGAGTCCACTCAGTTAATAAGTGTTAACAATTATGACACCGTTTAATTTCGCAGCGTACAGACTTGTCTTAATAACAACAATAATTAATTACTTACAGTACCTGTTCTATCCAGGTTGGGCAGTAAAAATATTACAATTAAGATTAATGATATGTTGCCATCGCTGCTTGAATATTAACATTGTCCTTGTTTGTCCTACGGAATCCTTCTCTCAATCCGTCAAGTGTCCTTCGTGCCGCTTCACAGGCATCGAGTTTTCTGCGTTTATTTGTGGCTACGATAAGTGTTGCTTCTATAGATTGTATCTTCCATTTCTAAATATTCATTCAGCCACTGATGCGCCATCAAGCCAATATCTAGCCGACCTATCGTTGCAGAATCAACATGAGCTGCCACCTTGATGAAACTCCCAAGTCAGTCTGTTGATTTTGACATAGCCCTGTTACGATTCTGTGTAGTCGCGTCATCTCCTTCGCTTTTTCCTAGCGTTATGGTTCTGGGATTCTTGGATCTTTCTCATTTACGTCATTATGTCGCACCTGCTACTTGGCACTACTCCACTCATACACTTGCTGGACTGATAGGCATGCATCACCACAGTAGAGTTTCGGTCGCCGAATAATTTCTATAGACTTCACTCCTTGACTGATTTTAAAAAAAAAAAAAAAAAAAAAAAAAAAAAAAAAAAAACAACTGATAACACAACGCTGCTCCTCTTTGGTGCATGACAAAAGTGGGACGGCCATCCTTAAACTGTAATTATGACGTCACGGTGTTCGCCTGCACCTTGATGTCACGCGCCTAACACTCTTGACATCCTTAACAACAATATTGAAATGTTACAAGACAATGGCATGTTTATTGTAATTTGTATCACACTTTTAAGATTTTCATGTGAAGCCCCCTCTTATGTTCAGTGAACAATGAGAACAAGTCAGAGACATTACACAACACTATCTGACGCCCTTCTTAATACACTGAAATATTCCTACCAGGTTGTTGATTCTTATGGCTGCTGTTTGCTGCCCATATATGTTCTTTATTATTCGCAAATCTGTGCCGTTAATGTTCAGTTGCTTTAGTAATTTTATTATTGCAGCATGTTTCACATTGTCAAATGCTTTTGTTCATTCTATGTTTTTACTTCTATTCATTCAGTAGCATGTCCTTTGCAGAACATCACTCCCATAACAACCTTCCGGAAAACCTCTCGATCATAAGCAAGATGTCCCGCGTCTGATACACCCATCTGGAGATCATCCGCCACATCCTGCACCCATCTTCTCTTTGGCCTTCCTCTTCCTCTCTTCCCAGTCATATACCCTTCCATTATTATTCTCTCCAAACTTTCGTGACGTTTCAAGTGACCAAAATATTTCAATTTTCTTTGTTTTATCGTCTTTAATAGCCAACCTTCTTCAATATTCAACTCTTGAAGTATGGATGCATTTGTTCTTTTCTTTACCCAAAATATTCTTAGAACTCGTCTATAAAATTTATATTCAAAGGCATTTATGCGCTGTTCAGCTTGTTTAGTAAGTGTCCATGTCTCATCACAGGCGTATGTTGCAATAGGAAAGATGCTTGCTCTTAAAAATCTAATTTTTGTAGTTCTGTCTGTCCCACTCCATAATTTATTCAGCTGTTTTAGTCTTTGAAGAGCAATTGATAGTCGCCGTTTACCTTCTTTCATTGTGTCACCGTTATTTGTTACTTGTTGTTACTTCTAAAGCTCTTTCTAATAGTTTTCTGAGAATATATATATATATATATATATATATATATATATAACATTATTTGTGGCCTTTCCCTCTACAAATCCGCACTGTTCATCACAAATTTCTGGTTTAATCTTGTTTCTTATTCTTTTCATAATTATTCTCAGTAAAGCTTTGTCGTGACTTGGAAATCATGTGGCAAGAGAACCTATAATCAAATAGATCACATTTTAATTAACAACAGAAATGCATCAAACATACAGCAAGTCAGAAGTTATAGAGGAGCAAAATTTAAAATAAAACTTAACCCTTTAATAACTAACAAAAGGGAAATAACTCCGCAAAATTAATGACTTTATATTTTGTAAAGTCATTATACACGAATTGGTTTGACATATAAATGTCCTAGATGACTAATAAACTAGAAAAATGGACACAGTTTAACATAAAGCAACATTAAAAACAATAAAACAAAAAGAAAGGTTTAAAAAAACATTTTAACTGGGAAAAAAATGTGAAGAAAATTTTTTTTACTCACAAAATGATGTTGAAAGTGTCCCACACTATGTCTCCAAGTGCCCTGATAGCAGCAAATATCCTGCACTATATATCCATGTGCTTTGATACAAGTGATTCATGGTATTTTGTGAAGCATTCCCCCTTGCACAGCCATATCTGACGAAGACTGCATCCAAAAACAACCTCACTGGCTCTGCTCTTCTTACCAGACTTGGTGTTCATCTTGGCACACCAGTAGCAAGTTTTCCTTTTGCCATCCATACGAATTAGTCTGTGGTCCAAAAGATTGCTGGTACCCAGACCTACAGTTGTGGGGCAAGAAGAAGCTTTCCGTTTCCTCGAAATGTTACCCTTCAAGAGAGTAGAAACCAGGCGACGCCGAAAAGCGAGATGGCCAACATCACCAACCCTTGTGTGTGGGCGATGGGAGTTTGAACAAATTATCCAGCTGTTGACAATAGAGGTTTGCAGGAGAAAGGCAAACATATATCTCCACCACTTCACAGATTTCCTACCAACAGGGTAATATGAGGACAGCTGGTCAAACCTGTCCACTCCACCCATTGATCTGTTGTAGGCGGCCACTGTTGTGGGTATCTGAACATCTTGTCTGCCACCGGGTGCCTTACGTGATGTCATCTTCTTCTTCTTCAGCGTTCCGAGCCATTGAACTTTAGTCTACCATTGTAGGCAATCATGGCTTCATCAATGCTGATATCTCTGCCAGCAGAAAAACATGAGGATATGTTTTTCCTCACCGTATCAAGGAACGGTCTTACCTTGTACAGTGGATCGTAATCTTTGTGGCCTATGGGCTTCTGCTTACTGGTGTCATTGAGATGAAAATATTGGGAGATTTTTGCATATCTAGTTTTTCCCATGCACTGTGATACTCCGGGATGATAGAGATCTTCATCTGTGCTCCAATACATGGCAGTTTCAGGCAATTGAACATAGCCCATGAGTATAGCAAGACGAATATAAATTTTTATTTCCTGAGTGCTCACAGGTGACCAGTAAACATCCATTTTACCTGCCTTTTCTTGTCATTGAGTGGCATACAAATTAGTTTGTTCCATAGCAGACTGATAAAAGTCCTCATTTACAATGAGACTGAAGTAGTCAAACGGTTCTGAACTCTCGAAGATCATGTACTGGCTGGCCCAGAATTCTCAAAAACACCTTCAACGACTACAGGGGTTGTCTCAGGACTCCAAACATACATGTCTTTGTCTACAGTTTCACTGACACTACAGAAATCTGGGTCCTCTTCGTCAAAATTCCAGCCTGCCTCTGTAATCTTACAATCTATGTCACTTTCTGCATCACTATCTATATCCACAATAACACTGTCATAATCGGCAGACATACCTGCACAATCTTCAAGAAAATCGTGGCTGGATTCCATTTTGCGAATAGATTATACAATATTGAGAAGTCACGAAAAATTTATATTATTTCTGAACCGTTGAATGGATTTCAAAACAGGAAGAACAAGGGAAACGACTCTTCCTGTTTCCTAGGCCGTGATACAATCGTAGATTCATTCATTCGCATAATTATTATTCAGAAGCGCTTGGGACAAGACGTGTGTAAAAACGTGGATTTTGGGGGTAATAGTCGGGAAAGGGTTAAGAGAGCTTTCTATACTAAATTACAAAGATTACACCCAACATATAACAGAGAAAAACTACAAGACATTACAGTCAAAGAGAAATTTACAGATGAAATAAAATGTAAACTTGAAACTCTGCAAAACCCTTCGGAGGAAAGCGTTGACCAAACTTGGTTGAACATCAAGAACACACACACACACGCACGCACGCACGCACGCACGCACACACACACACACACACACACACTTGATGTTCTTTGGGGGGGGGGGGTTCTTTATGGTTTTAAAGTCTTAACCTCATCTTTAGGATAACTGGCATATGGTCACCAAGTCCATCTGCTCTTGGTCTAGTGTTTGCATCTGCTAAACTGCTTCTGAATCTCGTTGGAGTAATATGTGGTCAATTTGATTGCGAATATTATCCCCAGGGCTTTTCCCACGTATATAATAATCGAGGATGTTGATTGAACCAGGTGTGACCTACTACTATTTCATGGTATTCTGACCATGCTATTAATCTATCAATTATCTCATTCCTGTCGCCTAGGCCATAGCCACAAAAGTCACGCCACTTACGTTTTCTTTGCCTACATTGGCATTGAAATCCCAGAGTATGACAATCTTTTCAACATGTTTACACTGATCCACGGCCATGTCTAATTCGTTATAGTAAGTAAAGGACCCTTGTAAAAATTCTTAAGATGCATTAAGCATCTGGTGCCATGCAATTTTATGTATAGACCCACATTAAAAAATATTACATACACAACATTGATCAGAAATGTGAAAGTACAGCATGTTGTAAGATTTGGCTGGAATTTCACCGATGTCCTTGTTCGCATTGAAGAATATTGGCTAAGCATGAATACTTGCTTGTGTTCGCTGGCTGTGAACTCCAGCGTGAAGTCCTGTATGTCGGATGAAGACATTCTGTTGTCCAACATCAATGTGATGTCATACCGGACCTGAGGTTTGCGTGAGTATCCGTTGTCCCATGTCTGGCTTATTGGTATGCAGACTGGTGGTTCCTCGCCGTATAGGCAGACACTCTCCGGCTTCGGAGGAATCATCAATCCTACTGATGTTAGCGAGGACCCCGAAGGGACCTGTTGCCCAGGACGCACGGCGTGAAAGTGTCAGCAGGTCTTGGCCAGTATAGACCCCGGCCCTGGTGCCTTGGAAACACTTCTGCGTCCCGCTAAGTATGAATGAATTATTACTTCTGAAGACAGCTGAACAAGAAAGCAATGGTCAGTTCGGTTTTCCACTTTCAGGTCTTATTGTGAATTCTCGAAACATTGGTACTAGATCCATTGCCTGGCGTCCATTTTGTTGTAAATCTATTGCACGATTGCAAGATGTAGGAACGGAGATGTTTGCCGCTTTGTTTGTGTGTGTGTGCCCTGTCGCTTTGAACTCAAGCGTAGTCCATACGCCTTCTACTACCTCTAGTGACCTGGACTGATTTTTGCGTGTGGATTAGCTTTCTCTATTACCAATGTCCCTCGCCATCAGGAGAATCCACTCCGACCTCTGAGGTACTTGTAATTTACATCCGAAGTCAAGGACGAGAAGTTAACATTTTAGTCCTACTGACCGGTGTAAGGGTTGAACCCGCTAAATCGGTGTCAGCACACCGGATGTTTAAGAGCGAGCGCCATTATCCATACGATCATGCCGATCTCCTGTTGGCCGTTATATATATTGAAACTCTAACACAGAGACTCAAAGCCATAACGAAAGAATAACACCATAGACTAAGCAAAATACTAATTTTCAGGTGTTAATATGCATGCATTATAACATATACATTAAAATGATTCCTCAGTGATGTTCTATAAATACCTTTCTATCTGACCGTCAATGTTTTCTGTCCGTCGATCCTCGAAATCACATTTGAAAAGTGTTGCACAACTTTATATTACACACTGTTGACTTTGCACAATACAGCAATTATTCACGAAAGCACATACTCCAGGATTGCCCAAACTACAACATATCCAGGCAAACCTTCTGGCCTAGAGAGACAACAGTGGAATATAAACTCTATGGACCGCTGGGTGAACTAGAAAAGACTGTTAGATTCATACAAGAGACTACATTGCAGTTATAAACACATTTCAGGCGAACGAAAGAAGAAGTAGAAATTCACGAAAACCATAACAAGTAACCATCCCTGCAATAATGGTAGCTTAACTGATATTTGTATCAATCCCTGTAATAATCATTGCGTGACAAATATTTGTATTTAACCTTCTGGATAAATGCGTATTTCACTGATCCTATTCTACATTCCGAAGCAGCTAAATAATGCATACTGCCACTTGCATAGCCATTTAACAAACATGCTTATAGCAGTATGAATGAATACTCTCTGGTTTACGCAAAGTGCATAAAAGTCTTCCAGTAGGATGCATTCATATCTAAATCTCCCTGTTAGTTTTTGGTTGTCATGGCAATGTCCCCGCCGTCGTTATTTATAATGTTCACTATGAGTGCGTTTATAGCGTCGGAAATCACCGTCAATATTGATTGATAATATGTGTGGGGTCACACCCGACATCGAAGAAGAAGGAGAGGAAGTACAAGGAGAAGGGGAATATGAAAAAAAGAGAGAGAAGGGGCCGAGGAAGAAGAAGAAGAAGAAGAAGAAGAAGAAGAAGAAGAAGAAGAAGAAGAAGAAGAAGAAGAAGAAGAAGAAGAAGGAAACATGGCCTCGACAAACACTTTGTGTGGCAATATTGAGTAGAGTACCTCAGGAACACGTTACTTTTTTTTTAAAATTTGCATATCCTTTACAAGACATCGCTGTCAACACTGGATTTAGCATAGTATAATACATTGCTACACTCGCAGGAACATGATTTCACCGAGAGACATGCAAGTCGACATGATGCGAAAATATGATTATATTGTAACTGGTTTTCACCCGTAGCCGGCGTAATGGATTTCAGAGTGTATTTTTAATGACTGTGCAGTGTTTGAAAATATTGCCGATATAAGTTTTATATTTACCCATTATGTTGCATGAACTTTACACAGGATGAATACAACACTTTGACTGGCAATATTTTTAAACACTGCACAGTCAGTACAAATACACCCTATATTTTGTACCATTAGAAATTAGCAAAAGGAAAGGACTGTTATTCACAAATTGTCAAGTGGGTCGGTATTCACACTGACTATAATATTAATCGTTCTTCAGAAATGAGCTAGATGTAGACTGACAGTATGCATCCAGAGAACGATCATCATCATCATCATCATCATCATCATCATCATCATCATCATCATCATCATCAAATTCCCTTCCAGCTGGTGTAGGAGTTCATGGTTCAGAGAACGCTAATAGGGCATTAACATTTATGTTCCATCATCGTTGATGTATTTGAATAAATAGTTAGTCAGTTAGTTAGTCGCGGTTCCAACTTCATGGCAACGGGTTGTCCCCATTATGCTTCGTTCCTGTGCCAGCGAATATCACACAAAATGCTCCTCATTGTCCAATTTGAAAAGTGGAAAAGACAGGAGTCGCGGCAATCCGACAGCCCGCACAGGTACACTGTGCATAATGCCACGACAAGAATGCTAACACAGAAGTCATCCACGAAAATACAGTTCATCGTCGATGGAATCGGCAGTCACCAGAAAGACTTCCGGTCTTCAATATGGCGGTTAGGCGTTGAACCGCTACGGCCTCTGGCGTATTTATCCTTGTGGCTGCGGTTTGCATTCGCATTTTCCTCATGGTGGACTTGTAGTATATGGTTCCGTCGCCCTGCTACTGAGTGAGTACGTGACGCGACTCTGTGAGCTGTGAAATTCATGTGAAATTCTTTTACATCTGTCCGCTTTTGTTTGTACAGTGAACTGCATGTTCGGAACAATGGCTACCGGCTGCTGCTGAATTGACTGATTTGTCTTTTCGGTTCACGAGTGCATTTTTCAGGAGACTCCTGGGATCAGACGCTTTGAGTTCGTGCTTTGTGCGGCGCTTTCGGCGGGTCGCTGAACTGAAAGATACCGAGCCATGCGAAAAAACCCTGGTCAATGTTTTTGAATAAATGTAGAAACCTAGTGCGTGCTTTGATATTTTGCTACATTATTGTTTTAAGTACCCTCAAGTGCAGCATTTAGTGATTTGGTTCACTATCCTTAAACTGACGTCTCGCCACTGTCGATACAGCACCACTAACTAGCTCACAGATCTCTAAAGCATTTTAGGTCGTTGTAATCTCCAGGTCTACAGGATGTCGTTAGCAAGAGAAAAAATTACAGGTTACCTATATATATATATATATCTAAACATGTTTCAGTCATGTAAAATGTATTAAACGCGTCAGTCGGAATAATGTCAGAAATGCATCTTTATATTTGCTGCTCATGTGAAAGTATATGAAAATATTCGATGCTGAATTTATTGATTCGAGAATCATGCAAATGGCTCCTAAAATTGTGAGCGTGTTAATGTACTCTCCATCAAATGAGAGTCGGGGCTCGAATGACATACCTACGAAAATAATACTCATCGGGGCGAAGCAGGATATAAATAGAACTGCAATCATAGTAACCATCTTGGCAACACGGATGTTACGCGTAGAAGTGTTGATAGCTTGTGTAGACGCTGACGATGTCATCCTCCACTGGCTGTTGACTTTCAGTTTGTAGACTAATGTTATCGTACAGATCAGGATAACCGTGAAAGAAGTAAATGGAAGGAGCATGTTATTTATTGGAAAAGTAATCCTTTCTATTATTTCCCGGTTATCAGTAACTATATTTCCAAGCAAGGTTTTGTTTTTCTTCGGAAAGTATTTCAAACCCAGACGATTCACAATGTAAACTGGAGCTAGTGTACTTAACAGGACTATGAAGATAAAACGATAATGACGGTCATTCTTTTCGAAGTGACGATATGTTTTACCTGGTAAAAATAAAGCAGACATTTAAGGATTTGAACACACTGTTGTTGAAAAAAACCAAAAAAAAACTACTTAAATAGAAACCCTAATTACCAAACCGCAGCACCTATTAACAAAGTATCGCTAGAATTTATAATGATTCGATTGCCATATGTACTTTACCAATGGTATCGAATGTATATGAAAAGATGGACAGCTATGAACAACATATTCTTACATTGGGTCACCTTTATAAGTGTTAATTGGGGTAATAAAAACCATACTTACAGATAAAGCAATAATATTTAACATTTTAATAAATATCACAAGATGTTATTATGTTCATATATGCATCAGACAAACACTATATGTTTCAAATGCTTTACTTATCTAACTGTTTGTACTTGTAAACGATGAACACATATTTACAATTTTCCCCATACATTTTGTCTAGCTTCGTTTGCTTCTTTTGTCAAGTATTTACCCGTATAATTCTAAAATTACTATAAACTATAAACACACTTCTTTTGATACTTCTCGTACACATTTTGTCAATACCTCGGGTAAGGTTTTGTTCTTAGTCTACTACTTTCTCGAGAACCTTCAGAACATCCATATCCTCAATGTCTTCAGTGTTTAGATACGATATGATTATTCAATGGCTAAAAATTGCTGTTATATAGCCGGGGACACAATCTCACAAAGTACACCATGGCTTGTGCATTCATCACCTCTGGCAACAAGAGTTCAACTCCTAGCCTTCACGGGGCTAAACTGTTTTAATTAACAGGAGAATGGGCGCCTGCAAGTCTCTCGCGCCATAAAAAAAAAAAAACAGAATGCTATAGATATATATGTGCGTAAATACATGTGCAGAATGTGTGTACATGCATAAATATCTAAACCCGAGTAAGACCACAGTCTACTCTAGTAAAGGAAAAGTGCTGAAGTTTTCCTCCTACCCCTTCTGGCTCCAACCCTCTTCTTCCTTTTCCTTCCCCATTCTCCCCTACCTCTTCTCATCCGCTTCATTTTCTCCCGGCTGGCTGTTGTCAAAGGTATCGAGCATAAAGCACGTACTCCGTTGTTTCGGCGATAATTCTTTTTATTTTCCATAGTTGATTTGATTTGAAGGCAGGAACTAACCGGTCACCCTAGTAGAGCCTGCCTGCTAGGGAAGGGGCTGGAGATGTCTATCAGGAGTCCATACGCCTGGCGCCGACCCGCCTGCATACCAGACGTTCCACGTTCACGACCAACGCACCCTTGGCCATTTAGTCCTCGGTACGTCGGTCCACCTTAAACTTGGGGGTGTTTAATCGGAGTTTTCCATCTCCTAGATTGGCAGCTGTAATAGCTAACGGGTCCCATCTACCCGTGGGCAAGAGATTCTAGTGAATTATTTCTGTCGAACACATTAGATAAATTTCTACGGGGAACAAAAACACTTTCACACAATATCTATCAAATAGCACATAATACAATAAATACTTAGCTAAAGTCGCTGCACAAAACTGTTAGTGCATGAAGAAAGCCCAGATGACAACGTCGGTGTTTCTGTTCTCTTCAAATGGCCGCCAAAAACTGTTCCCAAGCTACATATCTACTTCCAATGACATACATGGAACACACTACAGCTGCCAGAGTTCATGTTGAGCAACTGTCCGTTCTTTCTCCTGTTGGTAAAAGCCCTTCGCCACAATTGCTGTACTCCATTCAATTCTCACCACCGTGTCGTGTCGGCGATCTCCTGAGCAGCCCAAGTTAGACTTCAGAGAAGAGGTAAGAAAAAGTCGCCTGGAAGTTCTATGTGACCGTGAGTCATCAGCTGAAGCATCACTTTCTGCACTTTTGTTTTCTTCAGTTCTATTAACAACTGCATGAGCACTTCCATGGCCGGAAGCTTGCACCTCACAAAATTGGAGTACGCATTCAACTCACCCATGAGTTGAAAGCTGCGTCTCAGACCATACACAGCATCATATGAATATAATAGACATTCGGGAGTATCTGTGGGTCTATGTACATGTTCATAATTGTATAATCAGCACTTAAGGTAGATTTTATAGCCCATGGAGTCACCATCCACAGCTATTGGGGCACGACAACACGTTGAGATGTAATCTGATATCTGTGCTACATGCTGCTGTAAGGCTACATATCTACTCCCAACGACATATATGGAACCCAATTCAGCTGCCAGAGCTCATTCAATGGTGAAATTGTTCATGTATGATATCAGTGTGTTGGCATCCTCAAGGAATTCAGACGTATTACAACAGATGTTTCCTGCGTTATCCCGTGCCACTATAAAGCGCACAAACATACAAGAGTGTTTCAGATCCAGCCTAAACCATATTGTCCTGTGTGGATGTGACGGCCTCAGTGTAAGAGAGGTATCCTATAAATCAGTAGTTCCCACGCTTTTCAAGCAGAGGGCCATATCTACTATTTTCGGTAGTTAAGCGGGCCACAACGTTGTAAAATTCGTGCATATCATTCTTACCTTTCTTAACTTTCATCAACAAAATTCTAAAACTTTAAAGGCAGTCAGTGTCATCATAACATTTCCTTGCGAACTGAACAGGCACATTCGATAATATGTAAGCATAACAACCACGGCTCACATGGTACACCAAAAGGGCAGCTTCCATTCTCATGGTTACAGATGCCATTTTAACAATGACATTGTAATTTGTACCATACACCTACACCTTTGTCCAAACCAGTCATTGTTACTATCTTAGTGTGTTGCTGTCGGAAACATAACTGACATAAATAGATAGTTGAGCACTAAACAAAGCAGAGAAGACATCAGTAATCAGGTTTACTTCATACGTTGAGATCTGTAGTACTGAGACAACGACATGACAATGCTTGGGTAATGAACAGGCTGATAGGCTGGCAGGGAATGCACCTCTGGGTGGTAGATTGTCTATGGACAAGCGGGAGGTGGTCTTGCGTTTGTGGGACCAGGTGGTGAAGGTGGGGACACAGATCGAGAACCCGTATGTGCAAAAAAATGACGTAGCGGGGGATCGGTAGGGGTTCTGGAAGAATCTTAAAACTGAGAGGGAAGACCAGGAGAAATTTAAATCGGATAGCGGTGGGAACAATTAGTAGTATGAAGCTTCGCTGGCTGTTGAACGAGAGGACGGAGCACATATGGGAATGTCCTGAGTGTAGGGATGTCTGTTCTTAACTCAACTCAGCTCAACTCAACTTAACTCAACTAAACTCAACTCAACTCAGCTCAACTCAAGTTCTGAAGACGGTGGCAACCAGCCAGGAAGCGGACCTCAGAAATCAGGATTCCAAGCGATTACGCCATGAAATATGTCGATTACTGCTAAATGTTGGTGTTTCTGTTCTCTTTAAATGGCCGCCACAAACTGTTCCCAAGCTACATATCTACTTCCAATGACATACATGGAACACACTACAGCTGCCAGAGTTCATGTTGAGCAACTGTCCGGCATTTCCCCTGTTGGTAAAAGCCCTTCGCCACAATTGCTGTAGTCCATTCAATTCTCACCACCGTGTCGTGTCGGCGATCTCCTGAGCTGCCGAAGTTAGTCTTCTGAGCCGAAGTAAGGAAAAGTCGCATGGAAGTTCCATGTTACTGTGAGTCACCAGCTGACGCATCACTTTCTGCACTTTTGTTGTCTTCAGTTCTATTAACAACTGCATGAGCACTTCCATGGCCGGAAGCTTGCACCTCACAAAAGTGGAGTACGCATTCAACTCACCCATGAGATGAAAGCTGCGTGTCAGACCATACACAGCATCATAGGAATATAATAGACATTCGGGAGTATCTGTGGGTCTATGTACATATTCATAATTGTATCATCAGCACTTAAGGTAGATTTCATCGCCCATGGAATCACCAACCGCAGCTATTGGGGCACGACAAGACGTTGAGATGTAATCTGATATCTGTGCTAGTAAGCTGCTGTAAGGCTACATATCTACTCCCAACGACATATATGGAACCCAATTCAGCTGCCAGAGCTCATTCAATGGTGGAATTGTTCATGTATGATGCCACTGTGTTGGCATCCACAAGGAATTCAGACGTATTACAACAGATGTTTCCTGAGTTATTCCGTGCCACTATAAAGCGCACAAACATACAAGAGTGTTTCAGATCCAGCCTAAACCATATTGTCCTGTGTGGATGTGACGGCCTCAGTGTAAGAGAGGTATCCTGTAAATCAGTAGTTCCCACGCTTTTCAAGCAGAGGGCCATATCTACTATTTTCGGTAGTTAAGCGGGCCACAACGTTATAAAAGTCGTGCAATATCATTCTTACCTTTCTTAACTTTCATCAACAAAATTCTCAAACTTTAAAGGCAGTCAGTGTCATCATAACGTTTCGTTGCGAACTGAACAGGCACATTCGATAATATCTGAAGCATAACAATCACGAGCAGAGTAAATTATCGCACGCTGACGGGGCACTCCGGAGTGCATTTTTAAAATTATTAAAATATATTATATTAAATAGCGAGGCCTCGCGTGCCCCTTTCTGACAGCTGGTGGGCCACAAGTGGCCCATGGGCCGTGGCTTGGGAACCACTGCTGTAAATCATCATGACAAGTGGCATCATTCTCATCTGTCAAGAAATCAGGACCGCGTTCGTCCAGTCCGTGAACGCCACATTCAAAGACTGACACCCAGGACCACATCAACCCGGCTCACACTGTACACCAGAAGGGACAGCTTCCATTCTCATGGTTACAGATGCCATTTTAACAATGACATTGTAATTTGTAACATACACCTACACCTTTGTCCAAACCATTCATTGTTACTATCTTAGTGTGTTGCTGTCGGAAACATAACTGACATAAATAGATAGTTGAGCACTAAACAAAGCAGAGAAGACATCAGTAATCAAGTTTACTTCATACGTTGAGATCTGTAGTACTGAGACAACGATATGACAATGCTTGGGTAATGAACAGGCTGATAGGCTGGCAGGGAATGCACCTCTGGGTGGTAGATTGTCTATGGACAAGCGGGAGGTGGTCTTGCGTTTGTGGGACCAGGTAGTGAAGGTGGGGACACAGATCGAGAACCCGTATGTGCAAAAAAAATGACGTAGCGGGGGATCGGTAGGGGTTCTGGAAGAATCTTAAAACTGAGAGGGAAGACCAGGAGAAATTTAAATCGGATAGCGGTGGGAACGATTAGTAGTATGAAGCTTCGTTGGCTGTTGAACGAGGGGACGGAGCACATATGGGAATGTCCTGAGTGTAGGGATGTCTGTTCTTAACTCAACTCAGCTCAACTCAATTTAGCTCAACTAAACTCAACTAGACTCAGCTCAACACAAGTTCTGGTAACAGTGGCAAGCAGCCAGGAAGCGGACCATAGAAATCAAGATGCCAAGCGATTATGCCATGAAATATGTCGATTACTGCTATATGTTATGGTGCTCACCCTGCTATGGACGCCCAGGCAGATGCATTTCCGGACTCTATGCATCTAATGGGTCCAACGAAAACAACTAGACATCCTTCTCAATTGTTCCGTGGAGCTAGGGGACCTCAGAATAGAGCGTCTGACCATACCAAACAAAGACTAAAGATAATGCACTGGAATGTGGTGGGAGTCAGCACACAAACAAGATAGTGCTAGAAAACATCTTGAATCAAGAACATATAAGTGTATGTTGCTTGCAACGAACTCACCTCAATGAAAACATAACCCTCAAAATCAGAGGCTATCAATGTTACCGATCTCAACGAAAGGACAGGTGAAAGGGTGGGATACTGGGAGATGTTCATTCTCAACATCTGTCTTAAGTCCTGAAACCCTTGTTTTCTTTTTAGTCTCCCTGATCTTGTTAGTTGTGGGGATGGTGCGAGGTTGTTTCTCTTTATTCCAATTTCTTTTCTGTCTTGCTTCTCTCCTCCATGGCCTGAATGCATTTAACGTTGCACTGCCTAACTCACATCATGGAATTTCCCCTGACTTCATACATGTGTATATACCCACATGTATAGAGCTACATTATTGCTTGTTTTAATATGAGCATAAGTGCACTAGTTCATCATGCTCATGTCTTTATTTGGATCACACCATTTACAAACCTTTAAAGGTAAGGTTATGCACAGACATCTCTCTAGTGTAATTATGGCTGTGATCCAGGCAGTGATTCGGGAAAACGCTATGTGAACCCACGCAGCTGTCACGTACTGTATTTCAAATGGATCGAAAGGCAAGTCTGCATCCACTAGAGCCGGAGTGTAACATATGTTTGTCCACATCAGAGTTAACAGAGAGCCAAGATCCGAAACAGCTAATCCTGTAACAAACAATAAATACATTAATTACATAATACAGTTACACGCGAATTCATTAATCCTGATTGGTTCATTGGTAGGTTGTTTGGTTGGTAAATTTCAGCTCTGTAAAGGGGTTTCACTATTGAAGTGAGGTTGGTGTATCGACTTCAACCACCACGTACCGAAGTACTGTTTTCACAGCGACTCTGGTGTGGCGTTTCCTTCTGTTCTCCAAGTTTATATACCATTAAGGTGCGCAAGACAGGTACTAGAACGTTGTATCTGCAGATTAGCTAGTTAGTTAGTTAGTCGACAAATCATCCTCGTTGCACATCCAACCATCCAGTCCATAAGTGCTAGCACCCCGCAGCGTGTAGCGGCTCACGACACCAGTCCTGTATTGTTTTATTAATCATCTTCGGCTTCCTGCATAGTGTTCTTGTCTGGCCACACCTCTTTTAACATGCTGTTCTCGCAGTCTGACCACGGTTGTAGATTAACGGTCATCACACGGTTCTCGCAAACGTCTTACTTCTCGTAGAGCATTCTGTATATCAGCATGGTCTATGGCTCATCCACCCTCCACGATAACCTTACCTGCAAGCCTGTCAGCCTGCTCATTCCCTTGTACACCCGCATGGCCTGACACAAAAATGAAACTAATCTTTGCAGCTGTGACTGCCCCAGAGACGCCAACCATTATCGAGCAACCTGTCTGTGAAAATGACAGCATCACCGTCTAACGAATTCTCGAAGATCAAAGCCTATACTTCTACCTCCACAGTAGCCGGATTTTCTTGTCTGCATTTTCCGTCTTTTTGGATGCAAACTGAAAAGGACGTACATAACTCTGTCGGCATTTGTGTTCACTTCTCGCCATGTTCTCTATGTCCTCAAGCTGCAGAGAGGCACAATTAGAGAAACCAGATTATCATTCAGCAGAGCAAATACAAACTGGCTGTGATAATACTTAGATTGGCAATATTTCTTCCACAGGTTTTATATATTTCATTGTGAACTGACTTCGATGGAATAGTTTAAGGACGGCAGAGGCTTTAAATGTATCAAACTGAGTTTATCTTCGACACAGTGTTTAGAATGTAAAAGAAACTGGAGCAGTAGTGACAAAACCTGAACATTGTATCACACTCACCCTGGAAATATTCCGTATGGAAAAACGGTCCTTTTTGAGTGTCTAGGATATTTAGACCCACTCACTAAATGACTCCGTCAATAAATTGTTGCCACAATAAGCGTCTAGCTACATTGCTTCCCGGCGTTCTTTCTCTTTAAACAATGCCATAATAAAAGACAACATCCCTGATGCGTACTTCATCGAGAAACTGTGGATAGCAATGACATGCTGACGTGTCTGGGAGTAACATTTGTCCGTAGCTTGTTATACAAGTTATCGCATCGCCAACACTGTACAGCGAGGTACATGGACATTGGCAGCTCTGAGAACTATGGGAGCTGCTCACGTAAAAACGATATTGCTATTCCTTCTACACAGTGATCTGGACCAGTCCCTTACTGAGTACGGACTGGTTGTGCTCACGCTGAAAGCAAGAACAACTGGAGCATATCCTCACTGTATTGATCCGTATAGTGCCTCACTTGAGATACCCCAATTGCCAAGGGAAGCAAAGGATAATAGCACGGAGGCCGACCATGCATGTCGTAACATGCTATTAATGCGATTATGTCCGTGTGTTGCCGGACCATGAGGAGAAGCAAAGAATAGTAACGCACTGCAAATTGCCATACATGTCATAGAGGCGACGGAGGATGGTTCTGCGTAGGGATGGCTTTCAATATATGTGGTACACGATGTTGAATCCACTGTCTGATTACATCATTTCTTACTCGGTCTCGGATAGTTAAGTTGGCTGCTTCTCTCGAGCATCTAATCTCGGAAGTGTTGATTTTTGTAAGTGTAATTTGGATATGTATGAGTGATTGATGATATATACGCGAACTTGCTTTTTGACATCTAATTTCGATATCTCTGTCTATTCTGTCATCTTCTATGATCATACTTCCTAGATATTTAAATTCTTTAACATGTTTCAGAAGTGTATTACTTATCAGACTAGTTAGTGGACCAGAAGATCCGTTAACCTACATTACTTCAGTGTTGGTTGTATTTATATTCATTTTGTTTCAGCTGCATGTTGAACTCATCATATTAGTATGATTTGGTAAGGGCGCAGAGGTGTTTCCAAGGCACCAGGGCCGGGTTATATACTGGCCAAGACCTATTGACGCGTCCTCGTCGAGCGTCCTGGGCAACAGTTCCCTTCAGGGGTCCTGGCTAAAGTCAGTAGGATCGCCGATTCCTCCGAAGTCGGAGAGTGTCTGCCTGTACGGCGAGGAACCACCACTGTGCACACCAATAAGCCAGACATGGGACAACGGATACTCACGCAAACCTCAGGTCCTGTATGACATCACACTGATGTTGGACAACAGGATGCCTGCATCCAACATACAGGACTTCGCGTTGGAGCTCAAGCCAACGAACACAAGCAAGCAAGCAAGTATGATTTGGCCGTCTGCCCTCGTCGGCCGTAAAACAAGCACTGATCGCTGCAAATAAAAGCTCATTTACCGAAGGTGGATCTGTCTATATAGGTATTAAATAGCAAGGATGGGAGGCACATCACTGTCTCACTCCTGTATTAACTGTGATCATATCTTATTGTAGTCTTACTGCCAAAAAAAAATAAAAATACCATGGATAGACAGAAAAACCAATGACCAATTCCTACAAGAATAAATGAAAATCATACACTGATTACGGAAATTAGACCGCGGGCAGTCATACTTTTTTGAACACGTTATGAGAAGAAATAAATTGAAGAACTTGATCACAACTGGCACGGTCGAGGGGAAAAGAACAAGAGGAAGGCAGAGAAGTAAATACCTGGATTGCTTGGCTACGTGGTATGGTCGAGTCAAGAGCACTGAGATGATCCACGACACTGGTAATCAAGTGAGATGGCGAATCATGACCACCCACGCTTATCGGCATGGCACATGCTGAATGAATTCATACTGCAGTTTAGCTCACATGGTAAATGGTTATCATGATTCATAGTAATTGTCCTTGTATACCGTAGTCTTCATGGATGGTTTAAAATTCATATTTATCTGCACTGTTTAAAGCGTTATCCTGATCTACAAACACAATGTTCTGCATGTTACTGTATCCTATTTTACCACAATGCAATAATAACGTTCTCGTATATTTACAACTGCTCATCCCATTCTTTAAATGTATTGTTTAGATCGCATTGGAGTAATGTATAGAATATCAACCACAATACATACCTAACAGACTAACGTTGACGGGGTCCTGGAAACCTTGCTTGATGAAACAGATGATATTGATAATGTTGCCGCAGATGCCAAACACCGTGATGGCTTGACACAAAACGACGAACAGAAACCAATGGAGTATTCGTGTGATTTCATCGCTGATCAAGACATTCCTCTGTGTGTATGTTCTGATATGCACATGCGTTATTGTTGTCGGATTAGGTATTTCGGCAGTCATCTTAACAGCTGTAGGTTTGAGTACATAAACAGAAGCAAAACTTAGAATAAAATACAGTTTAGAGATTATGACACCAATGCATACTCAAACACAAGCTAATACGTCCACACACACACACACACACACACACACACACACACACACACACACACACACACACACACACACACACACACACACACACACACACACACACACACACGCACACACTAATTCACATACAAAGACATAAACTGTAACACTGTTGCACATTTACATGCTTCATCATCATCATCATCATCATCATCATCATCATCATCATCATCATCATCATCATCATCATCATCATCATCATCAAGTGCCATGCCAGCTGGCGTAGGCATTCATGTCTCTCCACATATCTCGGTCTGTGGTGCTCTGGATCAACTCTACTGCAGATATTCCTCCATGCCACCGCCTCAGTCCATCCTACATCATTTTTCTTGGTCGGCCTCTGCCTCTGTTGCCCTCGATCTTTCCAGTTGTCACGATGTTCTCCGATGCCTCTCTTCTCATAACATTACCAAAGAAAACTGTTTGTCTCTTTCTTATATAATGATCTAGTTTCATTAGCCTCTTTCAGGAAAATTACATGCTTGCTTCCCAAATAGTTACAAGGTTCTTGAAGAAGTATCTGTCAATACACTCTTTGTGACTTGTTTTCACATATGTCTGTCATCAGGTTAGTTTCAGCCATCGTTTTCCCTGCTTGTAACTTCAGATTTTCTTTCCAGCAGTGTGCTGTATTTTCTCTTGTCATGTTTCTTTTGCGGGTTGCACTATGTGCAGATATTATCAAGAATCTATATAAAATGTATCTGCGTGTGCATGTGCTTGTGCAAACAGAAAACTATTTAAGCTTTGTGTTTCTGCACTTCATTTTTCATGGTGAGTTCTCGAGTAGAAAAATGTAAATACCATTTTGCTAAGAAAATGACTGGAAAACATAACTTTACTAAAATAACGTATTGGTGATGTCTGAGGCTCTGGTCTTAATTTTGCTTTAAATGTGTTCCTAGTATTTAGATGTTTGTTAGTAAATATATGCAGGTATGGTATCGTTGTATTTAGACCACTAATAATAGGATGCATAAAGCCATTCGAAACATATTGTCCGTTGATGAAAACAATATATTATGTTGTGAGTCTTTACTGACTAACTTTTACGAATCTTGATCTGCCGGTTCAAAATTCAGTAGAAACGTATAATTTAAACTTAAATGGTAAAAGACAATGTAAATAGTAGGCATTCGATCGGAAATGCAAGAAGCTGTGAGCCGTAAGTGCAAGTGGTAATATATGGGGGGGGGGGGGGAGGGGGGTTACATGTAGCTTAACACTATACGCAGTTATGAAATACAATTTTTATTTTAATAGATCCTAGTAGACGAGTAGACGTTGTTTTAAATGATGTTTTTATATGTTTTAAACAGTCCAATAGTCGAGTATCCACTGGAATAAATGGACAACTCGTACCTGAATAGAGCAAGACACTTACTTGTTCTGACAGCTGGGAATTAATGCCAGAAACGTATCAGAAAAACCCTCGATGACGTCCATATAAAAGAAAGCCAACACAATACAATTCCAAGAGAACGTTTGTGAAGACGACACGAATCCGTTATGAGGTGTCAAATATCCAGAGCCATACGTGACGAATCCGTAATGAGTAGTCATATATTCAGAACCCCCGTACCCGTCTTCAGGCTGGACATGATGGCAAGACATAACAACAAGTGGAGCATTAATGTGTAGGTTATACTTTTTATAGTCAATGCCGGGTGGCGCTGGTTATCATGTGTCTCGAGAGCACTGTCAGTAATTCCTAATACAGATTTTCATCACTGCTATGATGTCCACCTGTATAGCACCTGCTCTGTTGGTTTCCACCTGCATCTCTTTCCCTCCAATATATCCACTGTCACGACGTACTCCAGCTGTACCCGTCTCATGACGTACTCTATGAATGTGAATTGTCTTCATATGTTGAGAGTAATCAGTTTTAGTTGTGTCTGCCTCTTTCAGTATATATTAATTACACTCTTATATGTTCATTATATTCTCATCAATCTTCTGTAAAACAACATCTCTTTATTTTTCACATAATACATCAGTAATGTCCTTGTCAGAGTCCTAACTATTTCCTCCTTCTAGCTCACTGGACTTGGACAGGCAAATTACAACATCTACGACACATATACTAATAACACATGAATGCAATCGGAAACTGGCAGGAGCTATCTCCTGAACAATCTTTATTACAATATACTACAGGCTGACAACATGGTCGCACTTCACGCTCAAACAATCGTTCAACACCAGCAGCCAAGCGCTTGCTCACATGGGCGATATTTACACTGTCGCCCGTATGATCATTCGCAATCACAGCCTCACATCATCCCGCACATATCACAGTTAGTACATTCCTCGAATATCAATACACAACGTTCATCTCATCTATCCGTCACAAACACTATCGTTCGATCGTTCTATCACTCTCTAGATCTCCACACGTCCGTCTCTATTCGCTGTCTCACACACACTCTAACTCCGTCCTCCTTGACCTTCCCACATCACGTGGGTCTATCCACGGACTTCTTGCCTGACCTTTCGTCAGCCAAGCCGTGGTGTCTCCTACTGCCCTTGACCTCAGCTATGCTTACACTGACTCTCGCTTACATACCGGCACTTACACTATTACTTACATATAAGCTCCTGACAGTCCTGCTTGTCCACAATCCACCCCATACATCGGGGTCGCCTCAATGTAGCTCTTAACAACACTCTTTATCATCTTGATTAAGAAAGATTTTTTTTTTGGGGCATATCCTTAACAGGACATCGCTGTCAACACCAGCATCTTTCAGCTGTATGTTGATTTCTTGGCAAGATTACGCTCAGTAGTTTGCCATTGCTTTCTGAGCGGCCGGCTCACATACCCCGTAAGTTACCGATGCGTTTCGAACCACTGCTGATTCTTACCGTCATCACGTTAACTACGAGAGTATACGAGATTACGGAGAAAAGTCGCTAACCTCTAAGCCAGGAAGCCGGCAAGAAAGATATACTGCATATAATATTCTTCATCTTGTGAAATGCCCCCGCCCCCTCCTTCCCCCACCCCCTCGGCACTGTTCAACATTTACCTTCTTTAAAACCTTTCCTATCTGTTGTTATCAAAGTACCTAAATACTTGAAATGTCTTGTTCCAGACTATTTCCATTTACTTTGAGATTGCACGTGGGAAAACTTCTCCTTTGTAATTACAATAAGATTTTACTAGTAAAGGGAAGAGTAAAGCACGTTTATTAGCGGGGATTACAAAGGTAGCATTTGTGTTCAGAAAGTTAAAAAAAAATATTATTTCTTGCTTATGGAGGTCCATATCCGAATGAAGTTTTTTTTTTTCTTTTTCGCATTTCCTTTACAGGACATTACAGTCAACACCATCATTTTTCAGCCGTTGTTGATGTATTGGCAAGATTTGGTCAGTAGTTTGCCATTGCTTTCTGAGCGACCGGCTCACATACCCCGTAAGAAATCAACGCCGCGCGATCGGCTAACGAATCTCGCCCAGCTGTGTTCCTCACATGGATATACGGGAATACGGAGAAAGTTGTTAACGCCTTCGCCAGGGAGACCAGCATTTACTGGAATACTAACGCATAATAATAATCCGTGTAAGTAAAAGTATGTAGCAGGCCCTTTTCTACGCATTAAGGTGTATTGGGCAAATGGTTATAGACCACATTTGTATTGACCAAATGGTACACAATGGGTGGTGTGACCAATACCCCACAAGCCGCCTTCACACCAAGACATGGTATGGTATCCATGCTATTCTATGTCGATCTGGGAGACAGGTCAATTCAATAAATAAATAAATAAATTTAAAAAAAAAAACAAAAAACCTACTTCGATGAGGATTCGAAACCACGACTACAAGCAACAAACATATAGACACGATTCTACACTAGTTCCCAACACATTCAGGATTACAATCTCAAAGAAAAATTCGAATAATAAATTCAAACACAGTATTAACAGCCTCCCCCAATGCAGTGATGTGCATGCAACACTATTGGGTTTGAGGTAAATCTTTTGAAATGTATGCAAGTTTTAATACACCACTGCACTTATGGGCTGCACTTAAAAAAAAGCTACCATCAAACAAATATGTTTTATTTAAAAATACCTTGTCGTAATGTGAGAATCACTGTACAGCGTAACAATACGCTAATCTTAGCAATGACGTCGACGTGTTTTGAAGTATTGACTGTTAATATTGTTGACTTTATAACGTGGTTTAATAGGATGTATTGATATACTTCAGACCGTTTAGGAAGACAATCGTTAAAAGATGTTAGCAGCATGCAATGTCTGGGTTGTTACAGGGCAATTTTCTTGTTAACGCCGCAGCATCATTAGGAAATACAAATTGTATCCTTGGCTACCTAGATCAGTGCAACTGTAAATTGTATCCTTGGCTACCTAGATCAGTGCCACTGTAAATAGCAGGTTAGCCACTACCGGTAAAGGATGTAATGAAAATGTCATCATGAATTATTATAATATCATGCCACGAGTATTATGTTTCAGGTTTTGAAAGAGTTAGCAAACTTTCCAATCCAAATGCATGTTTTGAATAATAATTACGTTAAAAATTTCGTAGAGGTATACTTATATAAAATCACATATAATCAAAGTACAGGAAGTGTAATTTCATATGCAATAGCTTTATTATTATGAAAAATATATCTTCCTGTTAATTTTATGTGAGTGTAATATCTGGAACAAACTCAGCTTTATTTACAATGTTTCTTTCTTTTTTTTTCTTCTAAATATTCTGCCCCGTCCTGTCCAGCTTTGATATTTGTAAAATTCTTTTCTTGAATTGCAGTCTATTTCCATCTGTAATTGTCTTCGGTTCACTTTTCATAGTCTATGATATTCACATATATCAAATGTAGGTTTAAACTGTTTACCAACTATATAGGGCGTATTTTAATGACTGTGCAAGTGTTTGAAAATATTGCCGGTCCAAGTTTTGTATATACCTATAATGCTACATTAACTTTATAATGGCACCTTGCCTTCTTGACAGACGATAGTTTGTTATATTGTGCTATAAAAAAAGGCATAATAACTACAACCCATGGCGCTAACGAATGTGACTGATCAGACCAATTCGCTCCGTGGTCTACCCAAACTGAAATGGTTATCAGGAAATGTTTTGGGAAGTACATTCTTATTAAATAGCATTTCTTCATGAAGAAACCTGCATTTCTTGCCGTCTTATGTTCCGTTTATCAAGTTAAGTATCTTCGATATGATTCCATTGGGACGCATTCATTTCATATGAAGTCCATGTAAATGCTATCAATGGACTTTTCATAGACATAAATGCAGTTTAAAGAGCCGAACTCATGTAAATGATTTGCTCAGTTATTATGCGGCTATTTGGCTGGAGCAGTATCTGTTTTGTCGGAAGCTTTCCTGTTCAGTTTTTTGTTAATGGTATCCATTAATCTCATGAATTATTTTGCTTTTTATCTCCCTGACATTGTTTCTCTAATTATCACACTCCTGAAAAGAAAGGGCACCTATAAGTGTCAAAATACAGACGAATATTGTTACTGTTTGTTTATGAAAAAAATATTAAGCAAGATCATTCTGGAGAAACTAGGAGATGCCATTGACAAACAACTAAGGAATAAACAGGCAGGTTTCCGACCAAGCAGGTCCTGCACTGATCAGTTAGTAACACTTCGCAAATAATAGGGCAAAGTATCAAACTGTGCCCTCTACGTTATATTGAATTTTTGCAATATCAAAAGAGCACTGATATGGGATATCTCTTATAAATCAAGAAATGATAACTTGATATGCCCTCGTAAAAAGTCGCTTCAAAAAGGGGAGTCATACACCTGATTAGATAGTAATGGCCGGAGTTTTGGCGAAAGGGTTACGAATGTAATTCCTAATCCCACATACCGCGTTGGAAACACAGCTGCAGGCGATTTGCGTTCGTTACCATACAATGGTATGAGTGCAGTCGCTCTGAAAGCAATGGCAAACTACTGAACGTAAACTTGCCCATGAATCACAAACAGCCAGAATATGCTATAGTTGCCTGCCACGTCCTGTAAAGAATATGCTAACTTTTTAGATAGTAATGTGGACAAAGATTAGGAAGAGACACAGATAATATTACAAATAGAAACAAGCAAGAGTAAACTTATGGAAGTCAAAAGAATTGAAACTTAGCACCAGACTCAAATTATACAATTCCAACGTTAAATTAATACTATTCTATGGATCTGAACCATGCGCAGGGACTAAAATGATTACTAATCAACTGAAACATGCATTAATTGGCTCAAAGATACTCGCATCCAGAATAGACGAAAACCCCTCTGCCGTGCGTCCACCTTGACGAGGTAGAGGGGCTTGAGCGTTCCAATGACCCCAAGAGCTATGCCGACGGTAGCACAGCTACTGGTAGGGTCACCCATGTCGGACAGGTCAAGGGAGAGGGACCAGACGAAGTGACGCACAAACCTGCTGCCTTGTAGGTAGACTGGGGACAGTCAAAGGCTAGGGAAAGCATCCCGAAAAATGCTTGTCGAAATCGGATGTACTGAGCCACAGGCTTGGCAAAGAAGTGCAACGTAACTTTATCATTTCATGATGCCACAGATGAAAATTAATCGTTATGGTGCTAATCCCGTGAAGTCCCATCAGGCGGTGATAGTGCCGGGCCCCCTGCCTCGAGGGGGTCCACCCATGACTACTGGTGGTCACCTTCCCCTGTGCTGTGGAGTCAAGGACCAAATACCAAGGACACTCAACATACTACAGTGGAATGCCGAAGGAGTTTATAACAAGAAAGAATCCCTGACACAGCGTCTTCATAAAGATAGAATAGATGTGGCATGCATTCAAGAGACACACCTCAACGCCAAGCGCAAATTTTCAGTCAGGGGATATCAGGCCACACGTTTCGACCGCGAAGGACATAAAGGAGGAGTTCTAATACTTACACGAAATACAATACCTTGCAGCGAAGTATCTGTGATCTCTGACAACCAAACAGAAATTATATGTGTTGATATAATGATAAAGGACGTGAAAATAAGAATTTACAATCTTTATAGCCCAGCAGATAAGGATCTTACACTCTCAAACATGAAAATAACTGACACAAATTGCATTATTGTCGGAGACTTTAATAGCCGTTCAGAAAGATGGGGATACCCAGATACTGACAAAAGAGGAGATGAAGTGGAGGACTGGGAAATAGACTCAAATCTCCATCTACTCAACAAAGCGGATGACACACCGAGCTTCTACTCCAGAAGATGGATTACCACTTCTACTCCAGACTTAGCTTTCTGCACAGGAGACATCCTCCACAAAATCGACCGCCATGTGCTGGACCAATTAGCAGGTAGTGACCACAGACCAATCAAGCTTGTAATAAATATGGAGTATGTTCCACAGGAGCAAAAGCCCTTGCCCCGCTGGAATTACAAACGAGCAGATTGGGACAGATTTGCCACACTAACAGACAAATATTGTGAAAACATAAATACACGATATAGCAACATGAAGCAAATGGTGGAAAGTCTAAACAGAGCAATAATACGGGCAGCCACTGAGTCCATTCCAAGAGGAGCGAGGAAAAATTAGCAAACCATACTGGACTGAAGAACTACAAAGTTTGGAGGACAAAGTTGAAGATGCCAGGAAGACAGCAGAGAGAGAACAAACAATTGAAGCGAACATCTCTCTCAAAGCCATCTCAGCAAAATATAAAAGAACAGTAAATCAAACAACAAGGGATTGTTGGAGAGAAAAAACAGAAAACCTTAATTTTGACAGGGATGGAAACAAACTATGGAAACTAGTGAAAGCCATGAACAATGAAGGACCTAGAAACAAACAAATAACAATTAAACAAGGAAATGCCTTGCTTACAGGAAAAAAGGCTGCAAATGCACTAATGGAACACTATGCCAGTGCAAACCACATTGATATTACAACCGAACAGAAGAAAGCAATCAAAGATAAACAGATACATCATAGTAATACAGAGACAGCAGCAGAATATATGATGGCAAATCTAACAATGGAAGAAATGGAACAGGCAATGAATACCCTAAAAAAGAAGAAATCACCAGGAAAGGATGGAATCACAAATGAAATGCTAATAGGACTAGGGACAAAGGCAAAAAAGAAACTACTAGCAGTCCTAAATTACAGCTGGAAGAGGGGAATAGTCCCACAGGCATGGAAGGAAGCTATACTAATACCAGTCCCAAAGAAAGGAAAAGACCTGGAAGAACCAAATGGCTATCGACCTATCAGTCTACTTAGCTGTGTAGGAAAATTAATGGAACGCATTATCAATGGCAGGCTAACATGGCATCTGGAAGAAAACAAACTCTTAACACCACACCAAGCAGGATTCAGAAAGTACAGATCCACTGAAGATCAAATAACCTATATAGCTCAGGAAATAGAGGATGCCTTCCAAGAGAAAACGCACACACTAGCGATCTGGATAGATTTAGAAAAAGCATTTGATAAAGTATGGAATGAAGGACTGAAAGTAAAACTGCAAAAAATGCATGTTTGTGAGAAAATGTACAAATGGATCAGCCACTACCTTGAGAACAGAACTGCCAGGACAAAAGTACAAGGACAAACTAGCAAAATGATGCTGTTGGAGCAAGGTGTCCCCCAAGGAGGAGTTCTTTCACCAACATTATTCCTAGCATATATAAACGACATCACGGAAAATTTTCCAGCCAGAGTACACACATCATCCTTTGCAGATGACCTAGCCATATGGACATCTGAAGAATATATTAGTACAGCTAACAGCAGAATACAGCAAGCCCTATTAGCACTAGAGGACTGGTCAAAATCATGGCTAGTGAAGATAAGTGAGGAGAAAACAACATGCACAGTGTTCTCCCTCTCAAATAAAACTCAGCAACCTAAGCTGATATTGAATGGAAAAATATTGCGCCATGAAAAAAATCCAAACTATCTAGGAGTCACCTTTGATCGTCGCCTGACATGGAAAACACAGGTTGAGAAAAATCGAACAAGAGCAAGGCAAAGAATGGCAATCATGAAAAAGCTTGCTGGTACAACGTGGGGAGCAGATGAGAAAGTTCTCAAGAAGCTATATACTGGACGGGTGAGGCCAGTACTGGAATATGGCATTGCAGCTTGGGCAACAGCAGCTAAGTCAAACTTTAACAAAATAAGTAGAGTCCAAAACCAAGGAATGCGAATCATAACTGGAAGCCTGAAGACAACGCCTATTAATGAACTAGAAAAGATCACTTGTTTACAACCAATGCAGGACAGAAGAGATAGCAGAGCCCAGCAACAAGCAGAAAAATTTAGAAGATTGACAGACCACCCTATGTATAACAGGTTTAATGGTTTTGGAAAAGGAAGACTGAAGCGTAGCAACTTTGTAGAAACTGCAAAACGAAAGATTAGGGCAGATCCCATACTTAACATATCAACAGTCAAGCCCATTTACAGTGCACACAACTTCCCAGCTTGGAGACAGCAGCAACTGCCTGAGATGATAGAAAACATTCCTGGTATTGAGAAAAAGAACACTCAGCATGAAACCGAAAGAAGAGAAATAACCCTAAACTACATAAAAGAACATTACCCAAGCAGCAATTGGACCCATGCATATACAGATGGATCAGCCAAAAATTCAATAGAGAATGGAGGAGGAGGAATTCTCCTAAATTTAAAAAATGGAGTGAAAAAAATACATTCAGTGGCAACTGGAAAGTTTTCAAGTAACTTCAAAGCAGAGGTAGAGGCTTTGAAAACTGCAGCAGAAATGCTCTTGATGGAGGAAAATAAAGAGAAGCAAATAGCTATCTTCACAGATGCAAAGTCAGCTGTCTCAATACTGAAGAGCAATAACAGCACAGAAATAGCTGACCTAAGAGCAGCACTCCATGGTCTAAGCCAGAAATCAAAAAAAGTTGTAATACAGTGGATCCCATCACATTGCAGTATACCTGGAAATGAAGAGGCTGACAGACTGGCAAAAGAGGGTGGACGACTACCACAGCCTGACATAGACTTAACTTACAACGAGGCAAAGAGGTTGATAAAAAGCACCTATAAATGGGAATCAGAGCATCCAGGCCACCAGAAGGATGATGCATATTACAAACTCGACCGAAGAGAACAAGTAGCAATCTTCAGACTCCGCACAGGACATAACAGGCTGAAATACCACTTGTTCAGTAAACTAAAAATAGGAGATACCGATGAATGTAATTGTCGAACTGGAAAAATGACAGCAAAACATTTGCTGCAGGATTGCCCAATATATGCAGAACAGAGAAAGATATTTTGGCCCACACCTGCTTCATTTGAGGACAAGCTCTATGGAGATATCAACAAGCTCAAGTTGACCGCAGCTTACTTTAACTACATACAGGTTGACATTTAAAGGTGTATGAAGAAGTATTCAGACTGCCACACTTCATATCACAGGTATGTCGGTTACAAAAGCCTCCCAGAGGCATGAAATGGAATATTGCTCGGATAGCAAATCCATTACGTGGAAAGTCCGAATCAAAAGCTCACTGTGTGAGCCTCATAAAAGGTGGAAAAAGTGTCCTAGTGGCACGAAATGGAATATTGCTTGGATAGCAAATCGATTACGTGGAAAGTCCGAATCAAAAGCTCACTGTGTGGGCTTCATAAAAGGTGGAAAAGGTGTCCTAGTGGCACGAAATGGAATATTGCTCGGATAGCAAATCCATTGCGCGGAAAGTCCGAGTCGAAAGCTCACTGTGTGGATGTCATCTGCACACTGCATTCTTCTGGTTTCCGGAAGAACAGCCTATGGGGAAATGAAGGCCCAGTATACGGAAGTGAGGCTAAGCAGCCATGTGCAGGACGTGACGATTCCTTGGGTGAGCCCAGTACCAGAGCGCTGTGTATTGGCTCTGCAATTATGGAAGCCTCCTTGGATGGCGGGGAATGCCCATGGTCTGCCCCTGCCTTCCCTTGAGGGCTGACCAGGATGTCTTTGGCTGTTCTATATGGGCCAGCTAGGATGGGAGATAACACCACACCAGTGAGAGTCAAACGTCCTAAGAAACCCCCGGGAAGGTTAACCCGGTCAACAAATGCCCGCAGAAGTCGGATGTGTCGGCCTAACGGCGCAAGAACGCAGCTCTGCTGTAAACAGGCACAACGCAATCACATCCGAAAAAAAAATCCGGATGAACGAAGAAGAAGAAGAAGAAGAAGAAGAATAGACGAAAAGACGCCGAGTTCAGATGCGAGTACAGAGAGGTTAGGAGTAAACAGAGAGGTTAGGAGTGACATTTCTCCAAGAAGGAAGAGATTGCCCACCATACTTCTCCCAGTAGCTTATGCTACCATAAACGTGAATAAAGCACATAAAACAAACATTCAACTGTTGAGATAAAATGTGTTTCACCTGTCAAGCGATACTTACCCTCACATAGCTTGGGAAACTCTATGCTCCTATTTTTCTTACTTGGGAAATTATCTTGTGCTGGGCGTGAAGTTATTATCACTTTGATCATACATGTTTGCACACATTTAATACATTTATATACATGTTTTAATACTATTGTATACTGAGCGAAGTGACACCTATTGGCAACCGGAAATAAGAAACATCGTAAACGCTGACTCATATTAGCAGTAACGACTGACTAATTGACACAATCAGTTTGTACATTCCAAATTTAGGAGGACCTGATATGTAATAAAGTACAGGGACATTTTACACGCGTAAGGCACATACTGCATGTGGTCTTAGATTAATAATTTTATAGATGAAATGTCACTCGGAGGGTGATATGATAAGAGCACTTAACGTCTCAAAATATTTCCGTGTACCCATTTAATACTGGGTATCAGTTTAAAAAATTAGAATCCCACCCGATGCGCTTCAAACCCATAACTACAGGACAGGCATGTGAATTTTAACTACTACCCTACAGAGGACCCCAGGGATCATAACTATAGGAATATAATTTTGACTCACGAGGCCATAATGGCTATACAAACTTACGACCATAATAACATCGACCGCAGTAGTCATAATAATTATTCTTGTAACATTAGAATCTCCGTAGCGATGGCTTTGCGTACTCGATTAGTAATGCTGCTTACCAGCGTTAGAAACACAGCGGCGATCTATTTGGCAGCAGACGTGTCGCTTTGGTTTTAACGTTTTGATATGAGAGCCGGTCGTTCAGAAATCAATGGCAAACTACTGAACGTAAAAGAAAAACTTGCCAATACATTAACAACGGCAGTAAAATTCTGGTGTTGACTGCAACGTCACGTAAAAGGTATGCAACTTAAAAAAAAAAAAACAACATTATAATACTTTGGCGCGAGCACCCATTCAAGTTAACCATTAAATTGCTAGCAAATGCTAAACGCCAGGATTGTAACATTTCACAACGTTATTTTTCCCACTTTTCCCATTCAGTCTTGTATCAGTCTAGGAAATGGACTTCACTAACTGCAAAATGCTTTCCTACTTAATATTAGTGTTTAAAGTTTTCTAAAACTCTTAGCTTATTATGAAATCACGACTCAATAGGTAGCACAGAAATGTGTCATTATTGTACCTTGCTTTTCACACTCAATAGGTGTATTATATGTTTCAAATCAACAATTCTTCCTCAAGTACGAAAGAAAAAGGCATTACGAACTTCAGAAACAGACGAGCAACGGAAAGCAAGACTGGAAACCAATCGAGTACGCACTGCTCAAGCACGTTCATCTGGAAAGCAATCGAGTACGCACTGCTCAAGCAAGTTCATCAGGAAACCAATCGAGTACGCCCTGCCCAAGCACGTGCATCTGAAACAGGCGAGCAACGGCAAGCAAGACTAGAAACCGTTCGTGTACGCGATGCTCAAGCACATTTATCTGTTGTACAGATGTTGTTTTCACTCCCGCGGATCCAACTGAAATAGTTAGTTAGTTTAAAGTCAATTTTTAATTTTTACACGAAAGAAAAAGGCATTACGAGCTTCAGAAACAGACGAGCAACGGGAACGGGAACGGGAGCAGGGGCCGAACGCGTAGTCTGTGCGCTTAGAGAAATGTATTTGAATGTATAATGACTACTTATATGAATTAAATGAGACGCTCCCCGCCAGGATCTAGGCGATGCCGGACCGGGTCGTCTAGTATTTTATACACGAGTCACGATGCTTTAATTGAAAGCATGTTGTATGTATGTTCTGTGTGCTGTGTCACTGAGCTTATTAAGTTTATGCACGTTTAGAGGTGTTATGGGGAAATAGTTTACATATATTTGTGTTGTAATGTTTTCTAACCTTAAGTTCTCAGTCAAGAATTATTCTTAGAAAATAAACGGTCCTATAGGTGTAGCAATGTTCAACTCATGTCCTCATAATTGGCTAGACATTGTAGTGTCTTACATGTTTGTATACATATTATTTTGACAGACGTGTCGTCTCATGATGAGACCAACTACTGATAAACTACTCTATAGTCAAAGGCCACAGGACGACCAGTTAGCGAACAATCAGTTCAACGTGTCTCATGCTGTGATCTTTACTGGAATGGATTGTTTGCCTTACAAACTTCACCCTTTATTTTTAATACACTTAAATTGAAGATAGGAATAGACAGTTATATTTTATGTACGATTTTATGATTTTAGAGAGAGAATTGTATATAGTTAATTGAAGTAATGAGTGAAGGGAACTGAGAACATAGGAAGAGTCACCAGCATAGCGGCGTTCCTACCACTGTAGACGATGCACCGATTTAATTTGGACATTTCCCAGTTCGATGCAGTATCCTGAGTCTGGAGAGCATAAGACACACCACTTATCCTGTTAAGTTTCATTCACTTATCTGTTACTCATGAATCAATCAATTAAATTAATCTGGTGTCGTCTCCACAATGAAGGTTGGCGGCAATTGATCCCCACCACTGTCTTTCTACGTGTCTGTACATTATGAGATATTACTGTTCGTCCATCACGTGATATTATCTACCCAGTTGTATCGTTGTCTACCTCTTGGTCGCTTGCCTTCAACCTTACCCTCCAGTATGGTTTTCATAAGAGTCTAATGTCTGTTACTCATGATTCGCATAATGATTGTTTACCAACGTTTCTCAACAATTCCTCACGAAGATATCAACTAGAACTCATCAAGTAAATGTACTAGAATAAACTTTATTTTATTAGCGAAACAAAAAACAAATTACACTGGTCTATATATTTTGGTGCCTTGAATTTTATAGCCGTTCTTGTGTAATACTGTGTTGCTGATTCCAAACATGTAATCAGATATTTTCAATCAGCTATAGTTTTTGAGATAACTAAGAATGACCTTCTTAGTAGGGCAATTGTTATGTTAAAGACTAAAGTTAGGTGCCATCAGTGGGATTTTGACTGTAATCTGCATTCATATTACAGTATATGTAATTACTGTACATTTAATACTTTCATATATAACACTAAAAATGTATTAAAACATTATCACTAGCATTTTATTAATGTGTAGTCAACATATAGGAAGCTTCTTTTCGAGGACTTCCTAGAATGTGATATGCCCGGACAGTCATGCTTAAGAGTCCAACAGTAATCTGCATCATGTGGGCATCCCAAAGTCCCTGGTATCTCTCTTTCATTGTTTCTATATATTGATGAAATCTTTCACTTTATTCATCACTAAAGTCGGCAAGATTCTTGGGAAAGAAATGTAAATGGTTATGGAGGTAGCGCAATTTTATGCTCACGTTGCATCCAAGCTTATATAAACTCGACAGCATATTTTCAACTAATTCAGAATAATTGTCTGCTTTAAAGTTACCCAGAAAGTTTTGCACAACTAAAACAAATGATGACAAGACTGTGGACTCTGTTATGTTCATCGAATCATTGTAGTAGAATGGACAATTGGAATTGAGCCATGTTTGTTACCATTTACTTTTTGCGCTCGCTCGCTTTGAACTCAAACGTAGTCCAGACACACTACTTCGAGTAGTGTTTGGCTGAATTTTGCGTGTGGATTATCTTTCCCTATTAACAGTTTCCCTCGCCATCAGGCGAATCCACTTCAACTTCAGAGGTACTTGTAATTAACGTCCCCAAGTGAAGGACGAGAGGTTAACATTTTAGTCCAACTTTCCTATGTAGGGGTTGAACCCCTGACCTCGGCATCAGCACACCGGATGTTAAGAACAAGCGTTCTTATCCATTCGACCATGCCGACCTGCATGTTAAAATTGTGTAAGAGAACACCTTTCAAACTTCTTTTTGGGCTGTCAATGAAAAGTCGCCACTCATCAGGTTACACCCATTTCGTCTACAAGACCGTTCACATTAGTACAAAACACAAGGTTAATTTCTTTACAAAAGAATGGTGCAGGTTAAGTGTGTCTCATTTTCTGTGCCTGTATTAGCAGGCTTTTCGACCGTGAAGGTGTATGCTTGTGACGTCAGCTGGGTGATTGGCCGGCGGGTTCTCTTTTATGTTAATGTCGTCCTGTTTTTCCGTTCCTCAGTGACGGCTACTGGCTCGATTGGTTTGATTGGTTGCAGTCCTTATGCGTACTCTTTATTTGATTTGTAGTCCAGTTATCTGTATATCTCAGCCATTTCTTGTACAAACTTTTCATCAGCTTCTTCCTGTTCTTTGCGCTCTTTTTCTTGTTCCAGCTCATAATTGATGCCCCATCTTTCGAAGTAACTGTCGGGATCCTCCTCTAGGCTTTCTTCAAATGTCTGGCAGGATACTGGTTTCCCCTTGAGTTTCTTTGACCTCGTGGGTGGACTGCTGGTTTAGCTTGAGGTTTCTTGTTGGTCTTTGGTTAGGCTTCAGATTGAGGCTTCTCTGTGGTCTTTCGCGTGGCGTCTGCTGTCTTGTTTTGGGTTAGTTTCGGCTTTTAGTAATTCCCTTTCTGTTTTGATTGCTTGTAGAATTTAATAATTCTCCTTTTTCATCTGTGTCATGCGTTCCACCTCTTGCTGGATGCTGTGCTGGATTTTCTTTATGTCATCCAGTAGTTTTTCGTTGCCGCTGGTTGCTGTCGGTGTCTGGAGTGCCTTGACTTGTTTCTTCAGCTCGTCAATCTGGCCTTGCAGCTGAGCTGGTTCAGCCTGTTAGATACCTGTGGCTATCTCGTACCTCCACCGTGCTTCATTGAATGGAGTGTTTCTGATTATGAAGGTCTTTAGGGCGTCTCTGTGACTTTGGAGATACGGGCATCCTAGGTATCTTGTTCCGTGTTTGCCACGGCAGTTGGCGCGCTTTATCTTGTCATTGGGCGCTCGGAAGTCCTCGTCCTGTATGACCAGCGTACATTCCTGGAAGGCATGATATTCGGCGCAGTAACGGCAGATCTTTGCCTTGCTGTGGCATGATGTTCTGCTGTGTCATGATGTTCTGCTGTGGCCGGCACTCTGGCACCTTGAGCATTGTGTTATTCTCGGGATGAATCGTTCGGGCTGATGAGCTTTCTTGTTCATCGACATTTGGCTTGGCATCTCGCTCCTCTCTGTTGTAACCTACAGGACACCGTATGACCACTCCGTCAATTTGTCGGTATCGGTTTTTGGAGTAATATAATTTGATGCTGGCGGTAAATAACAATAAAAGCCTAGGTGTAGTTTTTTTTATCTTTCACGTGTTCGTGTGTGATGTTTACCGTTTCATCTAAGTGAAAGCTGATGGATAGGGAGGCTGTGTTCAAGAGTGCCATCTGTTTATGTTTTAGATCCAGTGTCAAATAATACAGGCAGTTAGAATGTGCCTCTGAGTATTTTTATTTTTGGTTTAGCTAATGTCGTACTGGTTTTAACATTTCAGCTAGCCGTTTGGCCATTCAATGTTATGCTGCATTGCCATAGATAGAATCGGTCTTTTCGTTATTCCACTCTTGTGAAGTTTGGATAGACCATACCGTAAGGGAATTTAGAGCCGCACGTTGTGAGCAATGTTGTGGTCTCTCACTGATACATTTTCCATTTATATTTTCTTATTATCGCATCCAGGTACTCCGACTTATTTACATTCGGAATAGAATACAGTTTACACTGATCCGATAATTATCTCAAGATTAGACTGATCGTCTGACCTGCGCACGAATATCACACCACACCCTTTGTCCTTGTTTCAGTATTACCAGGTGGTCGCTAATTTTGAATGTGCTTAATGAGGCAAGGTGGTGGTTGGTCAGCTAGCATGTTTTTGTTTGTTTGTTTGTTTTTTATAGCATTGTGCGGTTTTGGTGCTCTTAATCTACTAATTTACACCGTTAAAACCACTAATTTACATAGTTAAAGTTCTGTTTCCGTATAATTGTTTAAAGTGTTTTTGAGGAAAATAAGTTAGTGTATATTAAACAAAAACATGACACGAAGTTATTAATATAAATCTCAGTAATCAATTAATATGCTCCATTGTATTTCAATAACATATAAATAACAAGAAAAACATACCCCACCGTCACAACGAGCAGTGTTCAGAAAATACACAACCACAGAAAATCAAATAACCTACATAGCTCAGGAAACAGAGGATGCCTTTCAAGAGAAACATCACACATTAGCAGTCTCTGTAGATTTGGTAAAAGCATTTGATAAAGTATGGAAGGAGAAAGTGAAATTAATTTTTCGAAAAATACAGGTTTGTGGGAAAATGTATCAACCACTACCCAGAGAACAGAACTGCCAGGACAACAGTACAAGGACAAACCGGCAAAAAATTTATTGTTGCAACAAGATGTCTCCCATGGAATGTTATATTACATAAAATTTCTTTACGATAACGAATGTTATACCTCTTCATAGCACACAGCTTGAGCTGAATTATAGAGACCATTAGTTGCCCATGCAGCTTGAACCCTCTCTCGGCCTGCCTGGATTATTCCAAGGGAAAGTTAACACCAATACATTTGGAACAAGGCAATCTGTAGAAACTGCTTGATCAGCAAGGCAACGCTCTAACTGTCCGCTTTTCGGAGCTTCGATCCCAGACCAGTTGCTGACCAAGGCTTAGAGCCTGGTATGCCCTGCCATGACATTTAATCTTAGATTTCATTACCGTGCATTAGGATACTGTTTTACATCAGTAGCTAGCTACATCATGAAAAATAATAAATCCTAAGCTAGAGAAAATGGTGTGCCAAGGAGTGACCAGAGGATCTGGCCGACACTCAGTACTCTAAGGAAAGGCCAGGCAGATACATAGTCAGACTGCAGCTAGTGCCAGTAGTATTAGTAGCATCTTCGCTGGTTGTTGAAGATATGGACGGAGAAAATCCCGAGTGCTATAATGTCAGTTCTGGACTAAACTCAACTCAATAACTCGCCGTATATTCTTCGTTCTGGACACAACTCAACTCAATAACTCGCTATATCATTATTCTTCGTTCTGGACTCAACTCAACTCAACTCAATAACTCGCTATATCATTATTCTTCGTTCTGGACTCAACTAAACTCAATAACTCACTAACGCATAAAGGACAAACACACAAAGAAACATTCTCTTTTATATATATATAGTAGATGATTAAGTCGAATCTTTCCAATTTATATGTCATTATTCTTCGTTCAGTAGTAGATGATTAAGTCGAATCTTTCCAATTTGTATGTCATTATTCTTCGTTCAGGACTCAACTCAACTCAACTGAATAACTCACTATATCATTATTATTCGTTCTGGACTCAACTCCACTCCACTCAATAACTCACTATATCATTATTCTTCGTTATGGACTCAACTCAACTCAATAACTCACTATATCATTATTCTTCGTTTAGGATTCAACTCAACTCAATAACTCACTATATCATTATTCTTCGTTCTGGACTCAACTCAACGCAATAACTCGTTATATCATTATTCTTCGTTCTGGACTCAACTCAACTCAACTCAACTCAATAACTCACTATATCATTATTCTTCGTTCTGGTCTCAACTCAACTCAATAACTCGCCGTATATTCTTCGTTCTGGACTCAACTTAATTCAATAACTCGCTATATCAATATTCTTCGTTCAGGACTAAACTCAATAACTCGTTATTTCATTATTCTTCTTTTCTTGTCCTACTGCACATTCACTGTTAGGCTGTATTATTAAAATAATTAAAGTTGGATTAGAGACAACCTGTTTGTCTAATAACGACATGTAACAAATCTTGCACCAGGAAGAACATGATGATGATGCCATGTCTCTCATTTATTATAGTAAATGTTATAATCTTGTAATTGTTACATCTTTAGTCTCTGTTTTTCCAATGTAGTTTGTCTGTGTTTGTTCTGTGGTATTTGTCTGTGTTTGTCCTGTGTCATTTGTCTGTATTTGTCCAGCGGCATTTGTCTGTGTTTGTCATGTGGCATTTGTCTGTGTTTGTCCTGTAAGTTCTGGCTGTGTATACGCAGCGACAAAATATGATCTATCCAACCCGTTAGTTTTGGATGCAGATATTAACGGAGCCTTCTCGTTGGACTGCATTTCATGAGTTGCGGATTGAGTTATCTCTTGACCGAGAAGACTTTCTGACCTTTGAGATCTTTCAGGGACTATCATCGCTACCAAAGAGAACCCATCAGTAATGGTTGAGCCGTAGTAAAAACCGAACTGGTCGACCAAAGCGCCCCCTTTTGTTGACCCAATAAATGCTCCCAGACAGACTGTGGAGTTGAACAATTCGAAGACCAAACCAAACGTGTTCAAGTTGTCCGAGAACCCTATATCTCTGGCTAACACCAGGCACTTCATGGTTGGAACAATAGCACAGCCCACACTGAAACTATAGAACGCTAAGCCCAGAGTCACAATCCACAGTTCTCTGGACAGAAAGGGGAAGAGAAGTGACGGTCCCATACATATAAAACAGAGTGTACACACCGGGGAGTCTCCAACCAACAGCGAAGACTGGATGTCCTTCGTATCACTGAGGTAACACCATGTGGCAAAACCGCTAACCACCATTATTCAGTTAGCAAGAATGCACGCAAAAGAGAGGGGAAAATACAACAATTGACTGCACAAACTCAAAACGAAACCAAAACTGAAAACGAACGCCAAATCAAAACTGAAAATGAACGATTGACAGATGACGTCAATTCTTGGAAATATTTCATCAGCCAAAGCTCAGGAGATCATTGGATAGAAACAGACACGTGACAACGCCTCCGCTAGGACGCCTGCTTAGAATATGTTAATCGCGCACTTCCACTGCAGACAGCTTGACGAGCAGACGCAAAAGCTGGTGTGACCGAATTTTCAAACAAGAACGGCAGAATGTCTGAATCCGAGGTAAGCTTGTGACTCCTTAGATTAAACTGATGACCAGATGTATCAAGTATCAAGTAATGGTATCCAGTGTTTGTAACGTCAATTGAAATGTATTATTGTAAATTAAAACCTCTGAAGTGAAAAATGTTTGACTGTTAGATTCTGACGACGCAGAGCCGTTTCCCGGGCAAACTGACAATCTACTACTCTCTTCGAATACTGCAATCTCTGATATTCTTAAAGATAGTTATTAACTTTAAGAAGTGCATAATAATACTATATTCTATTCTAGACAACTGTACGAAGTGATGATTCTAAAGCAATCTTGTGCATTTCAGCAGAAACACTGCTTAAATTACTATCACTATCTACAGCTCATAAGACAGTTCGTGTACTAGAACAAGTGCCTCGTTTTAAAACAGACTTATCTATGCCTATTTACAATCTAGAGAGCTGAAAGAGAAATCATATCTTCCCTTTCTCCTTCATATATTGAATAAATAGGGTTTGATGGAATAAATATTTATATTTATGTCAGATTTTACTTAGATAAGGGCACTCATGAACTGCATTACATCAGAAAAGTTATGCTTCGCGGAACTCCATCACCAGAAGTTGACTTAACCCACTACTCAACATAACTTAAAACACAACACCACACCACCCAACACTCAACACCACAACAACAACAGGTAATGGGAGAGGAGTTATTATACAAAGAAGAAGGAAAAGTTGGTTAATTGGGAAAACACAGAGAACCATTTATACACACTACAAACCCAATTGAGTGATAGAAATGTTATAAATGTATGCCATTTATATAGTGCATTTTGACACCTCCTCACTCTTGTCACTGTCTTACTGTACACGTCTCACTGACCCCAGGTCCAATGAGAACTTACATACAGCAGGAACCAGCTGATACCAGGCGTACACAGTGTGATAAACTCTGACCACCCCAAATTAACCCAACACTAGATCAGAGAAAAGAGGAGGGGGGGGGGGGGGGGACTAGTTCCTACTTCAGGAATTTAGGTTTCTTCCGACCTACTTCTAGAATATTGCATTGGTAGGATTGTACATATCTATGTGAATCTTACACAGTGAAATCTTGGTGGCAACCAACTGGCCAACCAACCAACCCAGACCAGAAAGAGGGAAGAGAGAGAGAAAGAGATGAACCACACGTGAGATGGAAGATGACTAAGCCATGAGCAGAGTATGGGAAGCCTTCAGAGAAGCTACACGGGCAGAACTGAAGTGGATCCATCAGACAATGGACCGAGGCTTATCCTAATCTCCCAATCACAAGGTTACATTTCTCTAAGGAACACACAACACCCATTTCAGGAACAGATACCTAAATGTTGAATTATCATCTCCACACTTATAATGTACAACATTTAAATGTTTACAATGTTTCCACACTTGTTGACATAGTATTCATTGATGTTTATTTGTTGATTGACTGTAAACTTGGGCCTATATGCCATTTTCTATGTTATCCTGTGTAAACCACAACAGAAAATGTATGTAACAGGCCAGAGGACACAGGCCAGTCAATAAATGATGAACCTTAACTGACCTTATGTTGATTTGTCAGTCAAACCTATCTGTTGATTCTCCATCTTATGTGTGTAAAACATGTGTAAATGTCTACTGGAATTCGTTAAATGTGTAATTGTCAAAACAAATCCACTCATGATGAATTACTAAATTGGGGAGAGAAGACTCTAGGTCTATCAACTGCTCAACATCCATGCTTTCTTAACATAAATCAGGCTGAGAGAATTCTCCAGACTTTCCTCAGAATTGATAAAAAGGGGGCTCAAGAGCTAAAAGAATCCTTGGAGAAGGGGCAGAATCCCAGTTAGTATTTACTATTCTCACCAGGGCCATAATCTATATCTCCTAGACTAAATTAATAAGACGACGCCTGCAGATAACTCGAGGGTCATATTCTGGGGTTATTGAAGATAGAAGAGGATGGGGCCCAACCTCTTTTGTTAGAAATGGGGCATGCACTACAGTGATCTCCCAGTCCCTTCAGAATATATGACACACCATAAGGGGACTGTGAAAGCATATATACCTTGTACAATCACAAAGAACAGGTCAATTACTATAGTAGACAGTCCAAACAGACAAAAATATATATTATTCAACATCAGACATTTCATTGAGTATTCCGTACCTGGCATATATGCTTTCACGTCCCCCGTGTGTGTTACCTTAGTGATGGAAGATATACAACAGAGATTAATTGCAGAATAGGGCAAGCAAAAGCCTCATTTCAGAAAATGAAGAGTATCTTTTGCAATAAGACAATATCACTTAATGTAGGAAAGAGAGTGCTGAATTGCTATATAGAACCAGTTTTGTTGTATGGCACTGAATCTTGGAATGTCATCATCGTCATCAGCATCTTCCACTTTTGCATTCAAGCGTCGTGTAGAGAAATAATTGGTGCTCCAGCGCCCGATGGGTGGCGTTGGATAGTGTCATTCCGTTTGATTGTACAATGTCTTTGATGTCGTAAATCCATTTTCTTTTCAGGCGTCCTCTTGCTCTCATCGCAGATGATCTTTGATGTAAGGCCAGTGATGATAGCGGATGGTGTTGCATTCTAACTAGATGGCCAAACCACTTGATCTTCTGTCTCGGATTGTTAGGTTGGCAGGTCTCCTCGGGCATCTCATCTTGCTGGTGTTGATTTTGAGAAAGTGTGGTTTGGATAATGTCCAAGATTGAGATTGGTAGCATAGAGTTGGTGTGAATATGCTGTCTATTATCTGTCATTTTTCGGACATGGGTATAATTGGATATGTCACTATGGGTGATAGTTGATATGTAAGAGCTCTTGCTATTTGACATCTGATTTGGATTTATCTGTCCAATCTGCCAACTTCTGTGATCATTCTCTCATGATATGTGAATTCTTTAACTTGTTTCAGAGATATGCTATTTAACTGTATACTTATTGGACCAGGAGACTTGCTAACTTTCATTACTTCGGGTTTGACTTTATTTATACTCATATTGTATCTGCTGCATGTTGAACTCAGATTATTAATATGATTTTGCAGTCTGCCATTATCTCTGTAAATCAGGCACTGATCGTCTGCAAATAGAAGTTCATTTATTTCCGGTGGATCAGTTGTTTCACCTGAAGTAAAGAGTTCTAAATTTTCTGAGTCTGTTCTGTCAAAGCTTGCTTCTTTGGATATTCTGTCCATATAGATATTAAAGTGCAGAGGAGAGAGCACACATCCCTGTCTCACTCTTGTATTGACTGTGAACATATTTAATATACCTTCTTGTGTTCTTACTGCACTTCGGCTCGTGTGGTACATGGCTATGATGTTTTTTATTAATTGTTCTTGCATCCCGTTGTCTTCAAGGATGGCCCATAATTTGTACCACCTGTCTACTCTATCGAAATCCTTTTCCTGATCTACAAACACAATATTCTGCTGGTAACTATATTCGGTGGATTTTTCACATATTTTTCTAAATGTGAATAGTGCACCAGTGCAACTTTTTCCTTTCCGAAACAGAATTGTACTTTGCTTAACTGTTGTTCAACTACGAGTCTAGCTCTTTGTTGCAATAGTTGTGCGTACATTTTCTCTATATGGCCTAGGAGTGATATACCTTTGTATGTTTCGCACTCTCTCATATTGCTTTTCTTTTTCCATATTGGTAATATTATTGCTTGTTGCCAATCGTCTGGGATGTTCTTTATTCCCATGCTATATTAAATAGTCTTGTCAGCCATTTAACTCACTTTCCCACAGGCCTGAATAGCTTCTGTGGTTATTCAATCTCGACCCGGTGATTTGTTTTTAGGACTTTTCTGTATAACTGATTTAACTTCAGCAGGGATGAAGTTTGGTTCTTGTTGTCCACAGCGTTTAGGAACAAAAGTCAGTTTTCGATGTTATTATGTGTGGGGTTAATTAGTTCTTGAAATTATTATGCTCACTCTACTAGTCTTTGTTGTGGATTAAATAATGGTATATATCACGATGTTCTTTATAATAATTGAATGAGATGGTCGCTGTCTAGGTTACACTGCTCCTTGTATGTCACTATGGAGTGTAAGTTGAGCTAGCCACCTGTCTCATAATACAACTCACCCCCGCAGTACACATCCACCAGTCATTAAACAAGATTGAGTTGGCGCACATAATCCTTTAATGCAGAAAGAACACGGACAAACGGAACATAATTCTATATCCAGAAAACAATATACTCCACAGAATATATATATCCTCCTCACACCTTAATACGCACACATCACTGCCTTCTCAAGGCCTTCTTAATCTCCAATTTACAAGACAGCTATCCAGCTACTATCCACGGCTCGACCTCACACAATACAACCCACACACTGGGTATAGGCCTCCACTAAAAAACTAGGAGAACAACACAGGACGGAGATCTATATCTAACTCCGCTCCTTCTCCTTAGAATACTGATCCGCTCGGAGTCCAAACATCAACTCTCCAACAAACCGAACCGACCCTCAGTCGGTCTCAGCCCAACTGACCTTCAAGTCTCCTGACTTCACACAAAACTAAACTGTCTCTCACCCCATCCACCCTGGGGGTTTCCATCTACCCTCACCATTATTTCTCATGGCTGGTTGTTTTTCTCGTAGACCGGCAATAGTTCACTCACCTCAATGTCAATGACCCAGGCATATGTCAGTATACATCATTTGCTGTTTATGATGATGGTTGTGTTGTAGCATGCATCTCTGTTTCTCATTTTATTGTCACGTTTATAAAAAGTCTCTTGAGTAGTCTTCTTTGCTAAGGGTCGCCAGCTGTATCCAGCCATAATTATTCATTTGGCATTTCTTGAACATAATCTTGTTCAGACATAGTTGTGATCCATTTTTGAACACTACCTTCTTTCTGAAAATGCTGTCTTTAACTTTGTTGTTCCACCAAGCTGTTCCTAATTTGTTTTTGTAATGCCCTACTTTGTTTGTTCCACAATTTATTTTTCAGTGTGTCGAGCATGACAACCTTGAAAATTGTCCATTCCATAACTACGCTTGAGTAGACGTTCTTATGTAGTTTTTTGATTTCATGTTTGTATTCGTCTTTACCCTATTTTTCTGAAGCCTCCTATAATTGATTACATCTGTTTTTACCGTTTTGTTTCTTACTTTCCTGCATGCTGAAATCATTTATTATTATGACTGGTTTGTGACCAGTATCAACGTCTGTATTTGGGAATACTCTTGAATCCAATAGTAGTCTTATGTCTAATTTCCTAAGTAGAACAAAGTCAATTTAAGATGCTTGATCTATGCCATTCCATTTATACCAGATTGAGGTGTGGCTATGACGATGTTGGAAAAAATACTATTTTCTAGTACTAGTCCGTGTTCGGAGCATATGTTGAGTAGGTGGTGACCATTGCTATTACATTTAGTCTCTGTGTCGCTGAATGGTCCCATGCATTCATCCCACGATGTTCTTCGTGTGCCTATTCGTCCGTTGAAATCACCCATGACAATAAGTTCATCTGTGCCACTGACATTGTATAGCGTGTAAATGAACAAATTAAGAAGAAATTTGAAGCAACAGAGATGTGGTTCCTGAGACGAATGCTGCGAATTCTTTGGACTGCCAGAGTAATTAACAATGATTGCCCGAAACGGGCTACTGAAACTAGAACATTATAAACACCAATAAGAAAGAGACAAACAGCTTTCATTGGTCATGTGATAAGAAGAGCGGCATTAGAGAACATCGTGACAACTGGAAAAGATAGAAGAAAAGAGAGGCTGAGGCATACCAAGAGAAATGATGTTGGATGTATTGAGACGGTGGCATGGAGGAATATCATCAGCAGAATTGATCCAGAACACCAAGGACCGAGATCTGTGGAGAGCCATGAACGCCAACGCCAGCTGGCAAGGCACATGATGATGATGATTCCGTTTTAAGATGAATATCGCTGACTATATTAAATTGATACTGACTTTTGTTTGTCCCAGGCAATATGTTTTTTTCGTTGATTGGTAGTTGGTTTAATCATTGGCATACGCATTCGTTTATTAATTGACTCATCTCATGTCATCTCATCTTAACTCATCATGTTCCTCTTGTACCTTGCGGTGTCGAGGTGAAGTATAAACACCATGAGAGTGCCCGATTATGGGCTTCATATACTGATATTCCCATGGACTCTGCTATTCCCTCCGTCCAACGTTTACGTGGTCGGCCTCTTCTTCTATTTCCATCAGGTCTGTACATCATTGCTTGTTGTGGTATGCTGTTGACTGGTAACCTACCTGCATGGCCAAACCATTTGACTTGCTGCTTTCTAATAAAATCGAGTGCTGCTTTAACCCCCACTTTAGTCCTGATTTCTTCATTTCTGATCTTATCTCGTCTCGATACGTTGAGTATTCTTCTGTTGTTGCGATTTTTCTTTACTCATTTTCTGTCATTGTCCAGGTTTGGCATTGGTAGCATAGAGTTGGTAGGAAGATTGTGTTGTAAAGTGCTTTCTTAGTAGTTATTGACACATGTTTGTTCTTTAGTATTGGTGCCATTTGTCCAATGAGTTGGTTTGCCTTCAATCAATCATGTGCCATGCCGGAAAGCGTGGGCGGTCATGACTCGCCATTTCACTCGATCACCAGAGTCGTGGATCAGCTCAATGTTCCTGTCTCGTCCATGCCATGTAGCCAAGCCATCCAGGTATTTTCCTCTCCGTCTTCTTCTCGGTCTGTTCCCTTCGATCTTGCTAGTTGTCACTAAGTTCTCCAATCCATTTCTTCTCATAACATGTCCAAAAAAGATTGACTGTCTACGTCTGATTTCTCTAATCAATTTACGATTTTCATTTGTCTCCTGTAGTACTTGGTCATTGGTTTTTCTGTCTGTCCATGATATTCTTTGCTTGTTCCTCAGCCATAAGATTTTTTTCAGCTTGACTGCTCATTGTCCAAGTTTCACATCCATACAAAAGAACAGGCTCTTTGTATCCCCTCAACAATCTTTTTCTCGTTTCAATTGACATCTTTTTATTGGTCAGAATGATTTTCATCTTGCTAAAGGCTACTTTCGCCATGGTGATTCTTGTTCTAATTTCTTCAAGGCATCTCCCATCAGATGTTATGACTGTTCCAAGATAATTGTACCGATTCACTTGTTGAAGAATATTTCCATTTACTTGTATATTACATTGTGGCACTTCTTCCTTCCTAGTGACGACCATAACCTGAGTCCTTTTACAATTTAATTCTAACCCCAGTTGCTCACTGTGTACAACAACCGCATCCACTAATTGTTGCAGATCCTGCGCATTGTCTGCAATCAATACTGTATCATCTGCATATCTAATGTTATTGATGTTTCGTCCTCCAATGCTGATTCCATTTATATCCTCTACATTTCTGAAAATATTTTCACTGTATAGGGAAAAAAGATCTGGAGACATTAACACATCCCTGCCTAACACCTCTCTTAATAGGCTGATATTGACCCACTTCATTATCAATCCTTACGGTAGCTTGTTGTTTCCAATATCATCATCATCAAGTGCCGTGCCGGCTGGCGTAGGCGTTCATGGCTCTCCATAGATCTCGGTCTTTGGTTTTCTGGATCAACTCTGCTGCTGATATTCCTCCATGCCACCGTCTCAATCCATCCAGCATCACTTCTCTTGGTCTACCTCTGCCTCTCTTCCCCTCGATCTTTCCAGTTGTTACAATGTTCTCCAATGCCTCTCTTCTCATCACATGACCGAGGAAAGCTGTTTGTCTCTGTCTTATTGTTGTATATAATGTTCTAGTTTCATTAGCCTGTTTCAGGCAGTCGTCGTTAGTTACTCTGGCAGTCCAAGGAATTCGCAACATTCGTCTCAGGAACCACATCTCTGTTGCTTCTAATTTCTTCTTAATTTGTTCATTTACATTCCAAGATTCACTGCCATACAGCAAAACTGGTTCTACATAGCATTTCAGCACTCTCTTTCTTACATTCAGTGACAGTGACTTATTGCATAAGATACTCTTCATTTTATGAAATGCGGCTTTTGCCTGCCCTATTCTGCTCCTAATCTCTGTTGTACATCTTCCATCTGATGTTATAAATGCCCCTAGGTATCTAAAATTATCAACTTGGTTAAGGATTTTCCCTTCTATTTCTATGTCACATTTTGGTGTCACCATTTTCTTTGATATTACCATTGTTACTGTTTTCTTGATATTCAAGTTGAGTCCTTTCCTTGCACTCTCTGTTACTACAACGTCTAATAATTGTTGTAGGTCTGTTGAATTATCCGCCACCAATACTGTGTCATCTGCATAGCGTATATTATTTATATTATAACCTCCAACTAGTATTCCTGGCATCTCTTTGATCTCTCTCATTATTACTTCGCTATACAGGGAGAAAAGATCTGGTGACAAGACACACCCTTGTCGTACTCCTAGCTTTATCTGTTCGTAACTACCCTCTTTATTTCCTATTTTAATTGCTGCTACTTGGTTCCAGTAAATATTCTTTATTATTCTTAAATCTTTTCCATCAGTGTTGATATCTTCCAACATTTTAATCAGTTCATCATGTTTCACTTTATCAAATGCCTTAGTATAATCTATGAAGCACAAATATATGTCCCTCTGTTTCTCTATTGACCTTTCTATTAGTGTCCGCAATGTATAAATTGCATTGTTTGTGCCCTTTCCTTCCACAAATCCATACTGTTCTTCACTAATTTCCATTTTTATTTTCTTTTTGGTTCTTCTCATTATGATTCTGAGTAGAAGCTTAGTGATATGGTTTATAAGGTTAATTGTACGAAAATCTTCACAATCAATTGCTCCTGGTCTTTTTGGTATAGCTATAAATACAGATTTCAGCATATCACTGTGTAAATATCCACTGCTGTAAATATCATTCAACATTTTGGTTAATATATCTACTCCAAATTCTCCCAATACTTCTAATTCTTCTATTGTGATTTCATCTGGCCCAGCTGTTTTTCCTTTCTTCATACGTTTCATAGCGTCAGCGACTTCTTCTTTCAGAATAGGTGGACCTTCTAAGTTACTATCTTCTGTTAATTCTGCCCTTTCTCCTTCATATAATTCTCTTATATACTCATTCCACCTCTTCATTATAGCATCTTCCTCTAATATTATCTTTCCTGTTTTTGATTTCAAACACCCTGTATTTATTCTTATTTTTTTTCCTGTAAGCTCACTGATTTGTCTGTGCATATTTTTTGTATCTTTAATGGAATTTAATTCAATTTTTTTGCATTGCTCGTTTAACCAACTTTCTTTAGCCTTCCCACATTTATCTTTTATTTCTTTATTTATCTTAGCGAATTCTTGTTTGTTATTCTTATACTGTTTTCTTTTGTCCATCAGGTTTAAGATATCTTCATTCATCCATTTTTTCTTAGCTATTTTGCCTCTCTCAGGTAATACTTCTTTGCTAGTTTGATGAATGGAGTCCCTTAACATTTCCCATTGTTCATCTATACTCTGTATTTTAGTTATTGCATTGTACCTATTTTTCACAGTCCAATATTTCAATATTCCAAGTTTCCAATATATGTTTTCTATAAGTCTAATGTCTTTCCCATCTAGTTCTAGATCTGCAAGCATATCCACCATGTTTGTGTAGTCAATAAAGCAAAGATGTATATCCTTGTTTACTTCAATAGCACGTTTAATAACTGTTCGCAGCATATACACAGCATTTACTGTACCCTTTCCTTCTACAAACCCACATTGTTCTTCCCATATTTCAGGTTGTATTTTCTTCCTCACTCTTTGCATGATAATTCGAAGCAAAATCTTTGTGATATGACTCATTATACTAATTGTTCTATGTTGATCACATTCCAAGGCTCCTGATTTCTTTGGGATTGAAATAAATAGAGTTACATAATTCAGACGGTATACCCCCAGTATCATATAATGTGTTCAGCAGTCTGGTGACTTGCTCTAGTCCATATTCTTCTAAAGCTTTAATCATTTCTGTTGTGATATTATATGCACCGGGGGCCTTGCCAGCTTTCATATGTTTAAGAACATTTCAAACCTCCATCTCCAAAATTGGCGGTCCTTCATTATTAAATCTGATATCATACTGTTGCTCTATGTTATCATCATAAAGGTTTTTCACATAATCTGTCCTTACATGTAGAATCTTATCTTTTTCTATTATAATTTTGTCATCTTTAGTTTTTAGACAGCCTGTTGATGTACTTGTTCTTTTATTAGTAAATTCTTGTATTCTTTTGTGCACTAATTTGATATTTTGACTGTTGTGTTGTTTTTCAATTTCTAAGTACTTTTCCTCAAGCCATGCTTCTTTTGCCTCCTTACATAATATTCTGACTTGTCTGTGAATTTCTTCATATTTTTCAGAATTATTTTTGTGAGTCTTCTTGTTTCCATTAGTTGTAAAATTTCTTCTGTCATCCATTTCTTACGACCCACCTTCTTTAATTTTTGAATAGTTGTTTCTGCAGCCAAACTGATTGAATACTTTAATGTTTCCCATTGATCATCTACATCTTGGAATAGGATCTCTAGATCAGAAAATATATCAAATTTTGTCATTACTCAATGCACACAAATCATATTTAGTGTTTCCTGTTATATACTTGACTTTCTTCAACTTTATCCTCAATGTTCCTGTGAGTAATCTGTGGTCACTATAATAATCAGCAATGGGAACTGTTTTTGTTAGCGCGTTTCTAATTCCTCTGCTAATCAGAATGTAGTTAATCTGGTTTCTAATCCTGCTATCAGGACTCCTCCATGTCCATAATCTTCTTGGGTGTTGCTTAAACCAGGTGTTTCCTACAATCATTTCCTGTTCTTTTGCCCACTCTACGAGTCTCTATCCTCTTTTATTTCTCTCTCCTAAACCATAGTTTCCTACTATATATCTATCACCTTGATTTCCTACTTTTGCATTGAAGTCCCCTATTATGATGTTTATTTCTGAATTTTTACATTTCTTTAAGGCAGATTCTATGTCATTATAAAATTCCTCTACACTATCTTCACTGGATTCTCCTGTTGGAGCATATACTTGAATAATATTTATGATAAAAGGCCTGCCACTTAATTTAACTAGTAGAACTCTGTCCGACACGACCAATATCCTTGAACAGATTTTGATGTTTTCCGGTCCAAAATAATTGCCACTCTCCTTTGTCGATCTTCAACTCCAGAATTAATAATATTAAAATCTTCATCTATCTTGATGCCTTCTCCTGTCCATCTCGTTTCGCACATCCCTAAAATATTAATTTTTTCTCTTTCAATTTCTTGTTTTATGTTCTCTAATTTTACGTCGTCGTTTAACGTCCTAACGTTCCATGTTGCTAATGTTAACGTCTCCGTCCTTGTCTTGCGATGATCAGTCTTTAGGCGAATCATAATGTACTAGGCACTTTTAAAGAGGTAGTTTGCCGTTGCTTTCCTCTATGGCAGTGACCGTGCTGGTCAGGTGACCGCAGCCATTGGCTCGAGAGAGCTCCTCTGCCGTCGCGAAACTTGAGACCATAACCAACAAATATCTGTCGGCTGCCCTCAAAATTTCATCCTGCCTTCCTTTTTTTGAACACTTCCAATAAACGAAAACGAAATAACACCACATTATCCATAGGAAAAACACTACAACAGCGTCATCCCGAAGAATAAATGCGTCACGTCGTCGCCATTTAACCGGAAAAGGTTGCCTTATTGCATCTATTTTCAATCTCGTCTTCTGATCTGCCATTTGATGATATTATACTTCCTAGGTACTTGAAACTCTTTATTTGTTTCAAGGGATGTTCGTTTAGGTGAATTGTTGTTGTTTTTTCTTCTTTAGTTATAGTCATTAAATGATTGACTGACTGAATTATTGATAAAGTGGATATAATTTTGATGCATTTTGATGTTTTACTCCTGCGAATTTAAATAATAAATGGATATTTGAAGATTAACTTTTTCGTTGTCAGTGATTTAAAAAAAGCCAAGCTACTTAATTTCCGAATCAGTGGGCTTCAGCTACACAATGTTACTCTATGTATACATAACACACACACACAAAAACACACACAAACACACACACACACACACACACACACGATAATTTGTAAAATGGAGTTATACATCTCTAACACAAAGAATGGGCTGAGTTTAGAGACCATGTGTTGGCCATGCCGCGTGATCCCTCTCTCGGCCTGTCTAGTTTGCTCCAGAGGAGAGGTAATATTACAGTGTAGTGATATTTCACACAGGTTAGAAGGCACGTGATCGTATAGGACACAAGTCTCCGTTGTTTATAACATTCTTTATTTGTCGAATCGTTCCACTACAGCATAATGATAGTCTACTCAGAATCCGATGTTTACCTTCTTGCTTCCTAGCTGACCCCCAAGTGACGTGTGTGCCAGCCTAGATACACTTCTTCATTCGTGCACACACGTTCACTAGCTATGGTTTTCCCACTAGTCAAGGAATGCGCAGCATTCCTTAACTCTTTACTCCTAAGCTACTCCCTTTACTGTTACAATACCTCCCCTTCTTCAAGGAGAATTTTTCCTTGAAAAAATCTCAACCCCAACTCTTAACCCCTTAACTCTACATCTCTATACAATAACAACATTCCATATAATTCTTAACTCAATTCTCATTCTCCTATCTCATCATAGCCAATTGCTAACCAGAGACAAGAATACCGAAACTCTCTACAAAAGTCGTTATAAAGTTCTTCTGGAAACTCGCTACAAAACTCTCCATAAGCGAACCGCTTTTAAAATTTAACCATCTAAATTATGATTGACAAAACTGAAGATATTCCCCTTATCCTTTAATTTTCCCTTATTCACATTCTCACATTCTCACTATTCTAGGATAGACAGAAAAAATAGTTAGAGTGGGTAGTTAGATTTGGTAGGTGCGCACCTAAAAATAATAAAAGTAAGGAAAAAGTAAGAAAGTAAGAAGTAATCACCTTTCTTTTCTCATACATTCTCAAAACTTTATAAAAATAAAGTTTCAAAATTTATCTTCAGTTTCCGTCAATAATAATTGTTATTATCAAAAAAATATGTTAATCCAAAACTACCAGCTTTTGTATTATTCACCTCGTCAAGTTCAAAAAAAAAACTCCAAATTATATACACTGTTAAGTACAGTCTTCTTCTTCCAATATCTATTTATTGAAATGCCAAAACTCAAGCTGGCATTCCCCCCATATTCTCCCATTTAACGCTGTTCAACCCAGCTCCTATTTTTAACCCAATCATTTACATTGCGAACGACTCAACTACTTTAAGTCATCTGTTTCCAAAAAAAAAAACAAGACTTCATATTTCTTCTAACTGAACGTCAAACTAATAATCATTTAAACACACTCAGGTTAACTCAATAAAACCAAAGTTTTGTAAACATAAGCAGCTAAGTCAACTTATTCATTTCATAAAGCGCAATTGAAGTTCAAACAATTGACTAAACCATATCAATCCCCTCATTCTTTGACATCATTTTTATCCCCACACATTAATCAAACATATATAACTTAAAAACCAACCTGATCATAAAACATATACCAATAATAATACCTTCTTTGTAAACACAAAAATATCGTGTCTAACTTCTTCTTCTATCTGCCATCTGCAGAATATTCCACTACGCTATTTATCTACCTCTTCTCCATTTTCTTAATAACTTCAAATGTTTTTCGATAAGTGCAATATCTACATTAATGTCGCTATCCTCCCGAGGAGAGCTAACATCTTTCATATCAGCTTCTTCATCAGTTTCTGACTTTTCATCCATCTCTTGTTCCCCATCTGTATAACCATTACTAGCAACCGCTAATTTCTTCCTTTCTAAATCCAATCTAATTTTCCTGTCTTGCCGTCTCAACAAATTTTCAAATAGTGGCATATCTTCACCACTTGAAGAATTCACTCTAAGTTTCCTTTGCCTCTTAATTTCTTTTTCTTTCTGTCTATCCAACTTTCTTTTTACTGCCTGTCTTGTATTCATAAATGGTGGTTCTATTTTTTCCTTGACTGATTCTTCGCTAATATAATCGTCATACATGTTATTTTCCTCTGTCATGACTGTTTTTGGTAATGTTTCTTCTTGTTCAGCTGTAGTAGATGCTGTTGTCACTTGTTTCCCATTCTCTATAGGTATAGGATATACCGATTTTCTGACAATCTGTCCACCTGACAATATTTCTTCTGAACAATATCTCAGTTACAAAATATTCAAACCTGCACGTATTAGTTATTTCCATATAACCATGGTCTTAATGCCTTCATGAGACTTCTAGTTTTGTCCACCGCTGCTTCAGTCTTTTGTTGTTTTTGTGTTCTACTTTCCAATAGATAAACATCTTTCTTTTTAAAAGTATCATTTGCTCCCATCCTTGGAATTCGTCTCCTGGCTTTTGCTACTTTTCTGCCATATATACTGTTATCTTGTTCCGAAGAGTCACTAACTAAAAATTTGCCTGCTTGTCTACCACTAACCATACCGCACGAGGAAACATCTCGCTTCGAGTCAGGATCGTTCCTATTCATTCCTTTTAAATCTCTGTCTGGTGTACATTCTATACCAAAATCTGTGAGGTCTGAAGATTCTGATTCATAAGATTCCTCGGTTCCACATCCACGATTATACATGAGCAAAGTTTTTTCATTTCTAACCCTAACACTCTTTCTAATTTTCTTTCTGCTGTCTTCTGTCTTGGGTTGTCTAACTTTTGTACCTGTGTCTCTCTTTAATGCAACGGTGTTTCTCTTCGTCACTTTCAAGTCAGTTGGCTTTGATTGAGTTTCTACCAACTCGGTTTGACTTCCCTTCGTTATCTTGTTGTTTGGTTGTATCTGGGTTTTCTTTCCTACTATATCAACTTGTGTCTGTGTGTTCCGTTCTACCACTTCAATCATCTGCGTCTGTGTCTCTCTTTCCTGTCTACCCCTACAAATTGAAAATACCTGTCGATCATCAGCTAAGGTTCTATTAGTCTGATGCTGATTTTCTCCTTTGTTTGACTTTGCGAGTGCATATCTCAATCTTCTGATTTCAAACCATTGATTTCGTAATGTTTTCTGCTCCTCACTATTAGATGGCCAGTTCCATTTTTCTTATAAAAATTCTGTCTCTGCCAACTATTGTCCTCTGGCTTGCCATGTTGTCTCTCTTCATACCTTCGTGTTCTCGTCACGTCGTTTACATTCCATCTGTGACAGTTTCTGTCGTTGTTATAAAGCGGTTGTTTTCTAAAGCAGGTTGAGCTTTGATGTGGCCTTGGCGTAATGGTATCATACTGGCCATTCGATTGGAAACCTCGACTACGTTGTCTTAATACTGCATCCAACCTTGCTATTGCCCCACCAACTCCAGTCAGTACCTGTGAAAATTCTTGGGGTTGCATTCTAGAATCTGTACTGAAAATTATCAAGCAATATACAAAATATTTCAAACAATATTAATTTCAAATACACAATCTGTTCAACTAATTACTCTAATATTACCTATTATCTAACTATACTAACTAAATACTCCAATCGAAGATCCTGACGAAGAAAATTTTCCGTTGCAATCACGAATCCTGATAAAAGAACCTAAATGAAATCCTGACGCAGAAATTTTCAATTGATCCTGGTCACGGCACCAAATCAACCTGTATTACAGTGTAGTGATATTTCACACAGGTTAGAAGGCACGTGATCGTATAGGACACAAGTCTCCGTTGTTTATAACATTCTTTATTTGTCGAATCGTTCCACTACAGCATAATGATAGTCTACTCAGAATCCGATGTTTACCTTCTTGCTTCCTAGCTGACCCCCAAGTGACGTGTGTGCCAGCCTAGATACACTTCTTCATTCGTGCACACACGTTCACTAGCTATGGTTTTCCCACTAGTCAAGGAATGCGCAGCATTCCTTAACTCTTTACTCCTAAGCTACTCCCTTTACTGTTACAGTAACACCAATACATCTGGAACAAGCCAATCTGCAGAAGCTTCCGGATCAGCAAAGCAATGCTCTGAATGTCTAAATATTGCTTGGTCTGCCCTGCCATGACATTTAGGCTTTAGATTGCATTTCCTAGCACCAGGGTAAGGCTTGTACTCTCCTAATTGCACTCCTCCTCCCGAAGACGTTGGCACAATGTGGGGTGTCGGGTGTTGTGAGCGCCGCCCAAAATTGGACGCTGACCGAAAGCATGTACGAGGGTGAGTTAATAAGTAAGTCACAAATGTCTGTAAAAAAATAACTAAATATGATAACAACTTGAAACCAGTTTAATTTTATACATACATTGTCCCTTTATTTCTCAACATATTTTCCACCAACATTGATGCACATATTCCATCGTTTTATCAGTCCTCCCAAAACGGCTGCATAGAACCGCGTGCTCCCCGAGGAAGCTAACCTCATTAAAAAAATGCCTGCTGAAGTCGGAAGTGCCGTCCTACGGGTGGCAAACTAAAAATTGGCACTACGCATTTACGTTCGAGTGTACGCGTCCGAATGTCTGTCGTGCTAGGAACAGCTCTGACTACCTAGTTTCCTAATGCCGCTCTTGTTCGGAACAGCTCTGACTAGGTAGTTTTCCGAATGTCTGTCGTGCCTGCAACAGTTCTGACGGGCGCAACGACAAGCACATGTCCGAAAACTCGCTGAGTGGATACCATCTGCAGACCTCTCTGGTTTGTGCGGGAACGAAATACCCAATATATTGAAGTGAGGAATCAAAGCAGCCATGAGCAGGACGTGACGATTCCCTCGGTGAGCCCAGCACAAGAGCGTTATGTGTCAGCTCTGCAATTATGGAAGCCACCCAGGATGACGGAAAATGCTATGGACTATCCCTGCCTTCATTTGAGGGAGGACCGTGCAGTCTTCGACTGTTCTAACTTGACCAGCTGGGAGGTGGACAGTACCACAAAAGTGAGTCTCCCAGGAATGCTAACCTGGTCAAAAATGCACGCTAAAAGTCGGATGTGTTGGCCTAAGGGTTTCGACCCAAGGGTGCCTAACCAGACACACCGCATTCACATCTGAAAAAACACTCCGGATGAACGCAAAGACGAAGTAGAACCGCGAGCTCTGTTTTCTAAACCACTTTTTCACTTAACATTCAACTTCGGCGTCACTCGCGAAATGTCTCCCGCCAAAGTGGGTTTTCAGTAGACTTAGCCCCTAGCGATTTCTCGTAAAGCGGTGCATAGCTGGGTAGAAAAAGTTACCAGGGCGAGTCAATAAGTAAGCCACACAGTTCTGTGGGATGACAGGTAAATGAAAACACAGCACGCAGTTCTATGCAGCCGGTTTTGGAGGACTAATAAAACGATGGGATAAATGCATCAATGTTAGTGGAAACTATGTTGAGAAATGAAGGGTCAATGTATGTATAAAAATAAACTGGTTTGAAGTTGTCATCATAGTTAGTTATCTTTCTACAGCCATTTGTGACTTACTTATTAACTTACCCTCGTAGTACCGTCTACTGTCAAACGGTAGCTCAGTCATATCAAAGCCCTGACACACACACACACACACGCACTCACACACACACACAGAGACACACACACTTGGATATATCATCAAGTGCCATGTCGGCTGGCGTAGGCGTTCATAACTCTCCACACATCTTGGTCTTTGGTGGTTTGGATCAACTCCGTTGTTGATATTCCTCCATGCCACCGTCACAATCTATCCAGCATAATTTCTCTTGGTCTGGCTCTGCCTCTCTTCCCCTCGATCTTTCCAGTTGTCACGATGTTCTCCAATGCTTATCACATGAACAAAAAAAGTAGTTTGCCTCTGTCTTATTTCTGTATATAATGTTTCACTAGCCTCTTTCAGGCAGTCCTTGTTAGTTACTTTGGCAGTTCAATGAATTTGCAACATTCGTCTCAAGAGCCACATTTATGTCGCTTCCAAAGTCTTCCTAATTTGTTCATTTACATTCCAAGACTCACATCCATACAGCAAATCAATTCCTATATAGCACTTCAGAACTCTCTTTCTTATATTCAAAAATAGTGACTTATTACACACGTGTGTACCTTGCATATATATATATATATATATAGTATATATATATATATATATATATATATATATATATATATATATGTGTGTGTGTGTGTGTGTGTTTGTGTAAGTATGTGTGTACGTTTTATATGTGATATATTTATCTATCTGGCATAGTATACTCCCACGTAGATCCTATTTCTATATTCCACTTCTTCTGTTAATCATCATCATGTGCCTGCCAGCTGACATATGCGTTTAGGAATCTCCACAGATCTCTGCTTTTGGTGTTCTGGATCAACTCTGTTGAGGATATTCCTTGCTGTCACCTCTCAGTCCATATAATGCTTTGACCCATGCTGTAGATAAAGCCCATAGATTGCATATGTCTTTTCCTTATCGTCTTGATGAGTAGTCTTGTAACACCCGTATCTCTAAATATCTGATCGTTTGTTTTCATTTTTTATCTGCGATAGTCTAAACATTGTTCTTAATATTCAAAACAATGTTTTCGTGTAGTGAAGTTGAATAACGAAGACACAAACCATTGATTGCACTATGTGTTGCCTGTCACATTTCGCTTATAAGTAAATGAATATGTGTACTGTACATTTCAACTTGAAGGATTTATCTAGTTATTTCACTCTATGTTGTGTGAATTCTGCAGTATGTACCTAATGAGATACAGCGAAATATGTCTGGCAATACATCGTGCAATCTATTGTTTATGTCTTCGTTATGTAACCTGTTCTTAACAACTAAATCTCCACTATCTCGTTTCTTGACTATTTTATTAATCATTGTCAGCATTAGCGTACGGAAGCACATGCTACTCACAACATTGTATACAACATTTATTTGTTGGTGCTTATTTCTAATTGTTTATGACATTGCTCGTTCTTGCAAAATAATGTATTGTAATGCGATACTTTTACTTGTGATCTCTGTGACACATGTTCTGTCAGGTGCAACGATGTTGTCTTGATAATAAAAACGACTGAACTGTTTTCTTTATTTGTTTTCTGCTTTGACCATACGTAAAACAGGAAGCCGAGATGGCCCAGTGGCTAGCACAATTCCCTGTCGGCTCGATGGTTATGGATTTGAATTCGCCTCGTGGCGGAGTTTTAACATTGACCTTGACTTCCAGGGTGACACATCATAAATTGGGCACCATGAAATATCTTGGAAAGTAAACGCGACCGGAGTTATATAGATGATATTACTACTCGAATGTCTACTGAACTATAATAATATGCGGTCAGCAGCATACGCCCAGTACGTCTCATGGTCTTTGCAGGAAGTTGCGGTCAACCACAGGTTGATGTTCTTGGAAATTTAACGGTCAGTAGTTTGCCATTACTTTCTGAACGAGACGCCAACGTTTAAGTCTAACTCACCGTGTATGTCACGTAATGTTAAGTTTTACGATAAGAAAAGTTCATGCTAATAATGGTTACATCTTAGCTGAAAACAAGAAGCTGCCTATTCTAATGTGATATAATATTTGATGACAAAATTGGATTTTGAAGCAATTTTCAGGTATGACTCAAACAGTGCATAGTTATCTTTAGTAACCAGTGCTTTGGAACTAGTAGGTTTAAATAATCCTTACGTTAATCTCTAAGTCTTGACATTGTTGTTATTTCTACAATATCTATCAGTAGCTAACCGTGTAATGACAGAACGTTCAACCGGGAATTTTATAAGCAAACGGCTAATTTCCTTACGTGGTAATGGCCAGGAAAGGCACGACGTAATTGCAGCCTTTGCGACTATGGTTTGCATGAATCAGATAAGAACGAGATCCCAAGACTACTTACTCGTCAGAGATTGATCTTTTACTTAATAGGAGAGTCGAAAAACATGATAACCGTCTTTTAACATGAAAGTTATTTACATGAGCAGGATAGATGCTAGATGTGTGGACATCTTCCTCACAGCTGTTATCATACAATCTGTTGTTGCTTGTTATTGTTGTCTGCACTAAGAATAGCTTTAGTTTTATTTTAATACAATTTCATTATACATAAAATATACAGGTTTAATATTGTAATTCATATTCTTCCTTATAATATGTCACGTCATTTTGTATTGTCAGGGCATTGGCATTACTATCGACTGAGTATGTGAGATATGTTATCTACATGTAAATGGCGCACTGCCAAGAAGAAAGCTATGTCGTAAAATTGCCAGCTTTGTTTAATTCCGTGTATTAAATATGTTGTGAATTTGTTGTCGAACTTTATGGAAAGTTATCAACAACTGTACGGCTTGATAAACTGGGGAGTGATGATGGCTTAGTTTAATGCTGGTTGTGAAGCAACACACTCCTGGCATAATCGTGAACTTCTAAACGGGGAGTGCTAAACATAATGCTGATTGTCAATCACTATTGCACCGTGATTCTCTTGCAGTCTCGTGGCGGGACAAGTACAAGTCCCAGATAGATTTCATAACATCGATGATTAAGTCGATTTCTCTTTCATTGGCCAGATTAGTGTCTGTCCCGCACGTTTCGTGTGTGTGTCGTTCAATGTAAATATGCGCCCATCTAAATCTTTGCAAATCTGACATAACCATGAAAGAATGTTCAACCAATCACTTTTGTATTTCTTTGTGACAATAACTTATTCCTTCAAGTATGGTACTTACAGGCATGAATATATGTGTATTATCCGTCAAATATTTCTTTTCTTTGAATCACACTTTATCTAGGATAGCATGTTTTGAGTGATTTTCAACTCATGTGCGATTGGTATCCTATAAAACTGAAAATGTTCAAAAATACACAAGACAAGGATGTAGGCGAAGGGCACACAGAGCATAGCGTAGGTCATTGGTGCACCAAGGACCCTCTAGATTAGAGAAGAAGGTAAGATAAGGAAACAATACAAAACCTAAGGTGAAGCAAATCACCAATTGGCAATGATTATGGCACATGATTCGTCATGCATCAACCTGTTGATGTGAAAATAATATATCTCAAATTGCATTTAGAGAAACATCTCAGTACATAGACTTACCAGTGTGTGGCCATAAGTATGTTCGCATAGGTGGTTGTGTTGGCCAGGTAGCAGTCAGCTCTTTTTGTGTGAATATTTGATGTGTACACGTCTCTCTCTTTACTGTCATACATTCGTATCACGTATAGGACCAAGACTAAGTCTCTTGGTGTGATTATTTAATGTGAAGCTTTCTTTGGTCATGTGATGAGAAGAGAGACATTAGAGAACATCGTGACAACTGGAAGAGAGGCAGAGGCAGACCAAGAGAAATGATGCTGGACGGATTGAGACGGTAGCATAGAGGAATATCATCAGCAGAGTTGAATCAGAACACCAAAGACCGAGATCTGTGGAGAGCCATGAACGCCTACGCCAGCCTGCACGGCACTTGATGATGATGATGAAGATGTCTTAGTCTTTTTGCTCATTACTTGGTATCACAGATAGCAGTTACACACCAGTCAGGCTTTCCTCTTGTGATTAATTGATACACACAAGTCTCAATCTTTATATTCATAACTTAGCATCGCTAATGGGACCAGACACCAGTCTCATTGTGTTATTACGTGATGGACTTCACGGCAGTGGGTGTTACTTCATTTGGCTCGGTCTGTCTCCGTAGAATGACAAGCGCCTACCGCTAGCATCACTCAGTGCATGAACTCGGTAACTCAAGCGATAACCCCCCCCCCCCCCCCCCCCCCCGACACCCTCCCTCCCTCGGGTACTCCGGAATACAAAAACATATTGCACTGGTAGTCTCTACCCACGACATTCAAGGCGCGAATCAGACGACTTAACCACTTCTCCTCGGAGACTTTCCGACCTCCCCCTACCGATACTGATTCAACTATGTTTAACAGAATTAATGTGTCAAACATCAGCAACATTATAAACCAGATGAATAAAACGGACTATATTGACGATGAACTATGCAATATCCTGAAATGGCTCCTGTTTACTGTAACGTGCCAAGCTATATCTGCTTTCGGTGTTGCCACCAACATCATCAACATCATCTGTTTCATTAAACAAGGTTTCAAGGACCCAGTCAACGTCAGTCTTTTAGGTATGCCATTGTCGCAATTATTAGTGGCCGCAAGGACCACTTTGATTAGATAATCGCATAACTGCATATTGTAGGTTTGTTTAATTAGTTTGATTATTTTTATTTAGTTTAGTTTTAGTATCCTCTAAAAGTACTGGAGAGTTTTGGTCATTGACCAAAATGGGGAAAATTCCTGGAATTCCTGGAAAATCCCAACTGCACATCCCCGTGGTAGAGGATGGAAACACACCACAGTGTAGCAATCGCAGCTCTGGGGACCGAATATCCACTGGAATAAGTGGACAACTCTGCAGCTGAGCAGAGCAATTGTCCTGACAGTCGGACATGGCTGTCAAAGGCAGAGGTAAAAGACCACCATTTGGATGTGGAAGGCAAGGTGAAAACCACCACACTATCTTCCCAAGATTTCATGGCGACACAAATGTTAGAGATAGCGAATGACGTTAATGACTATCTTAGGACATCCTTGTTCGGTAGGGACAGTCATGAGCCACAGGTGACACCAGACCGTTATCCAGCTACTAATGGCAAAACCATAACTAAATTAAATACATTTAGAGTAGGAACATGGATTGTTAGACATTAAATGAGCTGGGAAAGTTTAACAATGTTCTAAGGGAAATGGAAAGCATGGATATGAATATACTAGGCATAAGTGAGATGAGATGGAAGGGATCTGGCAAAATTATAACCGACAAACACTCAAAAATTTATTCTGGAGGGGATACACATGAAAAAGGTGTAGGAATAATATGAAAAAACGGCCGAATCAATAAATGAATACTGGTGTATTTCAGACAGAGCTATAATGGCCAAAATCGAAGGCAAACCAATAGATATAAATATTATACAAGTATTTGAACCAACAACAAGCAGTAGTGATAAAGATATATAACACTTTTACGATGAAGTAGAAAAGGCGATAGCTCAAATTGGATCACAAGAAATAAAATTATTACAGGGAGATTTTAATGCAAAAGTAGGAAAGGGAAAATAGAGGATATAGTGGGTAATTATGGTTTAGGTAAAAGAAATGAAAGAGGAGAGAAACTAATAGAATGGGCAAAAATTAATGATATGATAATTGGAAATACATGGTTTAAACACCATGCAAGACGACTATACACATGGAAAAGCCCCCCCCCCCCCCCCCCCCAAAAAAAAAAATACGCAACCAAATTGACTACATACTTATTAATAAAAGATTTCCCCTCTGCTGTGTGTCCACCGTGACGAGGTAGAGGGGCTTGTGCGTCCCAATGACCCCAAGAGCTATGCCGACGGTAGCACAGCTACTGGTAGGGCCACCCATGTCGGACAGGTCAAGGGAGAGGGACCAGACGAAGAGACACACAAACCTGCTGCCTTGTAGGTAGACTGGGGACAGTCAAAGGCTAGGGAAAGCACCCCAAATACATGCTTGTCGAAATCGGATGTACTGAGCCACAGGCTTGACAAAGCAGTGCAACGTGAAACCTGCTGCCTTGTAGGTAGACTGGGGACAGTCAAAGGCTAGGGAAAGCATCCCAAATAAATGCTTGTCGAAATCGGATGTACTGAGCCACAGGCTTGACAAAGCAGTGCAACGTAACTTAATTCATGATGTCACAAATCAAAATTAATCGATATGGTGCTAATCCCGTGAAGTCCCATCAGGCGGTGATAGTGCCGGGCCCCCTGCCTCGAGGGGGTCCACCCATGACTACTGGTGGTCACCTTCCCCTGTGCTGTGGAGTCAAGGCACAGAGGAGTAGGTTAAGAGCTATTGACCAAATACCCCGGACACTCAACATACTACAGTGGAATGCCGAAGGAGTTTACAAGAAGAAAGACTCCCTAACACAGCGTCTTCATAAAGATAGAATAGATGTGGCATGCATTCAAGAGACACACCTCAACGCCAATCACAAATTCTCAGTCAGAGGATATCAGGCCACACGTTTCGACCGCAAAGGACACAAAGGAGGAGTTCTAATACTTACACGAAATACAATACCTTGCAGCGAAGTATCTGTGATCTCTGACAACCAAACGGAAATTATAGGTGTTGATATAATGATAAAGGACGTGAAAATAAGAATCTACAATCTGTATAGCCCAGCAGATAAGGACCTTACACTCTCAAACATGAAAATAACTGACACAAACTGCATTATTGTCGGAGACTTTAATAGCCGTTCAGAAAGATGGGGATACCCAGATACTGACAAAAGAGGAGATGAATTGGAGGACTGGGAAATAGACTCAAATCTCCATCTACTCAACAAAGCGGATGACACACCGAGCTTCTACTCCAGAAGATGGATTACCACTTCTACTCCAGACTTAGCTTTCTGCACAGGAGACATCCTCCACAAAATCGATCGCCATGTGCTGGACCAATTAGCAGGTAGTGACCACAGACCAATCAAGCTTGAAATGAATATGGAGTATGTTCCACAGGAGCAAAAGCCCTTGCCCCGCTGGAATTACAAACGAGCAGATTGGGACAGATTTGCCATACTAACAGACAAATATTGTGAAAACATAGATACACGATATGGCAACATAAAGCAAATGGTGGAAAGTCTAAACAGAGCGATAATACAGGCAGCCACTGAGTCCATTCCAAGAGGAGCGAGGAAAAATTACAAACCATACTGGACTGAAGAACTACAAAGTTTGGAGGACAAAGTTGAAGATGCCAGGAAGACAGCAGAGAGAGAACAAACAATTGAAGCAAACATCTCTCTCAAAGCCATCTCAGCAAAATATAAAAGAACAGTAAATCAAACAACAAGAGATTGTTGGAGGGAAAAAACAGAAAACCTGAATTTTGACAGGGATGGAAACAAACTATGGAAACTAGTGAAAGCCATGAACAATGAAGGACCTAGAAACAAACAAATAACAATTAAGCAAGGAAATGCCTTGCTTACAGGCAAAAAGGCTGCAAATGCACTAATGGAACACTATGCAAATGCAAACCACATTGATATTACAACCGAACAGAAGAAAGCAATCAAAGACAAACAGATACATCATAGAAATACAGAGACAGCAGCAGAATATATGATGGCAAATCTAACAATGGAAGAAATGGAACAGGCAATGAATACCCTAAAAAAGAAGAAATCACCAGGAAAGGATGGAATCACAAATGAAATGCTAATAGGACTAGGCACCAAGGCAAAGAAGAAACTACTAGCAGTCCTAAATAACAGCTGGAAGAGAGGAATAGTCCCACAGGCATGGAAGGAAGCTATACTAATACCAGTCCCAAAGAAAGGAAAAGACCTGGAAGAACCAAATGGCTATCGACCTATCAGTCTACTGAGCTGTGTAGGAAAATTAATGGAACGCATTATCAATGGCAGGCTAACATGGCATCTGGAAGAAAACAAACTCTTAACACCACACCAAGCAGGATTCAGAAAATACAGATCCACTGAAGATCAAATAACCTATATAGCTCAGGAAATAGAGGATGCCTTCCAAGAGAAAAAGCACACACTAGCAGTCTGGATAGATTTAGAAAAAGCATTTGATAAAGTATGGAAGGAAGGACTGAAAGTAAAACTGCAAAACATGCATGTTTGTGGAAAAATGTATAAATGGATCAGCCACTACCTTGAGAACAGAACTGCCAGGACAAAAGTACAAGGACAAACAAGCAAAATGATGCTGCTGGAGCAAGGTGTCCCCCAAGGAGGAGTTCTTTCACCAACATTATTCCTAGCATATATAAATGACATCACAGAAAATTTTCCAGCCAGAGTACACACATCCTCCTTTGCAGATGACCTAGCCATATGGACATCTGAAGAATATATTAGTACAGCTAACAGCAGAATACAGCAAGCCTTATTAGCGCTAGAGGACTGGTCAAAATCATGGCTAGTGAAGATAAGTGAGGAGAAAACAACATGCACAGTGTTCTCCCTCTCAAATAAAACTCAGCAACCTAAGCTGGTATTGAATGGAAAAATATTGCGCCATGAAGAAAATCCAAACTATCTAGGAGTCACCTTTGATCGTCGCCTGACATGGAAGACACAGGTTGAGAAAAATCGAACAAGAGCAAGGCAGAGAATGGCAATCATGAAAAAGCTTGCTGGTACAACGTGGGGAGCAGATGAGAAAGTTCTCAAGAAGTTATATACTGGACGGGTGAGGCCAGTACTGGAATATGGCATTGCAGCTTGGGCAACAGCAGCTAAGTCAAACTTTAACAAAATAAGTAGAGTCCAAAACCAAGGAATGCGAATCATAACTGGAAGCCTGAAGACAACGCCTATTAATGAACTAGAAAAGATCACTTGTTTACAACCAATGCAGGATAGAAGAGATAGCAGAGCCCAGCAACAAGCAGAAAAATTTAGAAGATTGACAGACCACCCTATGTACAACAGATTTAATGGTTTTGGAAAGGGAAGACTGAAGCGTAGCAACTTTGTAGAAACTGCAAAACGAAGGATTAGGGCAGATCCTATACTTAACATATCAACAGTCAAGCCCATACACAATGCACACAACTTCCCAGCTTGGAGACAGCAGCAACTGCCTGAGATGATAGAAAACATTCCTGGTATTGAGAAAAAGAACACTCAGCATGAAACCGAAAGAAGAGAAATAACCCTAAACTACATAAAAGAACATTACCCAAGCAGGAATTGGACCCATGCATATACAGATGGATCAGCCAAAAATTCAATAGAGAATGGAGGAGGAGGAATTCTCATAAATTTAAAAAATGGAGTGAAAAAAACACATTCAATGGCAACTGGAAAATTTTCAAGTAACTTCAAAGCGGAGGTAGAGGCTTTGAAAACTGCAGCAGAAATGCTCCTGATGGAGGAAAATAAAGAGAAGCAAATAGCTATCTTCACAGATGCAAAGTCAGCTGTCTCAATACTCAAGAGCAATAACAGCACAGAACTAACTGACCTAAGAGCAGCACTCCATGGTCTATGCCAGAAATCCAAAAAAGTTGTAATACAGTGGATCCCATCACATTGCTGTATACCTGGAAACGAAGAGGCTGACAGACTGGCAAAAGAGGGCGGACGACTACCACAGCCTGACATAGACATAACCTATAATGAGGCAAAGAGGTTGATAAAAAGCACTTATAGAACCAAATGGGAATCAGAGCATCCAGGCCATCAGAAGGATGATGCATATTACAAACTCGACCGAAGAGAACAAGTAGCAATCTTCAGACTCCGCACAGGACATAACAGGCTGAAATACCACTTGTTCAATAAACTAAAGATAGGAGATACTGATGAATGTAATTGTAGAACTGGGAAAATGACAGCAAAACATTTGCTGCAGGATTGCCCAACGTATGCAGAACAGAGAAAGATATTTTGGCCCACACCTGCTTCATTTGAGGATAAGCTCTATGGAGATATCAACAAGCTCAAGTTGACCGCAGCTTACTTTAACTACATACAGGTTGACATTTAAAGGTGCATGAAGACCCAGAGGCATGAAATGAAATATTGCTTGGATAGCAAATCCATTATGTGGAAAGTCCAAATCGAAAGCTCGCTGTGTGGGCTTCATAAAAGGTGGAAAAGTGTCCTAGTGGCACGAAATGGAATATTGCTTGATAGCAAATCCATTACGTGGAAAGTCCGAATCAAAAGCCCATTGTGTGGGCTTCATAAAAGGTGGAAAAGTGTCCTAGTGGCATGAAATGGAATATTGCTTGGATAGCAAATCCATTACGTGGAAAGTCCGAATCGAAAGCTCACTGTGTGGATGTCATCTGCAGACTGCATACTTCTGGTTTCCGGAAGAACAGCCTATGGTGAACGGAAGGCCCAATATACGGAAGTGAGGCTAAGCAGCCATGTGCAGGACGTGACGATTCCTTGGGTGAGCCCAGTACCAGAGTGCTATGTATCGGCTCTGCAAGTATGGAAGCCTCCTTGGATGGCGGGGAATGCCCATGGTCTGCCCCTGCCTTCCCTTGAGGGCTGACCAGGATCTTTGGCTGTTCTATATGGACCAGCTGGGATGGGGGATAACACCACAACAGTGAGAGTCAAACGTCCTAAGAAACCCCCGGGAAGGTTAACCCGGTCAACAAATGCCCGCAGAAGTCGGATGTGTCGGCCTAACGGCGCAAGAACGCAGCTCTGCTGTAAACAGGCACAACGCAATCACATCCGAAAAAAAACTCCGGATGAACGAAGAAGAAGAATAAAAGATTTAGAAATGCGTTAATTAATCTAAAAACAATGCCTGGTGCTGACTGTAATAGTGATCATATACCATTATGTGGACAAATACAAGTAAGATTAAAGACGGGGAAAACGGGTAAGAACTTGAGACTTAATAAAGTGGTTTTGAATGTAGATAGAGAAATTCAAGAACAATGCAGAGTGACTGTGAAAAATAGGTACAATGCAATAGCTAAAATATAGAGTATAAATGAACAACGGGAAATGTTAAAGGACTCCATTCATCAAACGAGCAAAGAAATATTACCGAAGAGAAGACAAAAAGCTAAGATAAAATGGATGACTGAAGAAACCTTAAAGTTGATGGCCAAGAGAAAACAGAGTAAAAATGACAAACAAGAATATGCTAAGATAAATAAAGAATAAGAGATAAATGTGTGAAGGCAAATGAAAGTTGTTCAAACGAGCAATGCAAAAAAAAAAAAAAAGAATTAATTTCCATTAAAGATACCAAAAAAATATGCACAAACAAATCAGTGAGCTCACAGGAAGAAAAATAAGAATAAATACAGGGTGTTTGAACTCAAAAACAGGAAAGATATTATTGTAGAAAGGTGATATCATGAAGAGGTAGAATAATTATGTATATAAGAAAATTATATGATTGAGAAAGGAAGGAATTAACTGAAGAAAGTAACTTAGAAGGCCTACCTATTCTAAAAGAAGAAGTCGCTAACGCGATGAAACATACGTAGGACATAAAAACAGCTGGGCCAGATGGAATCACAATAGAAGAACTAGAAGTATTGGGAGAATTTGGAGTATGTACATTAACTAAAATGTTGAATGATATTTACAGCAGTGGATATTTACCCAGGGATATGCTGAAATATGTATTTATAGCTATACCCTAAAGACCAGGAGCAATTGAATGGGAAGATTTTTGTACAATTAACCTCATAAACCATGTCACTAAGCTTCTACTCAGACTTATAATGAGAAGAACAAGAAAGAAAATAAAAATGGAAATTAGTAAAGAATAGTTTGGTTTTGTGGAGGGAAAGGGTACAAACAATGCAATATATATATATATATATATATATATATATATATATATATATATATATATATATATATATATATATATATATATATATCGAGCACTAATAGACAGGTCAATAGAGACACAGAAAGACATATATTTATGCTTCATAGATTATACAAAGGCATTTGATAAAGTAAAACATGATGAGCTGATTAAAATGTTGGAAGATATCAACAATGATGGAAAGATTTAAGAATAATAAAGAATACTTGCTGGAATCAAGTAGCATCAATTGAAATGGGAAATAAAGATGGTAGTTACGAACAGATAAAGCTAGGAGTACGACAGAGGCCTGTCTTGTCACCGGATCCCTTCTCCCTTTATAGCGAAGTAATAATGAGATTGGTCAAAGAGAAGCCAGGAATACTAATCGGAGGTTATAATATAAACAATATACGCTATGCAGATGACACAGTATTGGTGGCGGATAATGCAACAGACATACAACAATTGTTGGACAGTGTAGTAACAGAGAGTGCAGAGAAAGGTCTTTCTTTGAATATCAAGAAAACGGTAACAATGGTGATATCAAATAAAATGTTGACACCAAAATGTGACATAGAAATAGAAGGGAAAATTCTTAACCAAGTGGATAATTTTAAATCCCTAGAGTCATTTATAACATCAGATGGAAGATGTACAACAGAGATTAAGAGCAGAATAGGGCAGGCAAAAGCCGCACTTCAGAAAATGAAGAGTATCTTATGCAATAAGTCACTATAAATAAATGTAAGAAAGAGAGTACTGAAATGCTATAAAAGAACCAGTTTTGCTGTATGGCAGTGAATCTTGTAATGTAAATGAACAAATTAGGAAGAACTTAGAGGCAAAATAGATGTGGTTTTTGAGACGAATGTTGCGAATTCCTTGGACTGCCAAGGTAACTAACAATGATTGCTTGAAAGAGGCTAACGAAATTAGAACACTATATATAACAATAACAAAGATACAGACAGCTTTCTTTGGTCATGTGATGAGAAGAGAAATATTAGAGAACATCGTGACAACTGGAAAGATCGAGGGGAAGAGAGACAGAGGCAGTCCAAGAGAAATGATGCTATGTGGATTGAGACGGTGGCATGGAGGAATATCAATCAGCAGAGTTGATCCAGAGCACCAAAGACCGAGATCTGTGGAGAGTCATGAACGCCTACACCAACTGACAGGGCACTTGATGATGATGATCCTGCATAACCGGGTAAAGTGGACATTTCTGGGCTGCTCTCTGCTGTTAGCGGGAGAACCGCAGTGCAGGGTCCCTACTTACACTGCTTACTTACTATCGGTTTTCATTTGGCCGTTTTAAATGTCAAGTATACAACAGGAAACACTAAATATGATTTGTACAAATTGAAAACTGACAAAGAAATACAAGATAATTTTGACATGGAAGTAAAGAAACAAATTGATGTATTGTCTGATCTAGAGATCCTATTTCAAGATGTGGACGATCAATAGGAAATGTTGAAGAATTCAATCAGTTTAGCTGCAGAAAAAACCATTCCAAAATTAAAGAAAGTGGGTCGTCAGACATGGATGACTGAAGACATTTTACAGCTAATGGAAACAAGAAACAAGAAGACAGAACAAAAATAATCCTGCCAAATATAAAGAAATTCACAGAGAAGTCAGAACATTATGTAAGATTGATTGATTGATTGATTTAGGAACCGACATCACAGCACTCGGGGCATTCCCATAAGCGCTCCGTCCCCATTCTCAGCAGCCAGCGTAGAGTTCTAACACGAACAGTTCCAGTATCAATCTGATTATATGTCCGTCTCGCCTTTCCTCTGAGCGTCGAGCGTCGGCTAGATCCCCTCGTCACTCCTCGCTGCCTCATTCTTGCCAGACTATGGTGATCCATTAGCTCCTCCGAGGTGTATACGTGCTCCCACAAGGCCGCAACCACGCCTGCCTTGTCATGCATCAATACTCCACCTAGTTTTGCCGAGCCAGCCAATATGTCCGCCTGTTCAATTCCCAGCACACCGGCATGCCCCGGAGAAAAGATCCAGAAGCAAGTCATTCTGCACGAAGCCTGCCTGTCCTCACCCTCCTCAGCATGCTTTCCAAGTCAGTTACAATCACGATGTGTGCATGTATCGTGTTCTCCATCCAGCGGAAAGCTGCATTGACCGCCTCCACCTCCATTCTTAAGATAGATGTTGTGGTATCATAAGCCAGGCTCTCCTGCACCAAACGTCGACCATTTGCTTTTGCTAAGAATCCCCAGGCACGTCTCCTACCTCTCAACACCGAACCAACTGTGTAGATAATCACATCACCCACGCGAGCATTATCCTGAATTAGTTGCTGGATTTCCAATTCCGTGGCCCCTGCTGGCCACTCCCTGGATTCACGGCTCAAAGTGATTATAACTCAACACAAGTGTGACTGCTCCGCTGGCACTCTGACCCACTCCTCTCCTCGCATGATCGTATCCTCCGCCTGAGTCATCCATGATTTCCATTTTATCAGTCTCTGACCCTTAACATGCAACGGGTAATCTGTGTCTTCAGCTACTCTGAGGTATCCCTTCGCCTGCAACACATTGTGCCTACCAGCAACAGTCGGCAGACCAAGGATATAACGCATACACACTACTGGGGTGTCTCAGGTGCATCCCAGAATGACCCGCATAGCTTCGTTCTGTATGCGCTCTAATTTCACCAGCTGACTCTTTGAGATAATGAGCAGTCCTAGTCCATAATCAATCACTGGGAGGATCAAGTGCTTGTATAGTGTGAAGAGCATTCTCTGCTCTGTGTCTATTACAGCCATAGTTTTAAGTGCATTGAGATCTTGTCACAACCGTCTCCGCATGGTCCTTGAAGGACAGGCTCCTGTCAAATGTGATTCCCAGATACTTCAGTTTGTTCTCTCTGTTGACGCTTCCACCATCTATCGTGAGGTTTGGGGCATCATCTCACACAATCCTGTTGTCCAGAGACCACCACAAAAAAGCAGCCTTTTCAGGGTGGATGACAGCACGTATTTCAGTGCACCAGTCAATCACTTTGTCTTCTGTCGCCTGTAGCTCCTGGGCTGTTCGCTCCCTATCTCTCCCCTGCCTATATGCACGAATATCATCTGCAAATGTTAGTATCCTTAGCTGCTTCACTGCAGCTCTCTTTGCTTTCCAAGCATTGTCTACTTCTGGAGTCCAACATGGGGGATGCAAAAAAGGAGTTTTAACAGTCCTATTGCATGCCCCCTGTCTGAGGCGTCCAACAAGGCTGTCGGTCCACTCATACCGGAAGGTCTTGCGCGCTCTCCCAGCCTTAACTTTCCTGGATTTAGAAGAGATCACGACTGAGCATGGCATGTGATTACTCCCATGGTCATTCAAAACAGTCCACTTTACATCAAGGACTGATGACTGGGAGACAAGTGCCAAGTCAATAGCTGTGTCTGTATCGCCAGGCCTCATTGCCATTCTAGTCGGCCTACCATCATTTATGCAGACCACATCGGAGTCCACCATGGCATCCGCAAGCGCAATTCCCAGTCGGTTTTCTTCACTACTGTCCCAATCTCTGTTCCTCGCATTTCATTATGTAAGGAGGCAAAAGAAGCATGGCTCGAGAAACATTGCATATAAATTTAAAAACAACACAACAGTAAAAATACCAAACTAATGCACAAAAGAATTCAGGAGCTTACTAATCAAAGAACACATACATCAGCAGGCTGGCTAAAGACAAAAGATGGAACAATCATAATAGAAAAAGATCAGATTTTACATATATGGTCAGATTATGTGAAAAACCTTTATGATTTCATTTTAACATTAATATATTATGAATTGAATTGAATCACGAACTGACTTCACACTACTCGGGACATTCCGTGTTCATCTTCAACAACCAGCGAAGAGTCCTAATAGTAATGGTACGTGTTGCAAACTGATCATGTGTCGTCTGATCTTTTCTTGGAGTACAGAGTCTCGATCAGATCCTCTGGTATTTCATTCCCTTCAGCACCAGTCTCTCCAGACAATGATAGTGTACCTATTCATCCACACTATACTCATGATCCCAAAGGGTTCAGACCCATCTGCCTTATTTTGTATCAATACCCAAACCAGCCATGATCGTTTTCTAAATAATTGTAATACCGACATTAAACCTGCGAAGTTCATTCGAATTTGTCTTTTATGTGTATATTTCTAATATAGGTTTCACAAATTATACTTCTGTAGACTGTATGTTTTGCTTATAAAACATTCTTGTGTCACCCTAGTAACATCTGAATGTGATGTCTCACTGTAGGCCTGGCCGTGTCTGATCATGGATGTCTAACAACGTTGATATGGACCAATATATGTCTAACCCCCGCTTTTAGTGATGCAGATTTGCCGTTTGATGCTCCAGAATTTCAATATTTGACAAGTGCCTGGCCACACGCGACGTTCAGTCGTATTACCAGCTGGATCACAGCCTTGATCACATTGGAGAGATGTCTGTGTATTACAGTACCTTTAAAGGTGACTATGTTTGTGTTTTACAGTAACGTTAAGGATGACTAATATATGTAGTGTACAGTAATCGTAAAGACAACGAATGTCTGCCTTTACAGTACTTTTAGCTGTGACCAATGTCTTCGTACTTGGGACATTTCGTATGTCTATACCCTGCTAAATTCGGTAAACACAACAAGAGTACAGAGAGAAATAAGGCTTCAACGTTAAAGGGTACTCGAGGAGGCCGCACCTATGTTTTCTTAAAGTAACATAAAACCACCATTCCCCCTACTCCTCTGGAAATTGACACGCCAAAGTCGTCAACTGGCTCCCCCGCATTCCCAGTACTTCGCTAGCTGACACCTGCGAGCTGAAGGGATGGTCATGCCATACAAAAAGAAATCACTTAGGATGATTCTGATTGGCGTAAACAAAGGAATTGATGTGGGTGTATTTAAATGAGGCAAAATGGGATGGATATGCCCCAGGATTGTAAATTGTAGGGACAGTAAACCAAATGCATTTCTAGGAACCACCTGTGTTTTTCTTTACGCTATAAAATGTGTTTTTATTGACTGAGATTAGAGTACTCTTTTTTAATAATAATCTGTTATATTAATAGACAATATTATAAGAGGAATGTGAACCTTAGGTAGAGCTCTTGTTCTTTATGATAATAGAAGTGGAGATTGAAATCTAGAACTTACCCAGAAGATATCAATGAATCTGTTTTGACTTGGAGAATTTCAATGAATATGTTTCTTTGTTCAGTTCCTATATCTTATGAGGGATGAACTTCTCACTTTCTATTCATTTGAAATCTTGACAGGTAACTTATCATTTGTAAAAGAACTATAATGATACTTTTCTGAGATACCATTTCTGAACTTTTTATGGATGATATTTTCCAGAATTATCATTCGTGCTCTCTTTACACACACACACACACACACACACACACACACACACACACACACACACACACACACACACACACACACACACACACGCACGCACACACGCACGCACGCACGCACGCACGCAGGAATATATATTATATATATATATATATATATATATATATATATATATTATATATATATATATATGACAAAGAGAATACAGTTCTTTGTGTATGCATTTCTGTTTGGGGTTATTAATAATGATGTTCTCTATAAATATAAATATGTGACATGCATGTGATATAATGTTATGCCATCATTTATCATGGAAAAGTGAGGCAATGCTAGGACTGTGTGTTGGTGTCATTCTGCTGTTACCCAACCAGAGAATCGAGGCGATGGGACATTGAGAAAACGAGGATGATCCACTGGCACAGCACCAGGGTGAAGGAGAAATATCCTGTGATATGAGAGGTGAAGAGTCACATCGGATTGTTGGAGGATGGTACCCACCAGGGAAAAGTTGGATTAGCCTGCTCCTATGTACTAATCCCTTCACATTCCCTCCATATATATTTCTCTCTCTCTCTCTCTCTCTCTCTCTCTCTCTCTCTCTCTCTCTCTCTCTCTCTCTCTCTCTCTCTCTCTCTCTCTCTCTCCTTTTTTTCGTTTTCACACCCTTCCCCTGTTTCCCCCTATTAGTATGACTATATGTTGTGGTAATTATTCTTAACAGTAAGAGGGGTCTTCTTGGCTTAACCATGGGATATATCTGAACTGTGAATAATGTCGTCAGGAGGGTCAAGGTCCTCAATACTAGATCAGGAGATTGCCTTGATGCTATTGAAAGAGCGTATATCCGTGTATCATCATTTTACGCCTTCTATGGTAGAATTCACATTAACATGATGGACCACAACACGTACCCTTTGAATTCCCGCTAATTTAGGATGGCCAAACAAACAAACAAACAAACAAACCCTGTCCTGACCGCAGTAGTAATATAATTTTCACGGACTCATCTATATACCTTCCTGAACAGTATTAATATAGAATGTGTTATAACTTTAGAGTCTGTTGAATTTAGTCAGTGCGATGGTGTATTAAACTTGGTAGTCGTGTAATCTCGATGAGGAATACATGAACATTATACATTAGATCGTGTTATGGACGTTTTTAGGCTTCTTATTGTTATGATGAACTTTTTTGGACTTTCTGAATGAGTTCCGGTGGTGAATTGTCAAAAGACTTGTGCTAATTAAGTCATCACATTCAATGAACTTCACAACAGTTATTTATTAGGATAGATAATTAGTGTTCTTATTGTGTTTTATTGATGTGTCATTTTGTGAAATTGACGTGACATTTGAACAGTGCCCCCCCCCCCCCCCCCCCCCTCCCCCCATGTTATCCCATTATACCATGATAATTTATGGCGGAGAATTGTTTAATTTCTTGTCATTTTCTCTATGTATTTAAGTTTGAGTTAAATTCTTCAACACTTAACATACCCTTTGGAGAGTAGAGTGTGGCTGAGTGACAACACGCTTCAGATTTGCTAGAGTGAAATTTCCCATCAGCTGAATGCGGTGACCTCTCAGTGCTCTCCTTGGCCTCTGTTAGGAAACCCTACCTTATGATCTATCTCCACACCTAGGGAGTCTTATGCTATTTCAGGTTTTCTCATAACAGTTGGCTATTAGGATTTGGGGATTCATCTCTCCATTCCTATTTTAAAATACCACAGTATTACAGGGCATTTAACAGTGACTAATTTCTGTGTTTCGGTCTCCGTCGGCAAAGGTGTTACGGACGCGATTCATAATTCCGCTTACCTGCGTTCGAAACACAGCTGCAACCGATTTGGCAGCAGACTGTGTCACGCTGGGTTTTAACGTGATAGTATGGGAGCCGGTCGTTCATAAATCAATGGCAAACTACTGAACGTAAACTTGCTAAGACATCAACAACAGCAGCTCTGGTGTTGACGGCGATGTCCTGTAAATAGGATATGCAACCAAAAAAAATCTGTGCATTAAATACCGGAAAGATGACTAATGTTTGTGTATTTTTATTTTGCATATCATATTTACAGGACATTGCAGACAACACCAGCATTTTTCAGCTGCTGTTGATGACTGGGCACGTGTTTTACTTTCAGAAGTTTGTCCATTGCTTTCTGATCGACCGGCTCACATATCTCCGTAAGAAATAAACGCTGCGCGATCCGCTGCTAAATCTCAGCGCAGCTGTGTTTCGTACGTGAATATACGGGATTACGAACGGCGTCTTTAACCCCTTTGCCAGGTAGACCGGCTTGTGTTTTACAGAGTGTTTGTGTATATCAGCACCGTTAATATTGACTAACGTCTGTGTTGTGCAGTACTGTTAAAGTTAACTGATATATGTATATAACAATATTCTTAATTGTCACTAATTTCTATTTTGCACTGTACCCTAAAAGGTGGCTAATGTATGTGTACTAAATACCTATACAGGTGACTAATCTATGCGTATTACAGTTACCTTAAAGGCCAGAGATGTTTATGGGTTACAGTACAATTAAATATAAGAGATGTCTGTATATTAGATGGAGTATGTACATACACAACTGCTGTCCACCTCTAGAGACGTTTTGGGTTCATGGTGCTAGCCCCGTATTTTATGAAAGACGTGATCAGTATCCCGACGGCAATCTTTAATTTCCAAAAACATTATATGGTGTCCATTAAAAAGAAAATGAATTGCTCAATGGGGAATTCAACAAACGATCACCGGATTGGCCAAAAAAAAAAACACTAACAACATGCTAGGCACTGCACTATTGTGGTGACATTTTGTATATTGTATTAAGAGAGATACAGGATATTAAACGAAATCTACAAAGGTGAGAATTACACTTACGCAAAATCAACACCTGTGAAACGATATGCGTGGCGAGATCTGCCAACTTAACTATCCGAGACCGAAAAGAAAATAATGTTATCAGACAGACAATGGGATTAGCATCCCTTGCCACGTATATTAAAGACAGAACCTCAAATGGTCTCGCCATTTCGTTAGAGTCAACTACCAGCACTTACTCTACATCAAAGAACATCTGCAACGAAAGCAAGAGGACGCCAGAGGACAAAATGGATTAATGATATTCAAGACGAACATTCACACAGAATGACACCATCCACTGCCACACATGGGCACTGGAGCGCCTACTATTCCTCCACTCCATGCTTGACAACAAATGTGGAAGATGCTGATGGTGGTGATGCAAAGGTGTATTATGTCTGTGTATTAATGCATTTTTCTTTAAAAGCACATATCCAATATCTATGACTCTTCACCAATCCATACCTTATTGTCCTGCATTCGCATCTCTACAAAAGAACAGTCTGCTCACAACTTTGCATTAATGTGAGGGTACTACGTTAGTGCGAAAGCTCACCTACTTAGCCGTCCAATTGAAAGATATACATGGAATGATATGTATTGATAAGTATATGTATATGAATGGGTAATTATAAATATGTTCAACGGTGATAATTTATTTAATTTAAATGTGAAATAAATATCTAGGATTTAGCCATTTACATAAAGAACCACACTTTTTCGATAACTAAAATTGAACAAGATTTATTACTTTATACAATAATATTTAATAGTTAACCATGTCATGTATGCTTATAATATAAATAACTTAATTTGTTGCCTCTTTATTGTTTATATGTAACATTTACTCAAAAGTAATAATATTCAGACTCATTTTACCATTTTTTTTTCAAAGGTAAAAGAACTCGTCACTTCAAAACGTGTATTGGTGATCATTGTCGTCGTGTACATTATTCTCGTATTCGGCCATGGCCCCGATGTACATGGTCAACAGACTGGATTGGAAATATTTCCCTGACAGGAACAAAACTCTGATCGGGCTTGTTGTTACAGAATGACAGGGCGAGTGTTGAGACAGCTTCTTTTGCCATCAACAACGTCTTCATTCCTAACGCTGCCTTTATGATCATCATTGTCTCAACCATAACACTGGTCGCTAGTCTACGTAAACACAGACAATGGCGAGAGACATCCACAGGGCAGATCAGTGATGGTAATTTTAATCGTGACCAAAGAGTAGCCAAAATGGTTGTGATGATCGCAATACTGTCTTTATCTTGCTTTGCTCCTTTCAGTATCATTGTTATTGGCGTGCTGTTAGAGCCTGAATTGTCTGCTTTTGGCAAATATCAAAATACTATTATTGTGTTAATTGGAAGTGGTATGATTCTGGAGTCGGTCAACTCGTCAGTGAATATTTTCATTTACTATCACATGAGCAGTAGATACAGAGCTGTGTTTCGTCACTTGTTTCGTAACTTCAATATTGACAAGATCACTGCTGACGCATTGAGCAGATAATTGAACCATTTCGACCCGTGTTAACGTTATTTATGTTTAATCGTTGCAATTCGATGAGTGTAAACGAAGTGCACTTTACAAATGATAGAATAAACACATACACATAATAACGAGAAGTGGATTCATAAAAATATTCTCAGAGTAATATCCTAATATGTGTTTCTATTACTTACATTATGTGGTCTCTTAATGAGAAAATGAGCATATTTGAGAGGATTTTATCAACCGGATTATCACTTCAGAGGAAATCTACACCCATGTAACCAATGTTGTTTGCACAGAGATCTTTTACGTCGTTTTTGTTTTGCTTTGTACTGATAATTAATGTTTTCTTTCTCTTTAGAAGCGTTAAATACAGTAACATGGTTGTGTTAACAAATGGAAACTAATAATGTAAACACAGAAGACACCAAACAATATGTTGCACTGATTTCGTGCCTGGCATGTTCCACTGCCTCTCGTCAGGTGCATACTGTAGAGTTATATATCATATGACGTGAGTAAATCAATAATACTTAAACGAAAACAATTAAAACACATAGTCACAGGTATTGTTCCGAACAACAAATTCACGGCAATTTCAAATTTAGAACGAACTCTCTGTTTACTCAAAACCCGTTGGAACCACCTGATTGCCAACGCCGCACTATTTTTGAGCAATCGTTTATAGTTCGTCGAATGCAGCACAGACATTTCTCAGTTTGAAATTACGATGGGGATAACAAATGTTCCACATTTGAACAATATCTGAGAATAACAAATGTTCCACATTTGGACAATACCCATTTAAGTACTTCTCCGTCAATCCCCCCCCCCCCCCCAATAAAAAAAACAAAACATATTTGTATTCTTTCAATTACGATTTCAAGATGTTTTGTTTTTAAGTAAAACTAAACACGTGACTTTAATTTAACACAGTGTTATCACTTTAAATAACGAAGACACAAACAATAGATTGCACGATTTATTACCTAGAACATCTCGGTGCATCTCGTCAGGTACATACTGCTGAATTCATAAAATGAAATAAAATAACTAGATAAATCCTTCGATGTTGGCCATGTGATTTTAGTGGTGTCGGTTCGTAGCTCAACTCAAATCAGCTTAAAATTATCAACTTAAACTTAAAGTTGAAGTGGCCATGTGATTGATAGTGACAGTGCCTTTCGCGTGTTGCTTAACACAAAATACCCGCTTGTTAAAGTTTGCAGAAGCCATACTGATTAATCTCCACAAGCCAGTTTTGTGCAAACAGAAAGACATGTTAGTCAGTTTAATATTACCGTGGTAGACAACTGACATTACTGTGTGAACATGTGTATATTTCAGCTTGAAGGATTTATCTAGTTAATTCACTTTATGTTGTGTGAATTCTGCAGTATGTACCTGACGAGATGCAGTGAAATATGCCAGGCAATAAATCGTGTAATCTATTGCTTGTGTCTTCGTTATTTAAATTCACTACTGGAAAACATTGTTTTGAAGTTATTCACTTTGTATAGAAGCTGACACCAGTGACCTACCTATTCCTTAAGCTGTCACAACAAGACAAACTGTGTGAGCGTTTGTCCCTCGGTGAGCAAGACGACTGGGATTTGTTCTGATGTTTATCATTGAAGTAACTCAACTTGTCATCTCGTATAATACAGTGGCTCAGTGACATTGTTATCCACCTTTACTTTTCAGGTTCGACACAGGTTGCGTGCCCAGGAAGGACCGGCACTCATATTATTGTATGAAAACTAACCCAAGGCAGTCTGCTTACAAATAACCCGTAGCTATGTTTTGAACGCAGTATTCAGGAAGAACGAAATACCACAGTGTAATATACGATTAAATGGGAATATTCTTCAACAAGTGAATAGGTACAATTATCTCGGAACAGTCATAACATCTGATGGGAGATGCCTTGAAGAGATTAGAACAAGAATCGCCATGGCAAAAGTAGCCTTTAGCAAGATGAAAAACATACTGACCAATAAAAAGATGTCAATTGAAACGAGAAAAAGAGTGTTGAGATGCTACATAGAACCTGTACTTTTATATGGATGTGAAGCTTGGACAATGAGCAGCCAGGCTGAAAAACATCTGATGGCTGTAGAAATGTGGTTTCTGAGGAAAATGCAAAGAATACCATGGACAGCCAGAAAGACCAATGAACAAGTCCTTCAAGAAACAAATGAAGATCGTAAACTGTTCAGAGACATTAGACGTAGACAGTCACAATTTTTTGGGCATGTTATGAGAAGAAATGATTTGAAGAACTTGGTGACAACTGTAAGATCGAGGGGAACAGACCAAGGGGAAGACTTAGAAACAAGTATCTGGATGGCTTAGCCTTGTGGCATGGTCGAGACAGAAACACGGAACTGATCCACGACTCTGTTGATCGAGTGAGATGGCAGAACATGACCGCCCACGCTTACCGGCATGGCACATGATGGATGGATGTATTCGGGATTAGGAATAGCATTCGTAACCTCTTCACCACAGAACTATTATATTATATTCAAAAATAAGAATGAGACAAACAGTTTTCTTTGGTCATGTGATGAGAAGAGAGACACCGAAGAACATCGTGACGACTGCAAAGATCAAGGGAAAGAGACGGAGGGGTAGACCAAGAGACATAATGCTGGATGGACTGAGACGGTGGTATGTGGGAAATACCATCAGCAAAGTTGATCCAGAACACCAAAGACCGAGATCTATGGAGAGACATGAACCCCCACACCAGCTGGCAAGGCACGTGATGATGAGTATGATTCAGTGCATCGTGGCGCAGTGTTTTGCACTAAAAAGAACATGTAAAGTATTGTTGTCATCCAATGACCACAAAGTGACCACAAAACATTAAATCAAATTAGACATAACTATATTAACAGTGAAGTTGGAGCATCTCTACACAAAGTAATATGTTGTTTAGTGACCCAGAAATAGATAGACGTCAACGGAGACGAAGGGAGGCGACAGAGGGTTGTGGCGGGGGATGAAGCTGGCTCACAACGACCACACGTGCTAAGGGACAAGCACAGTCTTCACGGGCTCTCCTCACCGAGGGAGGGAGGGCTTGATAGTGGACATGGTAACAGCGAAAAGAAAAGCATAACAACAGGGATAACAATTGTGACCAAACGTCTCCACGGCAGGGGAAAGACGCCCGGAGTCATGACCCGGACGGGACCGCCCCCAGAGAGTTTTAAGAGCGTAAAGGTCCGAATTACTTGGGAAAGGGGGTATACTTCTGACGATCAGAAGCCCCCTGTTGTGTTTTCTCCGTGGCGGAGTTTTTACGATTAACTTATGGCTAGTCCATCAGACATGCCCGGAGAGACGGGCGGGCAGCTGGGAAGACAGCACGCTGCTGTAGCGCAGTGGTGAAACTGGCTCTACCGGTGAAACGGTGGAGCTGACAGCGGACCTGGCTGATAACCCCTAACGCTGTATAAATAAGCCTATTTCGTCACAAAGTAAGGAAAGATACCCCCATGATCCTGTGAAAGTGGGGGAGCATGAAGCAGCCACTGAAGACCACACGGAGACGACACTGACCGTCCAACCGACCATGATTTCAGCCCACCAACCGGGCTGGCCATGTGTGGATAGTAAAATCTTCAACTCCTTCCGGGGAATGAGAATTCACGTTGGTCGAAAGAAGTGTGAGAGTGCGTCACAGGAGGCACGGCAATGCTCCTGGGAACAGGATAAGACACAAGAGGACCTCAGCAAGGGAAAATCCCACAGAGAACGCCAAAGTTCTGTAGCTGAGAAGACTCAAGTCCAGGTCACCTGTGACGTACCCGAGCAACCTTCCGAAAGTCCCAGGGTGAAGACCAAGTTCCCTAATGCCATCAGGAAGGCAGAGTTGGCATTATTAGATGATACAGTTATCCCGTGTTTTAGAAGAAGAGCAAAAACACAAATCCCCTGAGGAGAAATTGATTAAGTTTGAAGAGGTTGTCTACCTCCAGTCGCTGATTCAGTTTGGTTGCAGCGAGAGGAGGGAAGCAGCTATGCCGCAGAAGACCAGGTGGCAGAGACTGCTGGAGGAAGTTAGTTAACAGAAGAATGACGCTCGGAAACGGTGGAAAACGGCGGGAGGTCATGAGAAAAACGGCTTGCGGTATGCGTGGCAGCATCTGAAAGCTATGCATAATGCCCTAACTCGAACCGAAAGGTTCTGCAGAAACAGGTGGAAAACCCGGAAGGAACGTGAGAGGTTCTTCCGGGAACCATAAAAGTTTGCACCGGACTTGTTTGAGCAGCAGCCATCCGACAGCCTCAATATCAGCAAAGACGAGTTGGAGAACTACCTCGTGACGACGTACTCCGATGACCAACGGAACGTCCCACTTGGAGAGATCGAAGGGATCAAATGCCCCGTAGAACCAACGGTGGAGTTCAATGTCAGGCCTCCGATGTGGAGCGAGGTAGTTGTGGTAGTGAAGAAAGCGAGAGGTAATTCGGCACCGGGGCCCAACGGCATTGCAAGTGGGTATTGCCATGGGATGTACGATTTCGACGATATTATTTGTCATGGCCATGCAGGTCATCCTGCATGCGGCATCCGGCTACGCACACGGTCCGAAACTCAGCGAATGGAAGAACGCTCCGCCGCTGAAGGCCTTCATGGACGATACGGCAATCCTGACACCGAAGGAGATTGGTGCCCGCAGCATTCTCTTCAGACTGGACGATCTGATTCTCTGGATGCAGGATGAGCTTCAAACCTAAGCAATCGAGAAGCCTGTCGATCGTGAAGGAAAAGGCGGTGGAAAGGGTGTTCCTGGTGGCTGGACAAGCGATTCCCAGGTTGATAGCGGAACCCGTGAAGAGTATCAGTCGTGTGTACGACTCAACTCTAACGGACAGGAACGCGGTTGTAGAGATACAAGCAATGCTGACGAACCTGTCTGGGTACCATCGACAAAACCAGGCTGATAGGCAAATTCAAAATCTGGTGCCTCCAATTCATGCCTATTCCGAAACTCCTGTGGCCGCTGCTGATATATGATATTGGCACGTACACAGTGAGCACCATGTAGAGGGAGATAGGCAGCTATATACGAAAGTGGCTTGGAGTACCATCATGTCTCACGACTGTCGCATTGTATTGCAAGCAGAGTAAGCTCGTCCACCCGTTCCAGAGTCTCCAGATATAACGGTTAGTGCCTCAATTCCCGCCTTGAAAACGGGTAGGAAGTGGAAGGCCGATGGAGATTTCCTTCGTTCGAGAAGGGCTCAAAGAAGGCAAAGCTGACGATTTGCCGCTTGCTACCATTTTCAATGGTGCGAGGGACTGGGAACTGACCGTAGAACTGAAGGGCCGTGGCAGGTACCCTGAGGTGATCCGACAGTGTGGACATCGTACTTAGCTACTCGTCCTCCAAGCAGCTAACGCTGATTGAGCTGACCGTCCCTTACGAGTCCAATATTGAGGAGCAGCATCTGTACAAATTGAAGAAGTACGAGGACATGGTCGCAAGTCTTAAGCTGGAGAAGTACACCGTCAGGCTATTCGCCGTTAAGGTAGGCTCCAGAGGCCTAGTCTCCCATTCCGTGTCTGATGTGCTGAAGCAAATGGGCATTAGGGGGCAAGGAAGAACTCAGGCCCAGAAACAATTGCGTGAGGCGGCCGAAAAGGCCTCGTGATGGCTATGGAACTGTCGAAACCTAGAGTGGAATGAGTCTCGAAACTATTATGGCCAGTAGCGGTAACTGCAGTACCAACAATCTCTCAACCAAAGACCACTAACTGTCAACGTCTTGTGTTAGTTCTTTAGCCTTTCCTCCGAGTGTGAGTGGTGAATCTGAGAGCAGTCAAATCATGTAAATGTGGCCGAAGTCCAACTCCATAACATAGCGATAATTGGTTGTATATCGCACTCAGTCTGCGTCAGAGACCAAGAGGTGGGTCCAAAAACAGAAAGGAAGAACCGGCTTCCTAGCAGAGTGCGGCGCCGTGAACGTGGCACGAGGAAGGAACACGGCAACGGAGACGAAGGGAGGTGACAGAGGCCGTGGTGGGGTATGAAGCTGGCTTCCCACGACCACACGTGCTAAGAGGCAAGCACAGTCTGCACGGGCCCTCCTCACTGAGGGAGGGAAGGCTTGAGAGTGGACAAGGTAACAGCGAAGGTACAAGCGTAACAACAGGGATTCAATTGTTACCACATTTTTCCACGGCAGAGGTAAGACGCCCGGAGTCATGACCCGGACGGGACCACCCCCAGAGAGTATTAAGAGCATATAGGTCCGAAATACTTGGGGAAGGGGGTGTCCTTCTGACGATCAGAAGCCCCCTGCCGTGTTTGCTCCGCAGCAGAGTTTTTACGATTATTCAGGTGTTGTCATAGCTCAAGGCACTTGCTGGATTCTATGAAGTTGATGAAATCAATCACTGGCTAATTAATTATCCACACGTCAGAGAATAATAACTGATAATTTGGAAAATTTCTCAAAACGTGTTTGGTACTTGCTGTGCTAAATTCTCTGTTTAAACATTCATTGTTGAAATATCAGAGATACTCCTATTAGATTGTTGGTATATTGTTGCACTAGACAACGTTGATTTCCACACACACACACACACACACACACACACACACACACACACACACACACACACACACACACACACACACACACACACACACACACACACACACACACCACACACACACACACACACACACACACACACACACACACACACACACACACACCACACACACACACACACACACACACACACACACACACACACACACACACACACACACACACACACACACACACACACACCACACACACACACACACACACACACACACACACACACACACACACACACACACACACACACACACACACACACACACACACACACACACACACACACACACACACACACACACACACACACACACACACACACACACACACACACACACACACACACACACACACACACACACACACACACACACACACACACACACACACACACACACACACACACACACACACACACACACACACACACACACACACACACACACACACACACACACACACACACACACACACACACACACACACACACACACACACACACACACACACACACACACACACACACACAAGCACACACACACACAAGCACACACACACACAAGCACACACACACACACAAGCACACACACACCCACGCACGCACACACACACACACACGCATACACACACACACACACATATATATATATATATATATATATATATATATATATATATATATATATATATATATATATATATATATATATATATATATATATATATCTTATATATAAAAAAGGATCGTCTGTATGTATCTATGTATGTCCTTTATGTGTTCGCGAACGGCCCATCCGATTGAGATGAAATTTTCTACACGCCTTCCTTTCATTCCAGAGCTGCCAACTGTGATATTTTGTTAGTGTGAAATCGCCTGCTTACTCAGTATTATTTCATTTTTCATTATAATTTCATATATTTCAGGGGACCTAACTCCGTAAAAGTTATTTCAAGGGGCATAACTTTTCTGTATAACTTATAGTCATATTGTGGCATCGTTTTCAAAGATTTATAAACTCTGTGTCCATAGTTATGTACCGGCATATGAGTTATAATAAATAATGATACAATCTGTAAGGCATTTTCAAAGTTTTCATAAAAATAATGCACAATGCATAACATTGTAACTCATCTTTATTTGCTTAAGAAGTTACTGTAGTCATGCAGGTGATTAGAAAGCGTTTTCATTAAAAATAATGGATGGTGTGTGGAAGGACATTCTTTTAAGTTACTTTTTTTGTTGTATGAATTTAATGAGAACTTATATGACTACTTATATGAATTAAATGAGATGCTCCCCACCAGGGACTGGGCGAAGCCGGACAGGGTCAGGCAGACAGATAGACAGACAGACAGACAGACAGACAGACAGACAGATAGTCGGGAACGGGAACTTATATGACTACTTATATGAATTAAATGAGATGCTCCACACCAGGAGCTGGGCAATGCCGGGCCGGGTCAGACAGACAGACAGACAGACAGACAGACAGAGACAGACAGACAGTCGGTAACGGGAACGAGAACTTATATGACTACTTATATGAATTAAATGAGATGCTCCCCACCAGGGACTGGGCGAAGCCGGGCCGGGTCAGATAGATAGACAGACCCACCTTTTCGCTGCAGTTGTCTACTCCTCCTTTTCCTTCTTCTGCTGATGCTGCTGCCGCCGCTCCATTTACCCAAGTTAATTGTTGGGGGAAGATGTAAAGATCTTTCAAGTGCTCTTTCTAATGCTTTTTGTAAGTTGGTCTTCGTTTATCTAAGGTTGTTCTAACTGCAACCAATAAATGATTAGACAGACAGGCAGACAGACAGACAGACAGACAGACAGACAGACAGAGAGGGAGGGACGGACAGACAGACAGACAGACAGACAGACAGACAGTCGGGAACGGGAACTTATATGACTACTTATATGAATTAAATGAGATGCTCGCCATCAGGGGATGGGCGAAGCCGGACCGGATCAGACAGACAGACAGACAGACAGACAGACAGACAGACAGACAGACAGACAGACAGTCGGTAACGGGAACGAGAACTTATATGACTACTTATATGAATTAAATGAGATGCTCCCCACCAGGGACTGGGCGAAGCCGGGCCGGGTCAGCTAGTATATATATATATATATATATATATATATATATATATATATATATATATATATATATATATATATATATATATATATATATATATATATATATATATATATATATATATGGTAAACCACCATTATGTAAGCAACATGCCATGACAGTCTCTTTAACACTACCATAGTCACATTGAGGCATATGTCAATGCACTTTGTGTGTGTGTGTGTTTTTTTTTTTTCGGTTGTAACTATTCATTAAGCTATTTCAATATCTGTTGAACTTTTCCCTTGTAGCATACACATGGAGTGATACAGCGAAATATATCAGGCAATAAATTTTGCTATATATTTTGTGTCTTCATTTTTAAAATAGTGTCTGTTAATTAAGAACGATGATAACCATTCATTTCACCTAGTGTAGTGTAAAGTATGGAGCCGTCAGTTCTAAGATGGCTGGTAGGGTCTATTTTGGCTCGAAATGTTCTTTGACAATGTGGGCAAAAAATGTTTGACGGGTGAGGATCTTCTGCAGTGGTTTTTCTGTCCAGCCTTTCTTTCACAGCTCTTGCTGTCCTGCTTGTTTCACAAGTGACTACACACTTGCATAATGATGTGCGCCACGAATTTCGGTCTTTAGCAACAGATTCCCAAGAGTCGTGATGTATTCCACACGCTTTTAGTGAGATCTTCAGAGTGTCTTTAAAGCGTTTCCTCTGGGCGCATTGGGAGTGTTTACCACAGCACAGCTAGCCGTAAAAATTCGTTTAGGGAGCCTGTGATCTGACATTTCGAGTCAGGTGACCAGCCCAGCGAATCTGATTCTTCATTAGTAGTGTGGATACTGGGCATGGACGCGCTTTCTAATACTTCAGTGTCTGGGATCTTGTCTTTCCATTTAATCCACAATAGCTTCTTAAGGCAGACTATGTGGTAGTGATTTAATTTCGTGACGTATCGCTCGTAAACAGTTCAAGTTTCACAAGAATATAGCAGTGTGGATAATGCAACTGCTTTGTAGACATTCAGCATTGCTTGCAGGCTTATTCCACTTCTGTCCCACACAGTTTTGTACAGTCTGAAAAGGCCGCGCTGTCCTTGGAGATTCTTGCATTCACTTCGACATCGTTTGTGGCAGCTTGTGACACAGTGCTGCCAAAATAGGTAAGATAAATGAAGTTGCATGAAGATTGACTTACGCGATGAATTTGAATAAAGTGAGGAAGAGCTGCGCAATTCGTCGGCAACTCTCTCTAGCCTGAGTTCATAATAATACATTATTAACGTGTAGAGGTCGAAGTTTGAAAGAACTAATGCATTAATGGACATGTCATATAACATCATCAGCATGTGCCATGCCAATAAGCGTGGGCGGTCATGTTTCGCAACCTTACACGATCATCAGAGTCGTGGATCAGCTCTGTGTTTGTATCTTGACCATACAAAGTGGCAAGCCATCCGGGTATTTACTTCTCTGCCTTCCCTTTGTTCTCTTCCCTTCAATCTTGCCAGTTGTCACCAAGTTCTCCAATTTATTTCTTCTTATAAATTTTCCCGAAAATTGTGACTATGTCTAATTTATATAATTAGTTTACGGTTTTCATGTGCTTCTGGTAGGACTTGGTAATTAGTTTTTCTTTCTTTCCTTGGTATTCTTTGCACATCCTCCAGAAACCACATTTCCTCAAGCCATTATATGTTTTTCAGCTTGCCAGCTCATTGTCCACACTTCACATCCATACAAAAGAACAAGTTCTATGTAGCACTACAACACTCTTTTTCACGTTGCAAATGACATCGTTTTATTGTTCAGTATGTTTTCAATCTGGCAAAGGGCTACCTTCGCCCTATAGCCCAAGCACTTACAATTCCTTGTAATACAAACTTACTGAGGTTGTAACATATACACAACATGTCATTTAAAATAGGCAACATGATGAATGCCACACAATATAATAATCTAGAATATTATTTATTGAATTTTAAGAATTATGATCTCCTAAGGAATCCACGCATTGATTATATGACTCACTGCGTTAAACCTCTGGTAACAGAATGCATATTAAGATAGACCACCTTAGAAAATTGCATGGGAAATTAAGCAAATATATATATATATATATCATAAAATGAAGGAAACAATATTGGTAATGACTTTTGCAAAATAAGTTACTAATAAGTGCAGTAACCTATTAAAAAGCTTTAAATATACTGACAGGAGAGAAGATGGATATTCTCCATTCTCTGCGTCCGTTTTGGACGTAATTGAATTGTGCCTGTTTACAGCAGGGCCCGCGATATTTGCACCTTTCGGCAGACTCATCCGATTTCTTTAGGCATTTGTTGACCTGGTTAACATTCCTAGGATCCCCCATATTACTATCACATTTGTTGCCCGGAATAACCTTCCCGGGATCTCCCATATCACATTTGTCTGGGAAAATGTTGCATCTTCTTTCTAGGACGTTGCGATAATCCCCAACACCAGATTGATTTTCTATGCAGTGTCATCACGTCCAGTAGTGTATCATTGCTTTCTGAAAGAGAAGTTTAAGTTAACAATTTACTGGGCGGTGTGGGGATTGGACCCCTACCTCGCCGTCAGGGCAACGGAAGTTTACACACAAGCACATTAAACCCCGCGGCCACACAGGCCTCTAGTTGTCTGAAATACATGCGTATTTAATGTGTAATACATAGTTTAATGTAACCTAGAGGTAGGCATGCATCACAATGTTTCAGCTTTCTCATATGCCTGTGCCAACTTTGGGCTCAATATCAACTTTGAGAAGATTGTAATTATGTATCAGCCATCTGCAGGGATTAATCACACCTGTGCCGAATATCAAAGTGAATGGTCATAGACTAAGTGTTGTGGACAAATTCACCTATCATTGGCAGCACTGTGTCACAAGCTGCCATAATTGATGACGAAGTGAATGCAAGAATCTCCAAGGCCAGCGTGGCCTTTGGCCGCAATCCCGCATACCGCGTTCGAAACACAGCTGCGGCGATGTGACAACAGACCGCCTTGCGTCTTTTTAAATGACATGGTATGGGTGCCGGTCGTTCAGAAAGCAATGGCAAATTACAGAACGTAAACTTGCCCAGGAATCACGAACAGCCAACAAAAAATATGCTCTAAGTTTATTGCAACGGCCTGTAGAGAACATGCAACAAATGTTTTTATGAAGAAAAATACCTGAATCTCGGCGAAAGGTTGGTAAAAATGGATTAAGATGTATACATTCTTGGATAGTACACCAGCAAACACCAACTATATGCCTGGCATGTGATACCACAACATCCAGCTTAAGAATGGAAGTGGAGGCAGTCACTGCGGCTCTCCGCTGGATGGAGAATACGACACACACACACACACATCGTGATTGTAACTGACTCAGAAAGGATGCTGACGAGGGTGAGGACGGGCAGACATCGTGCGGAGTGGCTTGATTCGCTTCGGAGGTCACGGGTGACAAGCATCGCCTGGATCTTTTCTCCGGGGCATGCCGGTGTGCTGGGAAATGAACAGGCGGACAGATTGGCTGGCTCTGCAGAACTTGGTGGAGTATTGATACATGACAAGGCAGACATGGTTGCGGCCTTGTGGGAGCACGTGCACACCTCGGAGGAGCAAATGGATTACCATGGTCTGGCAAGAATGAGACAACGAGGAGTGACGAAGGGATCTGGCCGACGCTCAACGCTCAAAGGAAAGGCGAGACGGACTTATAATCAGATTGCTACTGGTACTATTAGTGTTGGAACTCTTCGCTGGCTGCTGAGGATGGGGACGGAGCACTTATGGGAATGCCCCGAATGCTGTGATGTCGATTCCTAAATCAATCAATCAATCAATCAATCAATCAATCAATCAATCGGTTCAAAGGATTCATTACGCTACTTCAATACACGTTGGACCCCCCCTCCCCCCTCACCCCTGTAGTCTACAGAAATTGTGAGCTACGCCACTCTTTTACAACAGATCATTACATTATGAAGTCTCTACCTAAGAAAATTAATCGACAACAACAATGGTTTGCGTTACATTGATATTATGTATGATCAGATGAGGGCGCTATATAGATAGTGTTTAAACTGCAGGCCAGGGTTAACATATACTACAGCCAGATTCAAAAACGACCGTGTATCCACCGAGATAAATGGACACCTCTGCAGCTCACTTGTCCTGACAGTCAGAAATGGCAGTCAAAGGCTGAGGTAACAAAACTCCACGTGGATGTGGAAGTCAAGAGAAAACCACCACATTATCTTCCCAAGACTTCATGACAAAACACATTTCAATGGCAGTAAACGACGTCAATGGCTGCCTTATGATATCCTCGTCTGGTAGGAACAATCATGAGCAACAGGTGACACCAGATCGTCATCCAGACACTGATGGCAATATCATAAGTAAAATAAATATATTTAAAATAGGTACATGGAATGTTAGAACGGTAAATTGGCTTGCAAAGTTGGACAATGTTATTAGTGAAATGGAAAGCATGAAATTGAATATCCTAGGCATAAGTGAGATAAGATGGAAGGGGTAAGGCAAAATTATAAACGACAAACACAATAATTTATTCTGCAGGGTATATACACCGGAAAATAGTAGGACTAATATTTGATAAACAAACAGCCAAGCCACGTAATGGTTATTGGTGTATTTCAGAGTTATTATGGTCAAAATAAAGGGCAAACCAATAGATAGTGTTCAAGTATACGCCCCAACAACAAGCAGTAGTGATGAAGAAAAACAACATATTTACGATGAAGTAGAAATGGCGATACCTCAAATTAAATCACAAGGTAGAAAATTAATACTACGTGATTTTAATGCAAAAGTTGGAAAGGGAAAATGAAGGATGTAGTGTTGAACTATGGTTTAGGTACACAAAAATGATCTCTTCTCCCTTTATGGCGAAGTAATAATGAAAGAGATCAAAGAGAAGCCATGAATACTAGTCGGAGGTTATAATATAAACAATATTCGCTATTGTAATGTCGGTTCCTAAATCAATCAATCAATCAATCAATATTCCCTATGCAGATGACACAGGCCGGTCTCCCTGGCGTAGGGGTTAGCGTCTTTATCCTTTATCACGTATACTCTCGTGAGTGACGTGATGTGCGCGAGAATTGGTAGTGGTTCTCGCCACGTCGGTAATTTAGGGGTATGTGAGCCGGTCGCTTAGAAAGCAAAGGCAAACTACTGAGCGTAATCTTGCCTAGTACATCAACAGCAGCTGAAAAATGCTGGTGTTGACTGCAGGGATATGCAACTTAAAAAAAAAAAGATGACACAAATGGCTGATAATGCACAAGATCTACAACAATTGTTGGACATTGTATTAACAGAGAATGCAAAGAAATGACTCTCTTTGTATATAAAGAAAACAGTAACAATGGTGATATCAAAGAAAAAAGTGACACCAGAATGTGAAATATAAATAGAAGGAGAAATTCTTCACTAAGTGGATAGTTTTAAAAACCTAGGGGCATTTATAACATCATGCACAACAGAGATTAGAAGAGAATAGAGCAATCAAAATCTGCACTTCAGAAACTGAAGAATATCTTGTGCAATAAGTCACTATCATTGAATGTAAGAAAGAGAGTGCTGAAGTGCTATATAGAACCAGTTTTGCTGTTTGGCTGTGATTCTTGGAAAGTAAATTAACAAATTAATAAGAAATTGAAAGCAACAGAGATATGGTTCCTGAGACGAATGTTGCGAATTACCTGCACTGCCAAAATAACTAACAACGACTGCCTGAAAGAGGCTAATGAAACTAGAACATTATATACAACAATAAGAAAGAGACAAACAGCTTTCTTTGGTCATGTGATGAGAAGAGAGGCATTGGAGAACATCGTGACAACTGGAAAGATCGAGGGGAAGAGAGGCAGAGGCAGACCAAGAGAAATTATGCTGGATGGAATGGGACGGTGAAATGGAGGATTATCATCAGCAAAGTTGATCCTGAAAACCAAAGACCAAGATCTGTGGAAAGCCACGAACGCATACGTCAGTCGGCATGGCACTTGATGATGATGATGATGATGATGATGAGTATACACCTGGTGTTATACAGCGAAGTATGTCAGGCAATAAAGTATGCTATATACTGTTTGTGTCTTCATTATTAAAAGAGTACATCATTAACGTGTAAAAGTCTTCAGTACTATGCCGTGGATTTTCTCAGTATGATGCAAGTCTTCGAAATGCCGCCCCTTATATGTTTTCATTAAAAATGCCTCCCCCTAGTGAAGCCCCTTTACGGTGCCGCCTGATGCGGCTGCCCCTCTGTGTCATAGCACGGCATGACCCTGAAAGTCTCAGCTTGAAAGAAATCATGTAGTCAAGGATATGTCATATAACACATGCTCTTAAAATTCCATGTAATACAAACTTACTGAGGTTATAGCTTGTACCACATTTTATATAAATAGATAATATATTATTATAAATACAATATAATATAAATATTATAAATAGATTATATATTATTCACTCGGAATTCTGGGGTAAGTATGAACATTTTTTTCAATTTTCATTTTCTCTTCATTGCTTTCATTTTTTCATCTTTTCTTTCTTCTCGTCCTGTCGTCACGTGTTGATGTAGTAACAGGAGATCTCCTTGGCTATATGTTGTGTTTTGTGAATGTGTTTGTTTGCTGATGAAGGCTACTCGCCGCAACGTCCTGTATGTGTCGTAATTCTGTTATGTAAAGTTGCACTACTTTGTGTCATTTTATATTGTTTACATTTTCACAGCTTTACCGCAGTTCCATCAAATTTTATTCATATAAAATAGATAAGAATGACGAGTGCTACAAACTATAATAATCTAGAATATTATTTACCGAATTTCAATTATTAAGAACTCCAAAATATCCCATTAATTGATTATATGTCTTACTCTAAATTGCCTCTGGTAGCAGGATGCATATTAAGGATAGACAACTCTAGTAAAATGTAAGGGGAAAAGCAAATATATAACATAAAATGAGAAGAATGTAGGTCATGACAGTTGTAAGATGAACTACTAATAATTAAAGTCTCTTATCAGAAATCTGTAAATATGATGACAAAAGTGAAGATGGATATCCCAATATGAACATCGCATTTGTCTGAACAAATGGTGCATGTTCTTTCCAGGACGTTGCGATTAACTCCATCCCCATGTTGATTTTCTGTGTAGTGTCACGTTCAGTAGTTTGCCATTGTTTTCTCTGTAGTGTCACGTTCAGTAGTTTGCCAATGTTTCTGTGTAGTGTCACGTTCAGTAGTTTGCCATTGCTTTCTGAACAAGAAGTCAACTTTGAAGTGTTACTGCCCGGTGTAGGGATTGAACCCCTACCTCGCGGTCAGCGCACCGGCGACAGAAATTTACACACAAGCACACTAAACTCAGCGGTCACACAGACCTCTAGGTATCTGAAAGACATGATTTATTTAATCTATACAATACAAAACAGTAAAAGTATAATTTAGAAGAGCTATATAAACCCTATAATGTTATATGCTTGTCAAACATGGACAATAAGTAGATCCGCTAAGAAGCATCCATTGATTGTGTAAACGCGGTTTCTGCGAAAAGTGCAAATAATACCACCGACAGAGAGATAGAAAAAAACTAATGTAAAAGTTCTACAAGAAACACATGTAAATCGTACATTTGTTAATAAAATTTGGCTCAGAAAGTGATAATTTTTGCTCACGTAATGAGGGTAAATAAACTAAACAACTTTCAAATTGATGGAAAAGAATAACAGAAAGGTTGAGGGATAAATACCCAAATCTGTTGGACACATGACGTAATGGGGGCATGCACATAGACCTGATCCAAGACATTAGTGATCCTCTGAGATGGCGAACCTTTGCCACCAAGGCATGCCTGTATTGCGGGTGACGATGATTTAGGTAACAAAAAAAGAGGATATATAAGCATCCATTAAACGAAATAATAATAGACACTTCTTCTTAGTTGTATATCCTTTACAGGACGACGCAGTCAACACGAGCAGTTTTTGCTATTGTGATCTCTTGGCAAGTTTACATTCAGTAGTTTGCCATTGCTTTCTGAACGACCGGCACTTATAACATTTCGTAAAAGACCAACGCAAAGCTGTCTGTTGCCAAGTTTCCCATAGCTGTGTTTCTAACGCGGGTATACGGGATTACGAACTGTGTCCATAACTCCTTCGCCAAATCAATCAATCAATAATGTGCCATGCCGGAAAGCGTGGGCGGTCAAGACTCGCCATTTCACTCTATCACCAGTGTCGAGGATCAGCTCAGTGTTCCTCTCTCGTCCATGCCATGTGGCCAAGCCATCCAGGTATTTTCTTCTCGGTCTTCCTCTTGGTCACCAAATAGACACTATATTTATAAAATATAAACAAGAAAGGTTGAAAAATGTATCATCATCATCATCATCATCATCATCATCGTCGTCATCGTCATCATCATCATCATCATCATCATCATCATCATCATCATCATCATCATCATCATCATCATCATCATCATCATCATTATCATATTCCACTTGTGCCGTGAGGCGCCGCGCGGAGGAATAATTGGCGCTCCAGCGCACGATGGGTTTCATTGGATAGTGTCATTCCGTGTAATTGTGCAATGTCTTTGATGTCGTCAATATATATTTTTTTCTTTTTTTCCCCCGCGGCTCTTGCTTTCGTCGCAGATGATCTTTAATGTAGGGTCAGTGCTGGTAGTTTATTGTGTTGCATTCTAACGAGATGACCAAACCATTTGATCTTCTGTTTTTTAATAAATGTGGCAAAAGCTGTTGATTTCACTGTCTGTCTGATAATAACATTTCTTACTCGATCTCGGATTGTTAAGTTGGGAGCTCTCCTCAGGCATCTCATCTCACACGTGTTGATTTTTGCGAAAGTATGATTTGGGATAATGTCCAAGTTTGAGATTGGAACAAGGGTATGGTTGGTATAAATGAAAAACAAAAATGTCGGCGAAAGCTTGGTAGAAATGGATTAAGTTGTAAACATTCTTAGAAAGTAAACTTAAAGCAAACACCAACTATATGTATGTCACGTTAAAACATCTCGGAGAATCAGCCTCTCACTCATTACTAACCATCACCATCATGTGCCATGCCGATTAGCATGGCGGTAATGTCTCGCCATCTCGCACGATCACCAGTCGTGGGTCAGCTCAGAGTTCTTGTCTCGGCCTACCACGTTGCCAAGCCATCCAGGTATAAACCTCTCTGCCTTCCCCTCGTTCTCTTTCCCTCAATCTTGCCAGTTGTCACTAAGTTCTCCAGTTTATTTCTTCTCGTAACGTATCCCAAAAATTGTGACTGTCGACGTCTAATTCCTCTAATCAGTTTACGGGTTTCATTTATTTCTTGTAGTACTTGGTCATTGGTTTTTCTGTCTGTCCATGGTATTCTTTGCATTTTCCCCAGAAACCACATTTCCACAGCCTTCAGGTGTTGTTCAGCCTGTCTGCTCATTTTTCCACGCTTCACATCCATACAAAATTACAGGTTCTATGTAGCACCTCAACACTCTGTTTCTAGTAGCAATTGACATCTTTTTATTGGTCAATATGTGTTCCATCTTGAGAAAGGCTTCCTTCGCTAAACACTCACATAAATAAGAACCGTTTTAATAACAGTTTTCAGAGAATTAAGTGGAAGTTGTGAGACCAACGCTGTCTCGTGAAGGAAATGGTGGTATGTAGATTAATGATAACGCTATTCGACATATCACTGGGATAGATGTAAGCATTAGCAATATGACACCTGGCTGAATGTCGAACGAGGAGACTGAGCGCGTGTGGTAATGTCCTGAGTGCAGTGATGTTGGTTATTAGCTTAACTCTACAGATGGTAGAGTGGTGGTGTGGCTGGTCTGGGAAATCACAATTACTGCTTGTCAAGGCAACATTTGTTTATCAACAAGGCGTGTCATTTAGAAAATATCAGTATATGTCAAGTACATGACATCAGTAACACTTTGCGACCAGTGTTATTAACTATACCGAGTAGGGTACACTTCGATTCGATAATTATTTGTTTTACATGGTAAACTTCTGTTAACATGACACATTTGTTTCTCTTACAAATGTCTATCTTTAAACGTGGTATTCTTGCCACTGTGTTTTAAATGTCGGCATTATAGAAGTACATAGTCCGGTTTATCTATGAAAAACATGATGTTAGATTTAACTACAGTCATTGATTTGGACAATTTGAAGACATATATTGAGCTATAAAACATGCAGCCAAGAAATGTCCAATGTAATGTTAGCATGCTGCTCTCTACGTTTACTCTGAGGATTGGCAATGTCCGCGAAAAATCTCCGCATTTTGGTTTCATTAATCTCGCGTAAAATCTGGATCTTTTTTTTTAGATCTTTCTATTCTGTACTGTCTGATATTAAAGTATTTTGGTACTTTGTAAGCACATACGAGTACGAAATATGTACATTGTGCGTACAATAGAAGTAATATACAACACCATGCTTTAATCTCACGGTTGTATATCGATTATTATATGATTATTTACTACTAGGCTGCTACCTGGTTTTGCTATCGCTCTCGCTCTCGCGCTTTCTCTCTCTCTCTCTCTCTCTCTCTCTCTCTCTCTCTCTCTCTCTCTCTCTCTCTCTCTCTCGCTCTCTCTCCTCCCCTCTCTCTCATTATGGCTTTCATTCTGTTGTTTTCAGGAAATCTGCTTGTGATTCTGTTTTGCACCCATTCCTTAGTTACATAATTGTTTAACTACGACGCGATCGTGACATTATTCATGCTATTATATTTGTGTTGTCCCTGATAACACGCCACCGAAACGTTAGACTTATATGGTATTTCTCTCTGTTGTTTCACGATAATACTTTTTATTTGGCGTCGTTATGTATGTATTTTGTGTTTGGGTAACATGTTTTGTTTCTAATGCCAACTTTTGTTCGGAGCCTTTGCTTTTGTTTGGCTCGCTTTGAATTTGAGCGTTGTCTATACAATACACGATACTGCTACTAGTAGTTGCCAATACTGGGGAGTGCACTAAATTGATGTTTACGTGTGGATTTGCTTTCCCTATAATTAATGTCTCAAGCTATCTGGCAAACCCACTCCGACTTCTAAGGTACTTGTAATTTATGTCCGCAAGTCAAGGACGAAAAGTCAACATTTTAGTCCAAATGAATATTGTAGGGGTTGAACCCGCTACCTCGCCATCAGCGAGCGCTCTAATCCTAAATCGCTTTTGCTTTGTGTTACTATAGTTATAGCCGGTCTCCCTGGCCAAGGCGTTAGCGATTTTCTCCGTAATCCCGTATAGTCTCGTGAGTAACGTGACGACGGCGAGAATCGGTAGCGGTTCTAACCGCGTCAGTAACTTACGGGGTATGTAAGGGGTTGCTAAGAAAGCAATGACAAACTACTGAGCGTAATCTTGCCATCCCAGCCAATAATGTGTTGTCTCGCCACGGTTCATCTGCTCCTGGGGGTGTGTGGAGCTTAGGGGAAAAATCCTGACACATGGACCGCAATCTATACACCTAGCAACAAGAAAAAAACAAAACAACCGGCCCTAAGGCTGGGAACATGGAGACCCCTGGCATCTCAGACGATCTAAACGAGATTGTGAATGCCCGCAAAACTGCAGTGATAAACAACGAACTACAAAGACTGGGGATAGACATTGTCGCCCTGCAAGAGACCAGACTCCAAGAATCTGGAAGCATCAAGGAGAGGGACTTCACTTTCTACTGGCATGGCAAGCCGTGCGGAGAGACCAGGGAGCATGGAGTTGGCTTCGCTATCAGAAACAAGCTGCTTAATTCCATCATACCACCAAGTGATGGCAGTGAAAAAATACTGAAGCTCCAACTCCAGACAGAGGCAGGTCCAGTTAGTATTATAAGCGTTTACGCCCCAACACTAACTGCAGCATCAGAATCTAAAGATAAGTTCTATGATGACCTTAGCAAAGAAGTCAGTGAAACACCAGAGAAACAACATCTTTTTATCCTGGGGGATTCCAATGCAAGGATTGGCTCCGACCACAAATCTTGGCCTTCATGTCTAGGACAGTTTGGCGTTGGGAAGATCAATGACAACGGACAACGTCTCTTAGAATTCTGCAGCCACCATAATCTGTGCGTGACCAACACCTTCTTTGACACGAAACCTCAACACAAGGTGTCATGGAGGCACCCCAGATCAAAGAACTGGCACCAACTCGACCTGGTGCTCACTAAACGCAGCAACCTCCGCAATGTACGGCTGACTCGCAGCTATCATAGTGCTGACTGCGACACCGACCATTCACTCGTCTCCAGCAAGGTGAAGATAAAGCCCAAGAGAATCTGTAGAAGCAGAACAGAAGGAAGAACACGCATTGACACCAGCGGCACCCACAATAAAGAGAATGTCAACAAATTCACCCAGGCTCTAGCGGAGACTCTGCCTGGCCCCACAAACGGAAATTCCACAGAGAGATGGAGTCATTTTCGCGACACCATCTACAATACAGCACTATCAACATTTGGCAAGAAGCAAACTAAGTCAACCGACTGGTTTGAAGCACACTCTGAAGAGAAGCTCCCAGTCCTGGAGATAAAGAGACATGCATTCTCAATGTACAAAACATCACCTTCAGAGAAATCACTGCAGGCATTGCGATCTGCCAGAAATAGAGTACAACAGATGGCAAGAAAATGTGCGAACAGGTACTTCAAACTCAAATTCAAACTTGTGCAGACACTGGAAATATAAGAGGAATGTACGAGGGCATCAAGCAAGCTGTCGGTCCATCAAAAAATAACACACGTCACTGGGGACTTGGGATTCAACTAGGAGAACAGTAAAGATGTCCGTGTTTACCATCATCAGTTAGAAGATGTATGATTTCAACTAATAAACGAATGTTTATAGAACAGACGAGACTTGTCCACTATATCGACACGAGCCTTCCACACACACAGCCTTATCATATCATCTACACTGTTATAATTGTATAGACTAAAAGGCATTCTACAGCTGATGGGGTCGGTATCACAGCAGGCAAAATTACTTGCCATGGCATTTTATGGTACACATATTATGCTAGCTAAAACTGAGAATTAAATTAAGTGTTTTTTTTTTAAAATCTGCCACGATCGGATTCGAAACTATGACCACGGGGCCAGCAGGCAACCGTCTACCCACTATACTTCTACAGATTATGCTTTGCCATCAGGGCTTCTTAATAATTTATCTCACAGTTTATTTAGGATATTTAGTGTCTTGTCTGACTAGCCAAAGTGCCATTTTCTTGTCTATCTGTATCGTAATGTATCGTTTCCATCTGTATCGTAATGAGTGCGCATCAATTGCTGGGTTTTATGTTCCGCACAATTTTTCAGAAACATGTATGAAGGCAGAAAGTAACGTTTGTTTTTTTAAATCTGTACATCTGGAGATTGCAAAGAAAGGAGCTGTCAACTTTAGCTTGTTGACATCTCCATAAAGTTTGTCCTCAGATGCAATTTTACGTTCAGTAGTTTACCACTACTAATGAAACTATAACATTATAAACACCAATGAAAAAAAGAGACAAACAGCATTCTTTGGTCATGTGACGAGAAGAGAGGCATTGGGGAACATCGTGACAACTGGAAAGATCGAGGGGAAGAGAGAGAGAGAGAGAGAGAGAGAGAGAGAGAGAGAGAGAGAGAGAGAGAGAGAGAGAGAGAGAGAGAGAGAGAGAGAGGTAGACCATGATAAATGGTGCTGGATTGATTGAGACGGTGGCATGGAGGAATATCATCAGCGGAGTTGATCCAGAACACCAAAGAACGAGATCTGTGGAGAGCCATGAACTTCTACGCCAGCCGGCATAGCGCTTGATGATGATGATGATGATGATGATGATGATGATGATGATGATGATTATGAGGTTACCACTGTTTCTGAACGAGACGTCAACGTTTAAGTCTAACTAGCCGGTGTGTAGAATGGACCCACTACCCCACTGTCAGCACACAGGTAATTTATTCGCTAGGGCTTGAAACCTGTCGGCCACGCTGACCTCAATATATTATATGATTGTAAATTATAAACGTCATCTTAGAGGTCAGCGTGGCCGAATGGTTAATAACGCGTTCGTATAATCCGATGTGGTGATGCCGAGGTAAGGGATTCACCCCCTAGACCGGACAGTTGGACTAAAATGTTGACTTCTCGTCTTTGAATTGGGGACGTCAATTACAAGTACCTTTGAAGACGGGGTGGGCTCGCCCGATGGCGAGAGAAACTGGTAGTGGGGAAATCTAATCCTCACGCAAAATTCAGTCAAGTGCTACTAAAAATACAGTGGAGTCTGGATAAGTAGAAGTCACAGAGGCCGAAGGAATTTGTTCTACTTATCAGAAATTCTACTTATCCATACTGCACACAATTACACTAATTTACACTAATACCACGTCGTAGCATTGAGTAAAATGATTGTACCACTTAGGAAACACACTTAGTGAACAAATAAATAGCAATACAATATCAGAAATGCTGAAATGTTTAATTTTGAAAATTTCCAAATTAAAGAAAAAGTCTGTGATTTTGCTTTGCTTCTTGACTTGTGAAAAATGTCTTCCCATGGACTGTTTAAAGGCACAAAATGGTGAGACTGCATCATCTGAACATCCAGTCTGCTTCATGTAAATGTCAATTTTGTCAATCCATGAAAATATATCTGATTGTTATACAGGTTGTGCTTGCAGCCCACAGTCATCCTCATCCGCAGAATTATATTTAGCTAAAGTAGGTTTGAGCACGTGTTCTACCCATGAGTGAGTCGACTGACTGTTTCTCTCCACACACATTCTTGTACGTGATGCAATGTCGTTTTTTGGAACGATCCAACCAGCCAGCACTGCAATTCCAGTCTGTCTGACCTCTAAGACGTGCAAATTCTTCTGCTTTCGCAATAAGTAAAGGCCTATTTACTGGTACAATTGCCGATCTAATCACAGTGAACCATTTTAAAAGGGCAGCATCAAGAAATTCACACGCGGCAGTTCTAGCTCGGTGTCTGTCACCGTCGATTTGACATTCGAAAAACAATTTTCTGTAACGGTCTTTATGCTTTAAAATGCCGGAAAGTGTCGATGTTGGAATACCAAATTGTCTAACTATATTGACTTTCTTCTCCCCACTATTCAACCTCGTCCAACAGCTCAATCTTTCTTTTTAAAGTTAAAGTAGTAAGATTTCGCTCACTAGCCGCCAATGTTGACATGTAGCGAGATATCGTATGTGCCGTATCGATTGTTGTTCTCCGGGCTGAATAAAAATAATTTTTCCGCGAAACAATTTATTTTTATTATTTTTTTTTTTGGGGGGGGGGGGGGGAGGGAGGGGGTGGGTGTGTAAATTGAACAGTTCGACTTAAACGTGAGCACTTATATAGTCGGTATTCATTTTTATGTTTGACTAATCCGAAAATTCGAGGTAATCGAATTCGGCTTATCAGGACTTTTTATACATTGATAAAGAAGGATAATGGCCAGGACTAAGCCAGAAACGTCGACTTAAGCGAAATTCTACTTATCTGAGTTCGACTTAAGTGGACTCGACTGTAATGTGTATGGGCTACGCTTGAGTTCAAAGCGAGCAGGCGAAAAAAACAATATAACGCCATTTTCGTCTTCAGACTAATATCATTTCTTAAAAACTCGATTGCAGTGAGAATCACAAATCAATATTGTCGATAATCTACCAGCAACCATATCTGATCATGCTTAGCTAGTCTTACAAAAGATCATATTTGATAAATATCAACTATGTTGAACCAAGCTAATGAATCCAGTCCTCAACATTCACTCCCGAGCGAAAGCAGAAACAATATAATTCCTAACGAGATTAATATAACTCTGTTTAATTGGATAGTCTTTGCAACTCTCGTTCAAATATTTGTCGTCTTTGGAGTAGTCAGCAATATTATCAACATAATGTGTTTTGTAAAGCAAGGATTCAAAGATTCTGTTAACGTTAGTTTAACAGGTGAGTGATATATTTGTTTATTATTTATAAACAATTAATGTTAATTTTGTTTACGCGTCTTTTTGACAGGCGGCAATTGTTATATAATTGTGTATGATTATGTTAGAAAATACTCGTACATACTTACTTAACTTATGTAGCAATAATGTTAGTATGTGTAAGCAGACATGTAGGATACGACTATAATTATACTATTAAGATATTCACAAACATGTATTTTATGTAGCATAACATAAGTATTAGTGGCCGGCGCTGTTGTGAGGGCGTTTCGAAAGCTATTCGCAATCAAGCTTACCGCGATCAAAACACAGCTGCGGGCGTTTTGGAAGCTGACAGAATTGCGCTGTTGTTATACAATGGTACGAGTGTCAGTGGTTCAGAAAGGAATGGCAAACTACTGAACGTACCCTTGCCAAGAAATCACAAACAACCAAAAATGCTGGGGTTGACTGTGACGTCCTGTAAAGGAAATGCAACTAACTTAATACTGTATAAAATATTGTGTTGGATCGTCTACGAAAACGAGCACATATTTATTAATCTACACCGAAAAAAATTTTCCCATCTCAAAGCTACAAGGTATACATCACAAGTATAGAAACATTGGATTAAAAAAAAACATAAGATGGCGCTACATTCTCGTATTTCTCAGAAAACCCCTCTGACTAAAAGGCTACACTGATCACACATGTATTGTTTGGCGGTCATGGAAGTAGAAACACCATACGATTTACTGAATGTGTTACATTACATATGTAGGGGGCCATATAGGGGTATCTTTTATCAAATAAGAAGTCAAGCGTCTCATTCCATCTGCTAGCCTACAGGACACCCTTGGGAAAGTACTAAGGCGGCTTAGTTCCATAAATGCACCAAAGAAGCATCTGAGGACTTGACTGAATTTTCAGAACTTCTGTAAAAATTCATCTTCGAGTCTCGGCTATATAATACCAAATCTTTCGTGAGACGCAGTGATCGCCTCCAGTTTGGCTGTAGTCTTTTACACAAAAATGTATGTATATTGTTTACCATTTGTTTACTCTGAGACGGTATGACACAAATAATCAATGTGGTGAATGTTTACTCTTTATGTCACAAACAACATAATAGGTGTGGTACGTTGAAAGGTTTGGCCCGAGCATGTTACATGCATCAAGCTGTTTATTCACACAGTGTGTTTTATACAAGGGGAATAGATGTTGCCTCTTTGAAAACAACACATTGGCAATTGTTAATCGTGCTTATCGCTCCTGTTGGGTATTTGCTGCAACATATTCTATTATTGAAGGAATTAAACTCATTTCTCTATGCCCTTTCTGATTATATTTATTATTTGTATATCTAAGGTTGTCTATAAGAATACGCCATTTATTTTTGCATTGCTTTTCTGGGTAAACAAAAGTCACCATTCATTCCAAATTATATCATTTGAATTATTTTCTAGATCTTATGGTTCATTGCACATCATCGTTGCATCCTGTGTTTGATGTTTCTATTCATAATATGCTGCTGATTTTTCACTTCTCTATACTGTTTACGATGAACAATTATTTATTGAAACAACCATCCTTGAGTCTAGTTCTGCTGCATGCATCTAATACCTTACTGAACGTAAAAAATGCCTAGGCAACAAACAGTCAAAACATGCCAGGGGTTTATTTTGACGTCCCATGAAGGACACGCAGCAATATTAGCTACTGCCTTCTGTTCTGTTGAGCATACGGACATGAGTGGCACCTTACAGTCTTGACAGACCAAAGTATCTGAGTTGGAATTTAGCCAAAATTCCATCACAATGCCTGGGCAGAGCTTCAGAGAACATGTGGTGCCCAAACGACATGTTCCCTCTCTCGACCTTGCCCTGTTTGATCCAGAGGAATGGGTAACCAATACGTCTGGCACAAGGTAGGCTGCAGACGCTGGCGGCTCAACGTTAAACCTCCGAGACCTTGACTCCACGAGCAGGAGAAGATCGATGGCAAGACCCTAAACCTTTGGGATTTGACTTAGAGGCGTTCAGCCAATTCCCGCAGGTAAGGGTCGTATACGTCCCCGGACCACTGGGCGCGCACACCTGACAAACGCAAGTGTCTGGACCTTGTAAGCGTGTACTACCGTCAGACTCCCCGCCTGATTCGTGCGGCTCCCGCGACCAACGAGAGTAGGCCCGCCCGAGATATTGCTCGTCTGCTGCGAGCAAATCTCCCTGCCTGAAACTGTGCGGATCTCGCGACCAACGAGAATAGGCCCGCCGGAGATATTGCTCGTCTGGTGCGGACAAATCTCCACCGACTGACTGAATAAGTAAAGAAACGATAAAAGTAGTGGTATTTCAACTGCGCTTGCGCTCCCACCAATGCTACATCCTTCATGTGTCTTCACAAGTCAGACTAGAGTCAAGCTCAACAGGGTATACATAAGTACAAACTCTGTTTCACGAGACAATTCGTGTTGGTACATGGTGCTACACACACATAGTGTAGATCAATTGACATTCGACTGGTAATGCTATCAGTATCACATTGGTGGCCTTTACTTCCCACGAACTTTCCTGATACACATTTTCAGCTGGCTTAACCTGGTAGCCCTAGTCAATGGAGGGTAAAAATCCCGTCTCCAAGGAGGATAAGAAACATGACAATCGGGCGGCAGATATTATGCTAGTCATTGGCGATGTCTATAGTTCCACTGAATACCTGATATTACAGAATGTTTCATATTGTATGTACAGTATTCCTTGAAGAATTTCAACGTTATTGTCTACGGTTATTTTGCTTTTCCCAGGTCTGGCAATATCTGACCTAGGTTGTCTGCTTATCCCTGATTTGGTTGGATATCAGCTACACGCCAGCGTTCTATGAGCTGGACTTACCCTTTGAGGTTGGCGAGATGCAGTATATGACCAATGGGATTACTCATGTGATGTTGACACGGATCAGTAGTTGGATTACTGCCACGATCACAGTTGAGCGGTGTCTTTGTGTGGTCGTGCCTTTGAAGGTACGGTGGTTTATCAAACTGTCACACAATATGTAAATATGGTTTTCAAATGTAACAATAAAACATTCACAACTTGCAAATTTGTTTTTAAAATTTAAGAGTAGGACATACACATTGCAATTATGTTAATCTAAATATAACAGTGAAACATACACACATTACACATCTATTATTAAGTTATGACATCGGAGCGAATAAACAGTGCAAATATGTTATACAAATATAACAGTACGGAATACATACAATTCAAATATATTAAAAAATAACAATATGAACATTGATAATGTGTCCCCCCCCCCCCAATATAACAGTACATCATACACGTATTGAACGTGTATATATATATATATATATATATTATATATATATATATATATATATATATATATATATATATATATATATATATATATATATATATATATATTGTTTTCAAATATAATATTGAAACATACACATAGTGCAACTACAAATATCAATCATGTGCCATGCCGGAAAGCGTGAGCGGTCATGACACGCCATATCACTAATTCACCAGCGTCGTGGATCAGCTCAGTGTTCCTGTCTCATCTATGCCATGTGGCAAAGCCATCCAGGTATTTTCCTCTCGGTCTTCATCTTGGTCTGTTCCCTTCGATCTTGCAAGTTGTCACGAAGTTCTCCAATTCATTTCTTCTCATAACATGTCCAAAAAAAGTTGACTGGTGTGATATACTTTATTTTCACAATCGTAACATGTTGTAATTTCCCGTCGACAATTAAACCTGAACACTGCAACAGGATTGTTTGTTCCACAATTATACGATCCAAGATTTAACTATACCCATTGGCAATGAAAAACGTGAACCGGAAAAGGCACCGTATAAATAGCAACACGCAAAGCGACATGGCCTGTTTGTTCATCAGCCAGCATGAGACATGAGACCTGAAACAGCGAAAGGAGTGAGAGAGTTTCAAAATTCACGAGAAAATAAAATCCTCAGCCTACGACATCGCATGTGAGAAATTGCATCTCATTCAGATCATGAAACGTGTCGACATGTTGAAGTCATTCTGATAAATAAGGTAGTGGTCATTATCCAGACCTGACTTTGTGAATGCAGCACCTTGTGAAAGTAGTTGTAGCAGCTTGACTGAATGCAGTAGCCACTTAACTGAGTGAGGCAGCTGAGATAGTGAGGCCAAATACTATCCCACAGCAACTTCCTGCCAATTTTCACCACCTTTCCAGGACAGGTATTAAATATCCTTTTTCCTATGTATATTTGGAAGAAACACAGTGAGCCAAAAGATTAAATAAAACCGGGGAAAAAAATAAAAGAACTCTCCAGAATATTCTACACTGACTGAATGCCACCGAGATCCAAGAACTGGATGGGAAATCAATCAGGGTGTACCCAGATTCTTTCCACAGATTAGGCCAGCAGAAGAGGCCCAATATTTATAATTATGAACGGATGCAACTCTGAGGATCATGTATGATACAGTGGCACAGCCAGGAGATAGATAATTAGAGATGAATATATAAATAATCTGGTAATTGTACTGCATTGATTGTTGTATGTTATTACATGTATATGCAACAACTTCATTTATATAGATATAATAAATGATGAAAATTACGGGTTATTTTCTCTTTTGAGAGTTCTCTTGTCATAGTAAAATTGTTGTAAGTAATTACCCTAGATTAATTATTTAGGTGGTAGAGGAGAGGCAAGGAACCATTCCTAAGGACATTGGGATACGCAGTAAAAATTTCATTTTTTCCTTGAGGTATACTTTGGTTCTCCAAAACTCTATTTAATGGTCTAACATAATCGAGCCAGTAACAGCTAAATTAATTTTAACGGACAGGATCACACTGAGAAAGAGGAACTCTGGATCCTTGATTTCTTTGGGGTTGAGCCATCAACTATTTATCCGACAACTGTCTACGTCTAATTTCTCTAATCAATTTACTATTTTTATTTGTCTTCTACAAATATAACAGTACGATATTCCCACATTAGAGATATGTTATTCTTAGTAAACTGATTAGTTGATGTGTAAAAATATGTAAAATCAAACAATGAGCTCTTACCTAAGATCATTAATGATTCTTCCATTTTAAATTATTACTTATATTTTAAACAATTGTATATTTTTAGGTTAAGGAGATCGCAACACCTAAAAGGAGCTTTGTCATTATCGCGAGTATAGCTGTGGTTCTAATCGCTGGCTCGTCACCACAATACTACTACTACAGAGCAGGCAGAAAGTATGTTGCACGCAGAAATAAAACCCTTATTGGTATTATGTATTCTAAAGATCTGCTCGACTTTGAGAGCATTTCTTACCCAATCAATGTTGTCTTTATTCCTTTCCTGGCTTATTTTATCATTATTATCGCTACGGCAATTCTTGTAATTGAGCTAAACGTGAAAGCAAAATGGCGCGAGAAAGCTTCTTCTTCTACAAATATGAGCAGGTTGACCAGTTCAAACATGAAGATCGCCAAGGTGGTGATAATGATCTCAACACTTTTCATTGGTAGCTATATTCCAGTCATCGTAAATTGTATAGCAATGAATGTTGTACCTGGTTTTACCATTAATGGAAAGTTAGAGTACATGGTGTTATTACTAGGTGGACTTGGAGTTCTCTTGGAATCAATAAACGCGTCGATGAACATATTCATTTATTATTACATGAGCAGCAAGTACAGGGATGTTTTCCAAGAAACATTTTTCAGGAAGAAAGCCCGATCTCTATAATGTTCTTAGAAAAAAAACAAGAGATAAATACGATTTGATAAAGGAAATAATACAGCACAAAGTCTGTTACTGAGCAGAAAAGGCGAAGGACTGTGCAATAAGATATAAAGAGACATGGACTTGTATTAATTACAACATTAACTTCGTACAATACGACAACAAAGCACATACAGCTATACTTCTTCCTGATGCACTGTGTGTTCTACAAACACTCCACATCAACAACATCGACTGTCATATATATATATATATATATATATATATATATATATATATATATATATATATATATATATATATATATATATATATACGCACGCACATATATACACACTCATTGGCACCTTGCCGTATTGACAGACGATAGTTTGTGCTCCAAAAAGGTATAATAACATTTACCCATGGCCGTAGCGAATGTGAATGATAAGGCCAATTCGCCCTGTAAATGTTCGTTCACAGTGGGTGCATGTGAACACGTGGTCATTTCCACCATCATGCACCATCTTACGTCTCACACGCTCGGTGTGTGACTTATCTGCAATAATTTTCTCCTTTATCTTTATTCCATTTCTGATGTTTGCCCTCCATGCAACACGTTCAGCGGCGACTTGCTCCCAATGTGCATTATCAATGCCTGCATCAATCATGTCCCGTTTACACACATCTTTGTATCGTAGTAGAGGCCGACCCTGAGATCTCTTTATTTATAATTTACCAAAAATGATGTCCTTTGGCATTCTACTATCATCCATCCTCCTAAGATGTCCTATCCATCTAAGTCTACGAAGACTGAGCATGGAATAAACCGTCACACAACCTGATTTTTCCAATTCTTCAGTATTTGTGATTTTGACTTGTCACTTAATACCAAGAATTCTTCGCAGACACCGCATATGAAAGCTGTTTAAACGTGTCAACAACTCATGTGTCAGGCATCATCGGATTACTTCTCCCACACCACACAAGAAACTTGCAAGTCGTGTGAGAGGAAATGAATGATACATTTTATTGCCGTTGGCTCTTTACATGTACATAACAGTCGCTATCAAACCACACACAAAGCCACAGAATTGCACTATCACTAGTTTCCTAAACCCTATTGCTAATCTCTATCTACTTGGCTACACAAAACTCCTATCAACACTAAACTATGTGCTCGCTACAAAGTCAGTCCCCAGTCTGACTTTCTTCTTCGCGTGTCAACACAGCACGCGGAAGGACCTTGATGCGTCCTTCGGCTTTTTGCGTGCCGTTACACTTAACACGCTTATATTAGCTGTCTCCTGTTGAGTGGCAATCGTGGCTGTAGGCGTGATTCGTCGTGACCAGAGTGCTAACTATCTGGTCGACGTCTCCGTGTCTCATGAGAAACTATTTAATAGTCCCCCATTCATCCCTCCCCTGCCCTTATATGGGGCATGTATTCCTTAATCTACTTGAGGTTGACCACTCTTCCGGTGTTCTTCTATCTTGAGGAAAGACCTGGCCCTCTATTGGTTTCAGTCTTTGACACACACCCTCCCCCCTGTGTTGCGTCATCAGCTTTGACTCCTTGGTTGTGACCAAAGGTTTCTAAAAAAATTAGTGTATCTAATTTTTGTCAAAGATGTAGATAACCTGGCTTTTTGGGGAACTCAATAGACTTCTACTGACTATTGTCACAATGTAGTATCACTTTACTTGGCTACTGGCAATCGCCACCAACTTGTCTGGTTTGGGGTGAGCCCTTTTTCTCAATCGCTATATTATATTTTTTAGAGGTATTCTGAACCGGACCGTTGCTTCTAAGACCTGCCCTCAATAGTTAAAATCATACCCATCACAGTTGGGCTTTCTTAGGGCAACACATGAATTGCTTCATGTCCCCCATATAATATTAAACAACCATTTCACAAGCTGTGTGCGACAGGCTTTACCTATCTCGCTTCCGCGTGTAAAGTTATCTTATGTCCCCTGACCGGAGTTATCTCCCTTTGATCTAAAAAAAATGTATGCAATTTATATGTTGTTTTCCTGGATGTTTGCGTGTTTGGATCTAACAAATAGTATAATCTAACTTCTAACATGTGTATGTATCTATCATGTGTAGTAGTTATTTTTTCAGTGCCATAATTCGGTTAAATGTGGCCACAAACAAGTGTATAACACTAAAACACACAGCATCCACTGCATAGTGAAATTAGGAAGGTGAAGGGCAGCAGGTTAAAAAGAGGACGGTCGTGGATGGGTCAAGCCGAGGACATTCTTCAACAGGTGTGTTCACTTGAGGACTTAGAACCTGGCGAGGAGTGGGTGCAAGTGCCAACAGACTTCTGCACATTCTTTTCAGTTTGCATCCAACTAGATAGAAAATGCAGACAAGAAAATCCGGCTGCTGTTGAGGCTGAAGTACAAGCGTTGATTTTCGAGAATTCGCTAGACAGTGACGCGGTCATCTACACAGATGGGTCGGTCGTCCGACATGTGAGAAGCTCATGGGCCTTTACAGCTCGGGCCGGAGGGAGAATTGTGAGGAGGACTCTGGTGCTTTCACTGAAAACCACAAGTAGCCTGACCATGGAAGTCATGGCAGTAAGTAAAGCAATAACATGGCTCGAGACACAGACATTCACTAGGGCTTGTTTCCTTAGCGACTCAATGAACATGATCAAGAGGATAGAGGAGGGGTCGATCCGAAGAGAATGGTTGCTGCCTCTGAAGCGGTCTCGGCTGGCAAAGATTAGTTTCATCTTCGTGCCAGGGCATGCGGGAGTACAAGGAAATGAGCGGGCTGACAAGCTCGCAGGTGAGGCTACTGTTGAGGGCGGACGCGCCATGGACCAGGCAGACATTCTGAATGCTCTACGAGAAGTGAGACTTTTGCAAGAACCAAGTGATGACTGTGAATCTACAACAATGGCCAGACTGCGAGAGCAGCAAATTAAAAGAGGGGTGGCCAAACAAGAACACTACGCAGGAAGCCAAAGAAGATTGATAAACCACACAGAACTGGCGTCGTTAGCCGCTACACGCTGCGGGATTTGCTGAGGAGGGGATCCGAGCACTTATGGACTGAATGGTCCGATGTGCAACGAGGATGATCTGTCGACTAACTAACTAACTAACTAATTCGTGACTACGTTTCCGTCTTAAAAATACTTTCTCAAGATCTAAACTAAACTACACACAACACATAAAACACAGCACATTTCAACATTAAAAGAAACATTTGACGCAGACAAAAATAAAAAGTCGCGTTGAGCGGCAAAAAAAAAATCCGCTGACCGATCTCAATCTCTTTATATAATTTACATTCGCTCTCACTTTCACACATCTGTCACACATCTTTTACCCTCCCAATTTTTTAAAAACCTTGGAGTGAAAACTGTCAAGTTTGGCTCAGTATGAAAAGTTGAGCCATGACTGTGCGTAAATTGCTGCACGAGTCATATATTTACAACATATTTACATGTAAGAGAAAGGGTTGATGGTTTGTACCCTTGGTCTTATTAACCACTATTTCTACTAAATAATACTCTAAATATTGACATACTAATACTAGTTCTTAAAAGGTATTTAATGTGTTAAATATTTTAATCTATTTTGCCACATTAATCCTAAGATACGCTTATATTAATCCTAATATTTATTAATTTAAGGATGTAATCTAACTATTTAAAATGAACTTGATGTGAGATGAGTTATTACCTTTCTGAAATGGGGAATGTGAAATAAATTATGTACCTTTCTAAAAGGGTAATGTGAAATATAATTAATTTATAAATAATGTTTTTAAATGCCAAAAAATACATGACTGATATTCTTATCTGAATGGTGTAAATGATGTATGTTTATTTGTATAATATTTTTATCCTATTACGGTGTAAACTAATCATAATACTAATTTGATCACGTTTGTTAAAGGGAAAGGTTCATTACGATGGAATGAACTCAAAAGAAATGGAACAAGTGGAATGTAATAAACTAAATGGTACTATTCCTATATAAACTACAATCTATTCACTTTAAGGTAAGTAAGTGGGGAAGAAAAATTTTTGTAAACTATAAAAAAAAAAAGAAAACTATTAAAATTTTCTAAATCTAAAGTAAATTAAAATGATCTAATCTACCTATAATTTATCACTATATTAAAACGTTATAATACATATCACAATAAGTTTTATATACATGGTATTTAGATACCTCAGGTTAGTTGTTGCCCAACGTTCAGAAATTGTTTTCATTGGCATCTATATAACACACTTGTCCGGGGTATATAAATACATTACACAGTCATACTTGTCCTATGGGTATTGCAACTGTAGAGTTCGCCTTTTTTGTAGACCAGTTTTTTCGTGTCTGTATTTATGTACTGTTCTGACACTGTTTTTCTCTGCTTAACACAAATGATTCACCGGAACGCGTATGGAGCTTAGTAAGTAATGAGCTTTCCCCGTTCACACGGTGATATATTTGTTTTTGGAGCACATTCTTCTCTTGATGTCTACGGAACATTATAGTTCACTATTCTTAGTACATAGTTTAGGGACATAATGTCTATGTATTCATAACTTATTTCACATAGAATATTCTAATGTACTACTTTAACATCTATTTCTCTACATTTATCTGGAGTCTCCGGATTTCTACCTCAGATGGTCGACTAAGGGTATCAGCCAGAATGTTGTCCACCCCTTATTGTTCTATACTAACAGTATAGTTTTGTAGTATTAGCGACCACCTGTATATACGGTCATTTCCCATGCACCCATTTTGTATGACCGTGATTGGGGAGTTGTCGTCTGGACAATAAGTGAACACCCGCTAGAAATCGATGGGGCTTCCTCACCGCATAGATGCGCTTAGGGCTTCCACTCTGATATGGAATATCTGGACCGCAGGTGTGATCTACGGCTCACGTAGCAAATCGGATGGAAGATGCCATAAAAAATTCCTAGTACGGGAGCCATGGAGATTCTGCTGGCATCTGTCCTAAGATAAAAACGAGCCTAGGATTGGGCAAGCGGAGGATTGGTACTTTACTAAACGGATTTTCAATTTTGAAATGCAAAAATTAAAAATCATCTTTGACATCTAATTTTACAGATGTTTTTTAAACAAAAATACACTTGTAATTTCCGCTAAATTTGGTTTTTATTTGCTATATAATTTACTAGCCCCAAAAGGCTTCTGACCTGCTTCTTTGTGGTAGGCATGGTCGGGTTTTCATAATTTTGGTAATAATTCTTTGTCAGTCTTAAGTTGACCTTGTGAAATGACATGACCCAAAAAATCAATTTTTTTAGGCCCAATTCAACTTTGCTCGGTTTGACAGTGAGACCGAAGAGTCGCAACCTATCGAAGACATGTCTTAGTTTCAGTAAGTGTTTGTCCAGTCACAGTAGGGACAATTATCATCTATAAAAGTCACGTATTCGTCACTCCATGCAGTAGATTCTAGTTAAGCGTACGAAAGTGGCAGGAGCGTCTCGAAACCGAAAGGAAGAAAACGCCACTCGTAAAGTCCTAAAGTGTTGAAAAAGCAGTAAGATGAAGGATTGAGTCTGCATAGGGACCTGCCCAAAATCCCTTAGTAAGATCTAATTTAGAAAGATTTTGGAGGTAGACATGTCAAGGATAAGATCTTCGCAGGAAGGATTGGTTCTGCGTCGATCTTAGTCGTTTTTGAGCTTTCGATAGTCCACACACGAGAATTGTGGAGTCTTTTTTCTTAACTAGGACGATTGGAAGGAGTACTCAGATGTAGATTTCTGGATGATCCCCTAGCTTCTAAATTAAATTTCCTTATTTAGATTTTCTCTATAGTGAGTGGGATAGAGTACGGCCTGATTTGATAGGCTTAAGCCAAAGAAGAAGGAGTGCCCGATTCTGTCTGTCCTACCCGGAATGTCGAAAAAATTCTTTATACTCTGTCACTAATTCATTTAAATTTTCGTCGTTGACTGTCTGTTATCACTGTTCTATCTGTATGCTATCTATGTACAGTCTTGTCCAAAAATGGGGAAAAGGTAGTTCCATTCCGTCATCGTCTACCTGATTCATACGGTGGTGGTGCAAAAGCGTATTCTGTATTCTCGCTAAGTGTCTGCATCTCGTCGGATTTGCCAGTCTCGCTAACTAGTGTAGTTTCGTTGTGTACGTCTGTCGTCTGATCACTAGGTGTGGGTGCACTGTGTTCGTCTGTCTCTACTCCTGTCTCTTGTCGTGAAAAGTAGGTTTCAACATGTTGACATGGAATATCTTTAAGTGTCCCCTTTATTGATATTTCATAGTCAACATCTGAAATTTTACGTACCACCTTGATGGCCCTTGCCATGAGGTCAATAATAAATTTCGTTTTTCTGGAAGTAACAAAAATATTTTTTCTTTGTCTTACACACATCTTGTATCGTAGTAGAGGCCGACCCTGAGATCTCTTTATTTATAATTTACCAAAAATGATGTCCCTTTGGCATTCTACTATCATCCATCCTCCTAAGATGTCCTATCCATCTAAGTCTACGAAGACTGAGCATGGAATAACCGTCACACAACCTGATTTTTCCAATTCTTCAGTATTTGTGATTTTGACTTGTCACTTAATAACCAAGAATTCTTCGCAGACAACCGCATATGAAAGCTGTTTAAACGTGTCAACAAACTCATGTGTCAGGCATCATCGGATTACTTCTTCTCCCACACCACACAAGAAACTTGCAAGTCGTGTGAGAGGAAATGAATGGATACATTTTATTGCCGTTGGCTCTTACATGTACATAACAGTCGCTATCAACCACACACAAAGCCACAGAATTGCCATCACTAGTTTCCTAAACCCTATTGCTAATCTCTATCTACTTGGCTACACAAACTCCTATCAACACTAAACTATGTGCTCGCTACAAAGTCAGTCCCCAGTCTGACTTTCTTCTTCGCGTGTCACACAGCACGCGGAGGACCTTGATGCGTCCTTCGGCTTTTTTGCGTGCCGTTACACTTAACACGCTTATATTAGCTGTCTCCTGTTGAGTGGCAATCGTGGCTGTAGGCGTGATTCTGTCGTGACCAGAGTGCTAACTATCTGTCGACGTCTCCGTGTCTCATGAGAGAACTAGTTAATAGTCCCCCATTCTATCACCTACCCTGCCCTTATATCGGGGCACTGTATTACCTCTAATCTACTTGAGGGTTGACCACTCTTCCCGGTGTTCTTACTATCTTGAGGCAGACCTCCGGCCTCTATTGGTTTTCAGTCTTTGACACACACCCTCCCCTCCTGTGTTGCGTCATCAGCTTTGACTCCTTGGTTGTGACGCAGAGGTTTTCTAAAAAAATTAGTGTATCTAATTTTTGTCAAAGACTGTAGATAACCTGGCTTTGGTAACTCAATAGACTTCTACTGACTATTGTCACAATGTAGTATCACTTTACTTGGCTACTGGCAATCGCCACAAACTTGTCTGTTGGCGTGAGCCCTTTTCCTCAATCGCTATATTATATTTATTAGAGGTATGTCTGACCGGACCGTTGTCTTCTAAGACCTGCCCTCAATAGTAAATAAACTCACTACCCATACACAGTTGACTTTCTTAGGTCAACACATGAATTGCTTCATGTCCCCCATATATATTAAACAACCATTTCACAAGCTGTGTGCGACAGGCTTTACCTATCTCGCTTCCGCGTGTAAAGTTATCTTATGTCCCCTGACCCGGAGTTATCTCCCTTTGATCTACAAAAAATGTATGCAATTTATATGTTTGTTTTCCTGGATGTTTGCGTGTTTGGATCTAACTAATAGTATAATCTAACTTCTAACATGTGTATGTATCTATCATGTGTATGTAAGTTAGTTTTCAAGTGCCATAATTCGGTTAAATGTGGCCACAAACAAGTGTATAACACTAAAACACACAGCATCCACTGCATAGTGAAATTAGGAAGGTGAAGGGCAGCAGGTTAAAAAGAGGACGGTCGTGGATGGGTCAAGCCGAAGACATTCTTCAACAGGTGTGTTCACTTGAGGACTTAGAACCTGGCGAGGAGTGGGTGCAAGTGCCAACAGACTTCTGCACATCCTTTTCAGTTTGCATCCACTAGATAGAAAATGCAGACAAGAAAATCCGGCTGCTGTTGAGCTGAAGTACAAGCGTTGATTTTCGAGAATTCGCTAGACAGTGAACGCGGTCATCTACACAGATGGGTCGGTTGTCCACATGTGAGAAGCTCATGGGCCTTTACAGCTCGGGCCGGAGGGAGAATTGTGAAGGAGGACTCTGGTGCTTTCACTGAAACCACAAGTAGCCTGACCATGGAAGTCATGGCAGTAAGTAAAAGCAATAACATGGCTCGAGGACACAGACATTCACTAGGGCTTGTTTCCTTAGCGACTCCAATGAACATGATCAAGAGGATAGAGGAGGGGTCGATCCGAAGAGAATGGTTGCTGCCTCTGAAGCGGTCTCGGCTGGCAAAGATTAGTTTCATCTTCGTGCCATGGGCATGCGGGAGTACAAGGAAATGAGCGGGCTGACAAGCTCGCAGGTGAGGCTACTGTTGAGGGCGGACGCGCATGGACCAGGCAGACATTCTGAATGCTCTACGAGAAGTGAGACTTTTGCGAAGAACCAAGTGATGACTGTGAATCTACAACAATGGCCAGACTGCGAGAGCAGCAAATTAAAAGAGGGGTGGCCAAACAAGAACACTACGCAGGAAGCCAAAGAAGATTGATAAACCAACACAGAACTGGCGTCGTTAGCCGCTACACGCTGCGGGATTTGCTGAGGAGGGGATCCGAGCACTTATGGACTGAATGGTCCGATGTGCAACGAGGATGATCTGTCGACTAACTAACTAACTAACTAATTCGTGACTACGTTTCCGTCTTAAAAATACTTTCTCTAAGATCTAAACTAAACTACACACAACACATTCAACACAGCACATTTTCAACATTGAAAGCAAACATTTGACGCAGACAAAAATAAAAAGTCGCGTTGAGCGGCAGAAAAAATCCGCTGACCGATCTCAATCTCTCTTATATAATTTTACATTCGCTCGTCACTTTCACACATCTGTCACACATCTTTTACCCTCCCAATTATTTAAAAACCTTGGAGTGACACTGTACAAGTTTGGCTCAGTATGACAAAAGTTGAGCCCATGACTGTGCGTAAATTGCTGCACGAGTCATATATTTACAACATATTTACATGTAAGAGAAAGGGTTGATGGTTTGTACCCTTGGTCTTATTAACCACTATTTTCTACTAAAATAATACTCTAATATTGACATACTAATACTAGTTCTATAAATGTGTATTTAATGTGTTAACTATTTTAATCTATTTTGCCACATTAATCCTAAGATACGCTTATATTAATCCTAATATTTATCTAATTTAAGGGATGTAATCTAACTATTTAAAATGAACTTGATGTGAGATGAGTTATGTACCTTTCTGAAATGGTTACTGTGAAATAAATTATGTACCTTTCTAAAATGGGTAATGTGAAATATAATTAATTTATAAATAATGTTTTTAAATGCCAAAAAATACATGACTGATATTCTTATCTGAATGGTGTAAATGATGTATGTTTATTTGTATAATATTTTTATCCTATTACGGTGTAAACTAATCATAATACTAATTGATCACGTTTGTTAAATGGAATGGTTCATTACGATGGAATGAACTCAAATGAAATGGAACAAAGTGGAATGTAATAAACTAAATGGTACTATTCCTATATAAACTACAATCTATTCTACTTTAAGGTAAGTAGTGGGTAAGATAATGATTATGTAACTAACTAAAAAAAAAATGAAAACTATTATATTGTCTAAATCTAAATGTAAATTAAAATGATCTAATCTACCTATAATTTATCACTATATTAAAACGTTATAATACATATCACAATAAGTATTTATATACATGGTATTTAGATACCTCAGGTTAGTTGTTGCCCAACGTTCAGAAATTGCTTTCATTGGCATACTATATAATCACACTTGTCCTGGGTATAATAAATACATTACACAGTCATACTTGTGTCCTATGGGTATTGCAACTGTAGAGTTCGCCTGTGTTGTAGACCAGTATTTTCGTGTCTGTATTTATGTACTGTTCTGACACTGTTTTTCTCTGCTTAACACAAATGATTCACCGGAACGCGTATGGAGCTTAGTAAGTAATGAGCTGTCCCAGTTCACACGGTGATATATTTGTTTTCGGAGCACAGTTCTTCTCTTGATGTCTACGGACACATGATAGTTCACTATTCTTAGTACATAGTTTAGCACATAATGTCTATGTATTCATAACTTATTTCACATAGAATATTCTAATGTACTACTTTAACATCTATTACTCTACACTCTTATCTGGAGTCTCCGGTATTTCTACCTCATATGGTCGACTAAGGGTATCAGCCAGAATGTTGTCCTTACCCTTATATGTTCTATACTAACAGTATAGTTTTGTAGTATTAGCGACCACTGTATATACGGTCATTCCGATGCACACCATTTTGTATGACCGTGATTGGGGAGTTGTCAGTCTGGACAATGAAGTGAACACCCGCTAGAAATCGATGGAGCTTCCTCACCGCATAGATGACGCTTAGGGCTTCCAACTCTGATATGGAATATCTGGACTCAGCAGGTGTGATCTTACGGCTCACGTAGCAAATCGGATGGAAGATGCCATAATAAAATTGGCCTAGTACTGCAGGCCATGGAATTCTGCTGGCATCTGTCCTAAGATAATAAACGAGCCTAGGATTAGGCAAGCGGAGGATTGGTACATTACTAAACAGATTTTCCAATTTTGACAATGCAGAAATTAATAATGCATCTTTGACATCTAATTTTACAGATGCTTTTAAAACATTGGAAAATACACTTGTAATTTCCGCTAAATTTGGTATGAATTTGCTATAGTAATTTACTAGCCCCAAAAGGCTTCTGAACCTGCTTTCTTTTGTGGTAGGCATGGTCAGGTTCATAATTTTGGTAATAATTCTATTGTCAGTCTTAAGTTGACCTTGTGAAATGACATGACCCAAAAAATCAATTTCTTTTAGGCCCAATTCAACTTTGCTCGGTTTGACAGTGAGACCGAAGAGTCGCAACCTATCGAAGACATGTCTTAGTTTCAGTAAGTGTGTTGTCCAGTCATCAGTATGGACACATATATCATCTATATAAGTCACTGTATTCGTCATCCATGAGCAGTAGATCTCTAGTTAAGCGTACGAAAGTGGCAGGAGCGTCTCGAAGACCGAAAGGAAGAAAACGCCACTCGTAAAGTCCTAAAAGGTGTTGAAAAAGCAGTAAGATGATGGATTGAGTCTGCATAGGGGACCTGCCAATATCCCTTAGTAAGATCTAATTTAGAAAAGATTTTGGAGGTAGACATGTCAAGGATAAGATCTTCGCAGGAAGGAATTGGTTCTGCGTCGATCTTAGTGACGTTGTTGAGCTTTCGATAGTCCACACACAGACGAATTGTGGAGTCCTTTTTTCTTAACTAGGACAGATTGGAAAGGAGTAACTCAGATGTAGATTTTCTGGATGATCCCACTAGCTTCTAAATTAAGAATTTCCTTATTTAGATTTTCTCTATAGCTGAGTGGGATAGAGTACGGCCTGCATTTGATAGGCTTAGAGTCCGAAAGAAGAATGGAGTGCTCGATTCTGTCTGTCCTACCTGGAATGTCAGAAAATATGTCTTTATACTCTGTCACTAATTCTATTAATTGTCGTCGTTGACTGTCTGTTAGTCCACTGTTCTATCTGTATGCTATCTAATGTAGCAGTCTTGTCCACAATGGGAACAGGTAGTTCCATTCCGTCATCGTCTACCTGATTCAGTACGGTGGTGGTGCTAAGTGCGTATTCTGTATTCTCGCTAAGTGTCTGCATCTCGTCGGATTTGCCAGTCTCGCTAACTAGTGTAGTTGCGTTGTGTACGTCTGTCGTCTGATCACTAGGTGTGGGTGCACTGTGTTCGTCTGTCTCTACGTCCTGTCTCTTGTCGTGAAAAGTAAGGGTTTCACATGTTGACATGGATATCTTTAAGTGTCCGTTTATTGATATTTCATAGTCAACATCTGAATTTTACGTACCACCTTGAATGGCCCTTGCCATGAGGTCAATAATAAATTTCGTTTGTCTGGAGTAACAAAAGTATGGTCTTGATCTGGTTCAAGATCAATTGTTCTCGCACCTTTGTTTGTGTGTTGGTGGTAGATTTGAACCTTCCTCTTAAAGGCCTAGAAGCCAGTGTAGGAGGTTGTACTTCAGCTGTAGGATGTTTACCCTTACGTACTAATAGTTGACAGACATTACAAGAACGATAAAATAATTTTATATCATTGCAAAAACCTGGCCAATAAAAATGAGCCTGAATTCTGGCCCTGGTTTTGTCGTATGCAAGGTGACCAGCAAACGGTGACTCATGTGCAATCTTTAGCACAGTTAGGCGGTGTTGTACAGGTAACACCGTTTGCTGAATCTCATGGTTACCAGTTGTATAATATCTAGTAAGAATGCCATTATTAAGTCTAAAGAACCATGATGCGTTCTTTGTCACTTTGGCTCTTTCTTTCAACAATTTTAAATATGGAGACACACTAGGATCAGCTTTCTGCTGTTCTATAAATTTTTGTCTGTTGGTATCATCTGTGCTAGTTGGGGAAAGCAACAGTAGTCTCTCATCTTGTAGTGTGTCTTGATGTTTTATAGTGTCTGCCTTGGTTGTTGCATTAGCTGCATTTAATCTTTCCCATGCAGCTATTTCATCGCTAGTACATTGTTTCAATTGGGGTAAGCAACCCAAAATTAAATCAGTACAAGGGTTGTCAAGTATTGCACAAATAAAGGTACCAGAAAGGAAAGGAGTGTTAATACGGGCTTTGGCCAAAGGGTAAATTTCAATGTTACCCGAAAAGGTTCGGCATTTGACAGAGTCACCTGTATAATCACCTGGACTCACCAGTTCCTGTCTAAGACCAATAAGGGTACTGCCGCTGTCCAGCAAACATTGGCATGGTCTATCGTTGACCATTGCATTGTGGAACATCAAATTGCCTCTGGAGGCTAATGCTGCATTTACATTCTCAGTTGAGAATGGTATTGTATGTCCACATTCTAATTTTCCGTCTGCATGAAATTGGTGACATCGTTCACAACTGTCAAAGCTTAACATATCGTTTACACAACACACATCTTCAGATTTGCTAATAGGTAAGTAATTTTCAACATCACACTCAGTCTCACTACCACTATCAGAAGATGTATCAATCAAAATAGCATTGTTGGCTTTCATACGTTGGCGGCCAAGGCACTTATTTGAATAATGGCCGTAGCTGGAACAAAAGAAGCATTTGATTGCACGCCTGTATGCAGATCTTTTGTTTTGTTGCTTCTTAATAACATTTTCAAGATGTGCCGGATAATTTGGCGATTTGTCACACATAAGAATAAGTGTCATGCAAAGTTGACAGTAGATACATTTTGACACTTTCCTATCTTTCTTGTCGATTTTCTGAAAGGGTTTTCTATTACTCTGATAGTTTTTAGGTTGGTCTTTCACAAAAGAAACTACTTCAGAGTCATTTGAAGTCTTAAAAATATCTCTATTAGAAGAAAAATATGCAGAGCCTTTCTTTTCAAACTGTTCTATGTTCTCAATGTCTGACTGCTGCAGGAATTTGGCAAAAGGAGATGGTATAGTGGATATAACTTTATCCATGGCTATTAAATTTTTAAGTCTGTCAAAGTCTTTTCCTATGTTAGCTGCTTTAAGCCACCTATCTAGTACACTTTGAACATTTGAGACGTAATCAATGAAAGTCTCACTAGGTTTAGGTTTTAAATTTGAGAACTGAACCTGATACCCAGGGGCATCAAGTAAAAAGTGTTGCATTATCCTATCATGGATGTACTGATAGTTAGATCTAAGGTCCGTTGGTATTGATTCTATCACTTTAAGGGGCTCACCACTCAAGTTCTTCATATAAATCATAGCCCACATCTCTATTGGAACTTGGTGATATTTAAATTGATACTCGACATTTTCTGTCCAGGCTGATATGGAATCTTCTTTACAATATGGTTTGATAATATTTTTGTATTTGTTGAACTTATTTTCTTCTTGTTGACTCTTTAGTTTAGTGGCAGAGATCTCTGCGTGTGAGTCTACTTCCATCCCTTTCATCTTTAACTGTGTCTCTGATTCTACTTGAATTTGTTTTTCCTTAACTCTTGCCATTTCATCTATCTCTTTTTGCTTTAGTTCTTTCTCTTGATCTAATTGTTTTAGCTTAATTTCCTTATCATGTTCTAGCTGTTTTTGTTTAATCTCCAATTCTTTTTGTTTTGTTATCTCAGCTAGTTCTGCAATCTCCTTTTGGTGTTGTCTGTCCCGTGCACGTTCATCTCTCTCCGCATCTTCTTTTCGTATACGTTCAGCTGTCTCAGCATCTTTTGCTTCTTTAAATTTCTGATTAGCATATTGTTGTAGCTCTTTACCTGTGTATTGTAACTCCTTACCAGCTTTTATAAAATCAGTTAGAGTCGCCATGTTATTTGGTAGTTGGCTAGCGTTGACAGGCAATGACCTCTTTAATCACTTATTTATCTTTGATATGTTATGTTTCTTATTATCTGAGCACTATAAATTGTACTCTTTGTTTATAACCTGGAAAATTTTATCCTGAAAAAAACAGAGTACAAAATATGCTAATGCATCACGAGCTGAAAAAGAGATGCACTATTAATCACATTGCATGCCAAATATATTGAGTATACTCAACTTAATGTTCCCGAGAATCAGGAACACCAATCCGGCACTACAGGTCACCTCGTTTGGCACTTCGGTATACACACGAGTTTTCTAATCAGCTGTTGTTCACCCTGTTTCACAGAGCAGCAACAATTAACAAATAGTAAACGACATATTATATTCGACACTTTGGTACAATGACAATGACATGCCCACGAACAAACAGAATATAGTTTACTTAATATTTAATGTCAATGTCCTGTCTTCGTTCTAACGTTTTATGCCTTTCGTTACTAACCTAGTTTAATCTATGGAAGTGTTGTGCAGACCAAATTTAATTTGCATGGCTAAAAGTAGTGCCATCGTGACGGTAAACAAATAGAAAAAGTACGAAAAAAAAATTCAATAACTGCTTAGAAATAAATAAAAATATATTAATAAAGTTTAAACAAATAAATATATTCAATTACTAACTTAAATAAACAAATAATAGTTAATATAAAGCACAGATTCAGGCGGGCAGCAGCTTGACGATTTGTAAACACTCAGATGCTGAATGCGAATGGCGTAGAACAACTGCTTGTCAATCGTCTTACGTCAGAGGCGCAGCGCTATTTTTAGCTTGCAAAAATCGATAATGTCGGCCGCATGTGTATCGCTCCGCCATGAATCATATTTGGTAATTATTCATAAATAAATAAGCCACTACATAAATAAATGGAAAAAATTAATAATATCAATACTTACAACTTTGAAGAATACATAATTATAAGTACACGATAGTTTAATAAACACAAATAAACATTGTTTTGTCACGATAGGCACAGCTCGCTCGCAACTTGTTCTAGTCTGCACACGTCATCAGTCACTGACACAAATTAACCTAGTAATTCTCTACTCGTAATCTTAGTCTAGAGCTGTGGGTGAGTGTATTAGCTTGAACTTTCGTCCAAGCCACACTTCTGACACCACATTAATCCTTGCCTGTCAACAACTCATGTGTCAGGCATCATCGGATTACTTCTCCCACACCACACAAGAAACTTTCAAGTCGTGTGAGAGGAAATGAATGATACATTTTATTGCCGTTGGCTCTTTACATGTACATAACAGTCGCTATCAAACCACACACAAAGCCACAGAATTGCCTATCACTAGTTTCCTAAACCCTATTGCTAATCTCTATCTACTTGGCTACACAAAACTCCTATCAACACTAAACTATGTGCTCGCTACAAAGTCAGTCCCCAGTATGACTTTCTTCTTCGCGTGTCAACACAGCACGCGGAAGGACCTTGATGCGTCCTTCGGCTTTTTGCGTGCCGTTACACTTAACACGCTTATATTAGCTGTCTCCTGTTGAGTGGCAATCGTGGCTGTAGGCGTGATTCTGTCGTGACCAGAGTGCTAACTATCTGGTCGACGTCTCCGTGTCTCATGAGAGAACTAGTTAATAGTCCCCCATTCTATCACCTACCCTGCCCTTATATCGGGGCACTATATTACCTCTAATCTACTTGAGGTTGACCACTCTTCCCGGTGTTCTTCTATCTTGAGGCAGACCTCCGGCCTCTATTGGTTTCAGTCTTTGACAAAACGTTTCTCTTGGTTTGAGTAAGTTGCCCAGGTTTCACTGCCATTGCCATAAAGAAGAGTACTAAGGACACAAGCTTGATAGACAAGGACTTTTGTTTTGGCAGTAAGCTTCCTGTTCTCCCAGACTCTTTTTCTTAAACTGTTCATTGTTGTTGCTGCCTTACCAATCCGGATGTTGATTTTCTGATCTAGTGATAATTTGCTATTTACCACTGATCCTAGGTATGTAAAATGGTCCACCATCTCTAGTTCGGCGTCGTCAATAAAGATTGATGGTACCCCATGTGCACCTTGTGACATAATCTGTGTCTTCTTTTTGCTTATTGTTAAACAAAATTCAGAACAAGCATTGGAAAATGCAGTTATATCATCGTCAACAAACTGTTCTGCAAAATATCGTACACATTGAGGTGTACCAGGAATTGTGAGGTCTTAACGATTAGCGAAATGTGGCGCTGATGTCCAAGAATTAGATTTTAAAAATCTAATAACACTCTTCATAAAATCACATATTTAACCACGAGATCACTATTATCTACTGGACAAAACTGGGTACGTTACAGCGTTATATTCAGAAGAAAAGCAGCAGACACATCGGTCACATGTACACACAACTAAAGCTGCTAATAGGTTCTTCGGGAATGAGCTCCTCCAATGAAGCTCCTCGGACTGCTGAACACGTCCTACAACACGTAACAGATACATCTCAGAAAGATCTGTTACATAACCGGGTGACACAACTTTAGATGTCAAAATGTAAGAACGCACGCGGGATCTGCAGAAGACACAAACGCAGATAAGATTTATTGATTTCTAGCCAACGAAAAGTAGAAGAAAGTACATGCATATGACCAGATGTGGAAAAAAAAAGCAGCCATAAAACAGAAAATTAGTGAATCAAGTTAGCAGACGCCATTAGCAGACGTATGTCTCAATAAGTTAGTCTCGTTAAGCCCTATTGTGGTCTGACAAATTTGGCGTGTACGTTATAAAAGCTTTGCAGGATTAATATTGCTGATCGTTTTCAATCTGTCTGTCTGTGTGTGACAGGTGGGGGTGTGACCGAGAGGTAATGTTGTCAGCCTCAGGTTCAGAGGTCGATCCCATTAACAGGGCTGGACATTATCCCAAGAGCCATTTTTATCTCATATGTCACATCCTCATTTTCTCTTAGGCACAGAGAACCAAGACAACAAATACCAAGCATTCTCGAATGAGAGCAAAACCAAAGGTCCCGAGAGCAACACGTGCACGTAAAAATTCCACGGCAAGTGGAAAGTTTACACAAAGTTTAGCAAAGTTTACGCCAGTGTTTCCCAACGTGGGGCCCACGACCCACAGGGGGGCAATTCGATTGTTAAGGGGGGCAATCCGAAAATGGAAGAAATCGGCTGGATATAACAAAACGGGGAGACTTGAGACTGAAGTTAACTAAATTGGAACCTGACATAAAATCTCTTTGCAGCAAGCATCAAACGCAAGGATCTCACTAAATTTAAATAATTACTAATAATTAAAATAATATAGAAAAATCTTTCATTAAAATTATTTTGTACTTGAATTTCAGTTCTGCTTTATATGTTTTGAAAATGTACTTACTGTGGTTCCTCAATAATTTCCTAGTGATTTCTTCCTAAAACCTATCGGTCCTTTGGCTAGGATCGGGTGTATTTGCTGCTCGCCCCCAGTAGTGCGCCTGGTCTGGTCGGGGGCCGGGATGATCAAATAAAAACCCATCACATATCTTCATCTTAGATGTGGGCCTGGTGGACCACTGTGGGCAATAGCTCACAGTGAGACTAAGGGTCCACATAAAAAAGGGGGAGGCGGGGGAACCAGCTTGCTTGGGGTAACCGCCAAACCAAATAAAAAAAAAACATTCACCCAACACAACCGACACACAGGGACGCGGGACCTTGGGGGGTGGGGGGGGGGGGGGGCGCTCTGGCCCCCCTGGGAACCGCGAGCCCTTCTAAAAAAAAATTCAAGTTTCGTTAGTGAACATTTTCAATTTTTGAATATTAAAAATGATGCATATGTTGGGGGGGGGGGGAGTCGGGGGGGGGGAATAAGAATTTTAGAAAGCCTTAGGTGGGGCATAGCACAAAAAAAGGTTGGAAAACACTGGTTTACGCCGTAAATCGCCTCGCTGGCAAAATTGTTATGACAGAAAAGTTACCTACGGCTAGACGGAGCCAGTTACTTTGAATGGAATCTGACTGGAGGAAGCAAATCTAACACACATGCATGGTAAGTCAGACATGCTGATCTTAGGAGTCCATAAATAGATGTGACACACGCCCCTCGAAAGAGGAACGTAGAGGAAGCAGAAGAAACTGTGAGTGTGAGTGGACCATTAGTATATGCTAATCAGATCTATGTTTACTACGGAGACTTCTTATTATAACGGACACATGCTTCTTAATTTAGACCGAACAAACTTTGTCAGTCTCATAGCTAAAAAGGTATAAATCACATGCATAGAAACAGTGGATTCGAAAGAACAATAAGATGACGTTACATACTCGTAGTTCTCAGAAAATCCTTTGTCGACAGGCTATGCGAGTGAGACATGATAATTACTGATTATGCCACATTGCATATGTGTCGGTGGGGGAATACGGGTATCCTTTATAACAGGAGAAGTAAGGTGTCTTCTTCCCTCCACTAGCTTACGGGTCACAATTTGGCAAAGTGGAGTACCTGTTTAGCCTCTCTATCAAGGTAATGTAAGCAATTGACGCAGGTAACGAAGGGAGTTGAAGAGCAGCCGACAGATAGTTGTAGTTTAAGGTCTCCAAATTCACGACGGTTGGCAGGGATATCTTGTTGGAGTCAACGGCTACGATCATCGACCAGTATGATCACTGCTAAGAAACAAAGCAACCTACAGATGCCTAGAAAATCAATGTTTAGTAAATTCATAGAGTATCAGAGAAACGCAAGATCGTGATCGCGTGAGATGGAGAAAACATGACCGTCCACACATATCGTCATGGAACATGATGATGATATCAAAACGAAGGTTTTTAACTGTATTTAACGTGCACCACTTGTAGTTGTCCAGAACATTTCCCAGATGTGCCACTTCACTTAGATTAGCTCCAACTGTTGCGACTCTACAAGTACACAAGCAGTTAGTTAGTTAGTTAGTCGCGGTTCCAACTTCACGGCAACGGGTCGTCCCCATATTGCTCCGTTCCTGTGCCAGTGAATATCACACAATTTCACAAGCAGTATAACAGTTGTCTTGTATTCCATTTATATGATTCTACCTGTACAGTACAAAAATTGTCTTGTACTCCATTTATATGTTTCTATCCATACAATCTAAAAATTGTCTTGAATTCCATTTATACGAGGGGAAGTCAATAAGTAAGTCACAAATGGCTGTAGAAAAAAATAACTAATTATGATGACAACTTGAAACCAGTTTATTTTTATACATGCAGTGTCCCATTATTTCTCAACATAATTTCCACCAACATTGATGCACTTATCCCATAGTTTTATCAGTCCTCCCAAACCTGCTGCACAGAACTGCGTGCTCTGTTTTCTAAATCACGTTTTCACTTCACATTCAACTTCGGCGTTCATTCGCGAAAAGCCTCCTGCCAAGGTGGGTTTTGAGTGGGCGAAAAAGGTGGAAATCGCTAGGGGCTAAGTCGGGGATGTTCCAGACCTTCCTATCTTAGTTGGTTAATTTCCTCCTGAGTTAATCGAGCCGTATGTGGTCTGGCATTGTCATGAAGAGCAGCCCTCCTCTAGTCAGTAGTCCTGGACGTTTTATTCGAATTGCATCGTGAAGCATCGATAGCACTTCACAGTACGATTCAGAATTCACATTGTCACCTTTCTCCTTGAAATTGGTTAAAAGCACTCCCTGACAATCCCAGAACACTGTCAGCATAACCTTCCCTGCTGATGGCGTAATCTTGAATTTATGGGTACAAAGCGAAGAAGGATGTTTCCATTGTGTTGAAGCAAGCTTTGATTCAGGCTGGTTGTGATGCACCCATGATTCGTCCCCAGTAACAATCCCGGTCAGCATGTCTTCTCCTTATCTTCGTATCGGCAGAGGTGATGCAAAGACAGACCAAATCGGTTAATTTTCTCAAGGACGCTCTAAAATCGTTGATGAAATCCGATCTGGTCGTCCTGTTGAGATTGCAACAGAAGCATCCGTTTAGCGGATGGAGGAGATGATTAGAGGTGACAGGCGAGTCACGATAGACTCTGCAGCATCTGCAATTGGGTGCTCACATTGCTCACATAATGCATGATCGATTGAAATTTAAGAAAGTGTACTGATTGATTGTTTGATTAATTGATTGATTGATTGATTGATTGATTTAGGAACCGACATCACAGCATTCGGGGCATTCCCATAAGCGCTCCGGCCCCTCGTTCAACAGTCAGCGAAAAGTCATACTACAATCGTTCCCACCGTTATCTGATTAAAAGTCCTCCTGGTCTTCCCTCTTAGTTTTGAGATTCTACCAGAACCCCCTGCCACTCACCCGAAATCTCATCCTTTCCCCATATGGGTTCTCAATCTGTTCCTACACCTTTTCCAACTGGTCCCACATGCGCACGACCACCTCTCCCTTGTGCATAGGTAATCGACCTCTAAGAAAGGCATTCCCTGCCAGCCTATAAGCATGTTCATTCCCCAACACTCCCGCATGGCCAGGGAAAAAATATTACAATCTGTGACCTCTGAAGCGAAGTGCGCCATTCCACACGAAACATTCCTTTCTCCACTTTACTAAACATACTCCGTGAGTCGGTGATGAAGACAATGTGTGTTGCAGTGGTCGCCTCTAACGAACTGAATGCCGATGTGACTGCTTCCACCTACATTCTCTTGCTGGAAGTCATAGCCTCAAATGGCACACTCTCCCTTTTCAAGAATCGTCCATTAGCCTTCGCAATGAAATACCAATCTGTTTCTTACCACTGATCCATCAGTATAGATCACTATGTCACCTTGATGTGTATTGCTCTGGATCAGTTGTTGCACTTCAAAATCTGTGCAAGCCACTGCCTATTCTCTTCACTCACGACCAAGTGTAACTACTACATTGTGCCAGTCCGCCCTGTCTGCCGGTACTTCAACTCACTCTTTTTCACAATTGATGGTCTCTAAATCACAAACCAAACGTATATATATTTCTGCCTGTGCCATCCAGGACCTGCCTCGTATTAGTCTATGACCCTTGACCATATCCATGGCTTCATGTAGGGGGTGATCCCTATCTGCAGCAACTCTCAGGTACCATTTGGCCTGAAAGATCCTATGCCATTCCGTAATTGTTGGTAACGCCAGGTTATGCCTCGTGAGGATAATTGGTATATCCTGATTGCGTTCCAGAATCACCCGCATGGCCGCATTCTGTATGCGCTCTAACCTTTCAAGCTGGCTCTTTGATACTGTCAGGAGCCCCAAATAATATTCAATGACATATATTATTAACTGCCTAAAGAGCCTGTAAGGCATCTCTGTTCTACCCCGGCTGCTGCCATCACCCTCAAAGCATTATTAAGTCCCCTACCAGCTTTAACAACCAACGCCTCCATGTGATCTTTAAAAGATATACACCTGTCGAAGGTGATATCCGAGTACTTCAGTGTACTCTCTTTACTAAGAGGACATCCATTCAATAAAACATGGGACTGTTGTCTTTACAATCCAGTTATCCAGGGTGTATCACACAGCCGATGCCTTGCCTGGGTTTATAACGGCCCCTGCTTCCCTGCACCACTCTGTCACCCAGCTTATTGCCACCTGTAAATCTGCAGCCAAACGTTTCCTATCTCTGCTCTCACCTTGTCTCTAAATAGCTGTGACTTTGCTGGTGTAGACATTAAAGAGCACTAGGGGCAAGGCAGATCCCTGTGGCAACCCAGGTGTAAGCGTAAAGGGATCAGAAGTCCAGGAACCCATTCACAATGCAACCTTACGCTCATAAAGGACTGCCACAACCAATCTGACAAGGCACGGGCACACTTCCTTGTCCAACAGAATGTATATCAACCGATCATACCTAATCCTCGTATACGCATCCTCCAGGTCCTCTTTTTGCATTTAAAGTCTATGATGGCTTCCGGTTACTGTCTCTTGTTTATCCCGGAAGCCCTCATAGACATTAAATGCAAAAGGAGTCGCATTGGCCCATGCGTCCATCTCTGAGAATAATTTACAAGAAAATAATCGTCACCAATTCCCGTTTTAGAGTAACGAGATCTTTGACATTTGACCAAAAACAAACAAACAAACAAACAAACAAAAACCAGAAACGATTCAAGCATTGTTACTTTTAAGTAGGTGCAACATACAAACAATAACGGGACAATACATTTAGTTATTTAATTTATAAACGCACACAGAACTGGTAAACATCAACATATTTTATCACTATATCAATTCGTGAAAACTATAATGAGATTAAATATTCTGTTGTCAATGGAACGCATCACGGTTTTATTTTTGGTTTTGTATCGTAATGTTTTTATACTTTGTAATTAATCTACATAAAACACTAGACTTGTATTGCACACAGAGGTGTTCACTTTGTCTGAATACTGGTGTAGAGTTAATTTTGGAGGGAAAAGGGCGTGTCGACACCCATTGAGCTGTTATTTTCTGAATAACCCCTGTGGAGGTTGGTCAGAGGTTCTGAAAACGGATGGATTTGTTTCCTTTGCGCTGCGATTAAGCCATAATCACTTAGTGATTGAGCTGTGTTTCGTGAAACACCATGGTTTAATGCCAAGGTCTTGATCTCCCTGCTCTCCAGGTCTGGCATAACTGGCTACGGGATTGGCACCCTTTATACTGTGCACAATAAAAACCGCTTCCGGGTGGCGCTCTAAGAAATGATGTCTCATCTTAGTTTAGTTAGTTAGTTAGTCGACAGATCATTCTTATTGCACATCGAACCATTCAGTCCATAAGTGCTCGGATCCTCTCCTTAGCAAATCCCGCAGCGTGTAGCGGCTTACGACACTAGTTCTGTGTTGGTTTATCAATCTTCTTTGGCTTCCTGCTTAGTGTTCTTGTTTGGCCACATCTCTTTCAATTTGCTGTTCTCACAGTCTGACCATGGTTGTAGATTCACAGTCATCACTTGGTTCATCGCAAAAGTCTTACTTCTCGTAGAGCATTCAGAATGTCAGCCTGGTCCATGACGCGTCCGCCCTCCACAGTAGCCTTACATCTTAGCTTACCTCTGACTGCATGAGCGCAGTTACATGAGATATCCATAGCAAGCCTACACAATGTCAAGGTCTCAACACATTACAAGCCCATAGCAGTTCCCTTCTTGGAGACTTTTTGTTCCGTATTGTATGTATGTGTATATTATTATTTTAATCAAAAAAGCACATTTAGCTCGATTTGTTTGTAACGAAGTCTATTCGTACAACTAAACAGACATGTTTTTAAACTGTGCTTTAAGACATTTCCAGACACAGATTTTATTCTGGTTGACCTGGTATCGGAGGTCAAGCCTTTAAAAATAAGGTGTGCTAAATAAATAAAAATATAGGACTATTACACTAAGAAAGAGATGTATCAATACACATGTGTATAGACGAGTGTGAATATTGTATCAACTTTAACATTTATTCACTTTGTTTAGATTTCATTGGCATGCACATTGTGTGAATAAATAATTCTGTTAAGTGTGGTATTAGTAGCATTATTTTATTAGTGCTTCAGGAGAGATTTTATTAGGACTATCGTTATAAAACAAGTGACGAAACACAGCTCTGTATCTACTGCTCATGTGATGATAAATGAAAATATTCACTGACGAGTTGACCGACTCCAGAATCATACCACTTCCTATTAACACGATTATCGTATTTTGATATTTACCAAGGGCAGACAATTCAGGCTCTAACAGCACACCAATAAAAATAATACTGGATGGGACAAAACAAGATATAAACAGTATTGCGATCATCACAACCATTTTGGCTACTCTTTCGTTACGATTAAGACTACCATCACTGATCTGCGCTGTAGATTTCTCTCGCCATTGTCTGTGTTTACGCAGACTAGCAACCAATGTTATCGTTGAGACAATGATGATCATAAAGGCGGCGTTAGGAATGAAGACATTGTTGATGGCAAAAGAAACAGCCTCAACACTCGCCCTGTCTTCTGTAACAACAAGTCCGATGAGTGTTTTGTTCCTGTCAGGGAAATATTTCCAGTCCAGTCTGTTGACCACGTACATCGGGGCCATGGCCGACATGAGAATGATGTAGACGATTATAATGGTTACCAATACCCGTTTTGGAGTGACGAGATCTTTGACCTTGAACAGAAAAGTCAGAAGTAATTCAAGCATTGTTACCTTTAATTAGATGCAACCTATAAACAATAACAAGACAATACATTTAGTTACTAGCAGAGAGCTGTTCAACAACACAATAATTTATCAGTAATAAATCTAAAGCCATCTCCGTGGCTAAGGCTTTAAGGGACGCGATTCGTAAGCCCGCGTACTTGCGTTCGAAACACATCAGCGACCGATTTGGCAGCAGACCGCGTTGCGCTGAGTTTTAACGTGTTATCATAGGAGCTGGTGGTTCAGAAAGCAATAGCAAACTACTGAACGTAAATGGCCAAGACATTAACAGCAGTAAAATGCTGGTGTTGGCAGCGATGTCCTGTTAAAAAAACGTACAGCTATCGAGAAAGTCGTGGCTCAAATTGTGTATATCTTTTTTTATTTGTTTGCGCTGGCTCGCATTGAACTCAAGTGTAGTTCATTCACACTACTTCTCGTAGTGCTGGACTGAATTTTCCGTGTGGATTAACTTTCCATATTAACAGTGTGTCTTGCCATCAGGCGAACCCACTCTGACTTCAGAGGTATATTGTGAATATGACGCAGCTCTGTATTGATTTTCATGTATATTAAAGAACACATCACTTAGTACCACCCCTGTCTGAGAATACTTTTTTGTAGGCATATACTTCTCTTCATTAACATCACTTGTATATATCTACATTGCCTTTCTTATTAGGAAAGTTAACAGGTTAAATATTAAAACGAGTGTATACTTCTTCAAGTATATGAAACATATTTTGTTGTCTAAAACTATGTGAGAGAAAAGAAATGGGTTGAAACTACTACAGTAAAGCTGTAAAAAATGCTATAAGTGCAGAAGTATGAACACAAATAAAAACGAACAAAAAGAAATGATAATAGAATGGTCAGCGTTGCAAGTGCACTATCATAAAATACAAAATGGCCTTTGCTATTTGAAAGCCTTCGTCAGCACACAGTAAACCAGAATATACTCTTACGATTATGTACACAACATTACACAAATGTCAGTTTAGTTATTTTAAAAAAAAAAAAATGTAGTATCAATGTCAGCCGGTCTCCGTTGCGAAGGGTTTACGGACGTGATTCGTAATCCCGTATACACGGGTTCGAAACACAGTGGTGCTGGTTTTTTTGAAAAAGGTATAAGTGCTGGTCACTGAGAAAGCAATGGCAAACTACTGAACGGTAAAACTTGCCCTGGAATCAGGAACAGAAAAATGTTGGTGTTGGCTGCTACGGACTGTGAAGGACATGCAACTAAATTTTTGAGATTGTTTGTTGTTGAAGGCGTTCTAGCCGCAACGTTAATTTAGTCATTTATTATTCTTTTTTGATAAAGCTGCGCATTTCTACTATTAGTTGTTATTATGTTCTAGTTGTTCCGTTATTTGAATGTTAATACAAGACAAAGTGTATGGAATGGTTAAGTAACCGGAGAAAGTCGGGATACGGTTGTTAAGAACAATGTTTAAAATAGTGTGGATATAGAAATAAATAGGCCTACACGTGGACTAGTTACAGTTGCGGGTGTTACACGGTCTCTACTTATCACAACCATCAGGAAAAGACAAATGCAATTTATGTGTATAAACAGAAACCTAAAATATGTACCACGACATGTCTTTGGAATTAAAAGCGGCTGGAGTGATACTCTCCACATCTCCCTGCGATTGGCCTATACAAATATAGGTCTACTACCGTGTGTCTAACACATCTTAAGATGTGTGAAAGGCGGCTGAAAGGGTATGTTACTTTCAACAGAAGAGGTGGAATATAGACATTAGTCTTACGTATGCACATACTAACCAAGAGAGACAGGCTGCATTCATTTGTAAGTGTACTGTAATGGACACATGTCGCTATATTGAAGATATTTTAAAACACATACATCTCTGATCGTTAAGGGTTGTGAAATGTACAGAAGGGAGCAGTCCTAGGGCTGTGCTGGCATATGTATCTGAGTGCCCAGTAGATATGTTCAAATCCCCATTAAGGCAAAGCTGTTTGCTTACTTTGACCTTGGTCCCGCAGTTCGACCCAGCATAAAATGGTAATCGTGGAATGTTCTTGAAAATATATATATATACGGCCGGAAAAATACTGACAGCAACGCTCATCGAGTGTCATTTGGAGTATGAAATTTGGGGTAGCACCATATTTCGAAAACGGGTTAAGGTATCAATGTTTTCTATACACCTTCTTAACTTTATACACAGTCTCTCATATATCAGGGAAGTGTAATACGCAGCCGGTCTCCCTGACCTTGAGGTTAACGTCGTTCTCCGTAATCCCGTTTATTCTCGTGAGTAGCGTAACCTGCGCGAGAATCGGTAGCGGTTCTCGCCGCGTTGGTAACTTACGGAGCATGTGAGCCGGTCGCTCAGAAGGCAAACTACTGAGCGTAATCGTGCCTAGTACATCAACAGCAGATGAAAAATGTTAATTTTGATTGCAACGTCCTGTGAGGGATATGCAACCAAAAAAAATATATACATAAACAGACAGACGGCGCTCCTTGGCGAAAGGCGTTAAGGACTCAGTTTGTAATCCCGCATACCCGCGTTCGAAACACAGCTGTGGGCATCAAACCACCGTATGTTTTTTTAAATGAAATGGTATGGGAGCAATGGCAAACTACTGAACGTAAACTTGCCCAGGAATCACGAACATCAAAAATATGTGCTGACTGTCGTGAAATACTGAGAGTTAATGATTCCCAGATGGACGACTGTATACACCGACTGACCAGGTGGAGGAAGGGTTAACAAGCGAAGCAGTAATGGTAACAAACAAAGGAGTGACCAGGCGCATGTGTTTATAGGTCAAGACACAGAAGGGGCCGGCTAACCGCACAGATAAACTGTCGAGTGGAAAAATTGGTTTGCGACTAAAGCAGAGAGATTATTGGACAGCATATTGCGGTATGGATGTGAAACGGTTCCGAACTGTAATTTTCCACTAACGATGATAATGCAGTCTGGATGTGAGGTGTCCAGCAATGTCAAGGACTATGCGGCAAAAATGACCGATAAAAGAGTGGCTACGTCTTTGTGTAAGTTTAGTGTGTGTTCCAAACTGAACTGAAGGAGATATGTTCTTGAGTGGGAATAGAAATACACGTCCCTAATGATGGAAAGAGGGGATACTAGTGTGTTATTCGCTAAGTGTTTTTCGATTCCAGGAACATAGATGCCTAAATAAGGTATATTAGAGTATAGTTTAGCATAGGAATATAGATGTGAGTGAAGTGCATTTAACATTGCTTTCTATTAGTAGGAATAGTATAGACGTTAGGTGAATCTTCTATCCTATGTCAGAGTGGGTTTTTTCGGAAGCCTTTTCATTTCGGCTGGAGGAAAAGACACTCACATAGGAGGGAAGAGGAAGCAGACACAGATCTCATTATTAAATGTATATCATAAGGTTTCCATACCAGTGCGGGACTTATCAACTAAGAGATAAAACAGATGGCTGTGGTCAAGATCACCCAGTGTTGACAACCCACAAGAAAGCACTTGAAAGTAATAAAGCACGACACTTGTGCATAAGAAAGGAAGGAAAAGAAGTGGCATCTTAATAAGTCAGGAGGACAGAGAAGGGAAAATAGAGATCATACAAACTAAAGAAAAAAGACTCAAATTACTCAGTATCAAAGAGTTGCAAGGTGCATACAAAGTGCCTATATCAATTAAGAACTTTCCAGTGTAGAACTTTTACAGGACAAAAATAGAGAATACTAGAAACTCGATGTGTTTTCCAGGATGGAATTAAGAACGCTATAAGATAATAAAGAACATTCAGGTTAAGCTGACAGCATATGGTGATCGGGTTAAATACATTCATACAGTGGTGAACATTTTTCATGACAAAAAACGGATATATCTACAGACTCAAGCATACGGAGCTGTCAGGGTGAGACCGTTCTGTTATATCTATGTCATGTCCTGTACTCTAGCTGAGAGAAGAGACGAGAGAAGCCACGGAGACTATCTATCAACATCTTATCTGGCAGCCACACTAGAAGAACATACCAACTACATAGACAATATCCATACATACACCAGACATAGTTTTTATTAATAAATTTTTTATCTTATCGTTGAAAGGAATTGTTGTCGGAGTATGTGTTGAGGGAATAATAGAGAGAGTGAAAGAAATAGATATATGGAAGGGAAGACAGAAGAGAGGAGTGTAGACCAAAGTCAGTCAATAATCCCAACAGATAATAAGTTTAAAGATGTGCTTGTTGAGTCCAGTCTCCTCTCGGGAATTTAACAGGACACTGACTGCTACTTCCTGTAAAAGATATGTACAATCTTTTTCAAATACTGTCACGGGAAAACTGCAGTTTAGTGATTCCTTGATAACTTACCTATAAAACTACAATGTAGGAGGAGAGTTAACAGTCGAGTACTTCATTCTGAGAGGAGGACGAATTAAAGGTTATTGACCGAAAGTATAAAATATGATACAGTGTAAGGAGTCATTGACCTGCTCTGTCAACGGAGAAAACAACGGGGAGACGTCGATAACGGGACAACGAACGGAGACAGCGATCAAAGGGTTCGGACGCTTTGAAGTACTAGCGTAGGGGAACTCAGGGAAACCGCGAAAGAACGGAGGACGAAGAACGGAGGACTCGACGGAAGCGCACTTGACGAATACGGGAGTTCACAGACGTTTGATGTGGGGACTTACGGAAAAATTTGATTGTGGATCAAAAGACATCGAAGGATTGGACACTCGATATAAATAGTAGAAACTGGGTTTTCTGTTTTAGAGTGTGTTCCAAAACTGGACAGAGATATCTATTAGTCCTATGTGTGGAAAAGAAATTATAGTCCCGTATTGTTTAAGGCAATGGGATATTAGTGCCGATGTGCTTAATTATTAATTTCGATTCCTGGATGATAATAGAAGATATAAATTAATCTAATCTTAGCGTAATAGTAGCATAGGGATATAGGTGTTTGTTCTTGACTTGTAACATTTCATTCGTTTATCCAATCGTGTAAACTTTAGTGCACTCATAAGTATTTTGTCAGAGTATCTTTTCGGAAGCGTCTTAGTGCAGCCGGGAGAAATGCTCTCACATAAGTGTCGTGTCCTCCTTTAAAGTGTCGCCCCTGGAGTGAAGAGAGTCGACCCCCACATTATAATATTTTTCCCCTTATTCATATCCTGGAGAATCCACCAGCTTCCGTCCAACACACTCCATCAGCCTATGGACACCTTTTCCTATCACTCTCTCACTGTCGTACTATGCCCCCTCTCATACTTCCCCAACGCAACATACTCAACAAATCTTGCTTCTAAAAATTAATAAAGACTAATTTATTAAAAGAAAGGTGTAACGTATATGAGACGTGTATGCGAAGAAAAAGTGTGTCGTGTATCTATATCTATAAAACAAAGTGTATGTATGTAAATATGTAAATATGTAAATATGTATGTCCTTTATTTTTTCGCTAACGGCCCATCCGATTGAGATGAAATTTTCTACACGCCTTCCTTTCATTCCAGAGCTGTCAACTGTCGTATTTTTTTTTCTTCTTCCTCCTCCTCCCTCCTCCCATTCCCAAAATACGTACGTAAATATATGATGATGATGATGAAAGAATCCCCGAACCAAAACGCTTGGGAAAGGGAAGAAAATGACGTGACTACACATTAGCTAAGGGACTTAACTCTAGAAAAAGTTATTTCAAGGGGCATAACTTTTAATAACATTGTTGTATAACTTATAGTCATATTGTTGTATCGTTTTCAATGATTTATAAACTCTTTGTCTATAGTTATGTACCGGCATATGAGTTATAATAAATAATGATACAATCTTTTAGACATTTTCAAAGTTTACATAAAAATAATGCATAATGCATAACATTGTAACTCATCTTTCTATACTTAAGAAGTTATCTAAAAGATGTTGAACAATATCATCGCATCTTTAGTGTTTTCCGCCATCATATCGACACGATTCGCTTGACAGCACTTCTCAGCGCTATCAAGCCAAGACGCCTTACACATTTCAAGCAGTCTGATACGGGGGGAAAATGGCACGTCGTAATAGCACAAAGAAACAAGCAGCTTCCAAGATGCATAGTGAGAAAACCGACCAGACTATCAAGAAGACGAATCTGCCTTTGGAGAGTCTGCATGCAAGCTGTAATAAAGTATCTGAACCTACAGTCAATGAAACTACCAATAAGAAGAGCGACGACTACCCACAGACGAACACAAAAACTTGTGAGAGGAAGGAGGACCAAGACACCAGAATCAGAAACACTGATTCAAACACAGTCAGATGGGTGGTCAAGCGGCACATGCATGAATACGCACAAGATGCAATGACATATGTTCGCGCATATGGCCGCCCAGATTTGTTTATTACCTTCACATGCAATCCTACATGGGATGAAATAACAGAACTGTTGTTAACTGGACAATCATCATCAGATCGCCCTGATATTTCCGCACGTGTGTTCAAACAAAAATTGAAATCTTTAATGGATTTAATTGTCAAGCATCACGTTTTTGGAGAGACACGCTGTTGGATGTATTCCATCGAATGGCAAAAAAGAGGATTGCCACATGCACACATTTTGATTTGGTTGATGGAAAAAATCACACCAGATCAAATTGATCAAGTCATCTCAGCAGAAATACCAGATGTCGACATTGATCCAGAGTTACTTGAAGTCGTCACCAAAAACATGATTTATGGTCCATGTGGCTTCCTCAATAACAATTCACCTTGCATGTCTGATGGAAAATGCACAAAACGGTACCCAAGACATTTACATGCAGAGACAATCACTGGCAATGACGGATATCCACTATATCGTCGACGCTCAACTGAAGATGGCGGCAAATCTATCACTTTAAAAGTACGAAACAATGATCTTCAAGTCGATAATCGTTGGGTTGTACCGTATTCACCGTTACTCTCGAAAACGTACAAAGCACACATCAATGTCGAGTATTGCAATTCGGTTAAATCGATCAAGTACATTTGCAAATATGTCAACAAAGGAAGCGATATGGCAGTTTTTGGAGTGGGAAATGCAACTGCGTCTATCGATGAAATAGACCAATATCAAGTGGGACGCTACATTAATAGTAATGAAGCAGTATGGCGTATTTTATCATTTCCAATCCATGAACGTCATCCAACAGTTGTTCATTTGGCAGTGCACCTTGAAAATGGACAGCGCGTGTACTTCACAACAGAAAATGCAAGTGAACGAGCATTGTCACCACCACCAACAACGTTAACTGCATTTTTTTCATTGTGTGGGAATGATATGTTTGCAAAGACACTACTTTACTCTGAAGTGCCAACATACTACACATGGAATGCATCAGCGAAAAAGTTTCAACGTCGCAAACAAGGTAAAGCAGTTGAAGGACATACCAATTTATATTCGACCGAAGCGTTAGGCCGTCTGTACACTGTTCACCCAAACAATGCAGAATGCTTTTACTTGCGATTACTGTTAATCAACGTACGTGGACCGACATCCTTTCAAGAATTAAGAACAGTAAACGGTCAAGTATGTGCCACTTATCGTGAAACTTGCCAAGAATTACATCTTCTTGAAAACGATGCACACTGGGACACTTCACTCGCTGATGCATCAAATACTGCTCAACCACAGCAAATACGCACATTATTTGCCATCATATTGACAACTTGCTTCCCATCCAATCCAAAAGATCTTTGGGAAAAATACAAAGACTGTATGAGTGAAGACATCCTACATCGTTTGCGTGCAATGAATCAAAATCCGGACATTCAATTCACACAAAATGTGTATAATGAAGCATTGGTTTCGACGGAGGACATATGTTTGGCAATCGCTAACAAACCACTGGTACAATTGGGAATGACTGCGCCAGATCGATCTGCAAACGATCTTTTCGATCGTGATGTGCAACGAGAATCACTCTTTGATGTCGACGAATTGTGTGCATTTGTTCAAACGAATCTTCTGAAATTGGTTCCAGAACAACGTATAGTGTATGACATAATTATGCATGCAATTAAAAGCCAAACCGGCGGATTGTATTTCCTAGATGCGCCCGGGGGCACAGGGAAAACTTTTCTCATTTCACTTATATTGGCAACCATACGATCACGACAAAATATTGCGGTGGCTATCGCATCATCTGGAATTGCGGCAACTCTTTTGGATGGTGGCCGAACAGCACATTCAGCACTAAAATTGCCCTTGAATATTCACATCACTGAGACACCAACATGCAATATCCGAAAAAATTCTGGAATGGGTAAAGTACTCCAATCATGTCAACTCATTGTATGGGACGAATGTACTATGGCACACAAAAAAGCATTGGAGGCGCTTCATCGTACACTACAAGATTTCAGAGGAAATGAACAGCTCTTCGGTGGCGCACTTATTTTATTGTCTGGTGATTTTCGACAAACTCTACCAGTTATACCACGTTCAACACCCGCTGATGAACTTAATGCATGTCTGAAATCATCAGTTTTGTGGCGACACGTTCAGAAATTGACTTTGAAGACCAACATGCGTGTACAACTACAACATGATGCATCCGCAGAAGTTTTCGCAAAACAATTGTTGGATATTGGGAATGGAAAAATGCCAATCGATGAATCCACACATAGTATCACGTTGCCAACAAACTTCTGTAACATCACAGCAACTATAGACGAATTAATTGACAAAGTTTTCCCAAATATGGCACGGAATCACAAAAATCATCAATGGCTCAGTGCACGTGCTATATTAGCAGCTAAAAACAACGATGTCAATGCCATCAATTGCGCCATTCAAAACGAAATACCAGGCGAAGCGACAACGTATAAGTCCATCGATTCTATGATGAATCAAGACGAAGTTGTCAATTATCCAACTGAATTCTTGAATTCCCTTGATTTGCCAGGCATACCGCCGCACGTTTTAACATTGAAAATTGGTGTGCCTATCATTCTTCTCCGAAACATCAATCCACCTCGACTTTGCAACGGTACCAGGCTTGCAGTCTAAAAGATGATGAACAATATCATCGAAGCTACAATTTTGAATGGGAAATTTAAAGGAGAAGATGTACTGTTGCCTCGCATCCCAATGATTCCAACAGACATGCCATTCGAATTCAAACGCCTGCAGTTTCCGGTGCGAGTTGCATTTGCCATGACGATCAACAAAGCACAGGGACAATCGCTACAAGTGTGTGGACTAAATTTGGAAAATCCGTGCTTCACACACGGACAGCTATATGTGGCCTGTTCACGCGTTGGAAAATCTTCGGATTTATTCGTCTACGCACCAGACAGAAAAACAAAAAATATTGTTTATCAAAAAGCACTACGTTAGACATCATATTTGGTGTTCGGCCATAACTTGAAATTTATACAAGATTTAAAAAAAATAATCCTAGCATTAAGCAAACTTTTCTCCTCTAGATAGACAGACAGACAGGCAGGCATGCAGGCAGGCAGGCAGGCAGGCAGGCAGGCAAGCAGGAGAGGAGGCAAAGAAGAGAAGAAGGATGGGAATATGAGAAGAAGTAGAATTTGGGGATGAAAAAGAGGGGAAGAAGAAAAAGAGGTTGAGAAGAAGAAGGCGAAAAGGATGAGAAAGATAAAAAAAAAGGAGGATGAGGAGAATAGAATGAGAAATAGTAGAAAAGTACAAATGTCTTCATGCTTTTTAAATGCATTATGTTCTGGTGTTTCTTTAACACATTTGATCCTGGGGGAAATTTTTGGCTTTATGTCATAGTCGTAATCTAACACCTTTAGTTTTGGGGTATATTTGACAAAGCTGCCCTCGTGTAACTTTAACCCATTCTGCCTTGATTATTGCTTTAGACTCCTGCCTCTGAACCACTTGGATCCAACATTGATTATCCTCTAAACATGATTGTCAGAAGATGTTGATTTAAGTGCCGGGGTCCATGTGGTACTTCCAGCATGCCAGCACAATAATAACAACATCAAGTGCAGTTGTGTTTAGAAAATAGGTGCATAACATCGTATATTCACAGCAAATGCCCGGTATCAGTTGCAAGTTTATTTGTTGCTTTCACTTTCTGTATTTCAAACTGCTATAATAATAACTCTTTCTGTTCCAGGAGTTTATTACTTTAAAATAACACATTTGTATGATATTCTTCATGTCAAGTTTCTCAAATACAAAGTTAGTTTATCTATTTGCAAATTATTTAAAGTAGTCTCAGCAAGTGTTACATAAAAACTGCACGTCATTACGAGTGCAAATGACTCAAGAGTCTCATTGTTGATGTTAACCTAATGAAGAAATAAATCACTATTACTGCCTCTAAAATTGTCTTATTTAAAACGAAATCAGCCACAGGCAAGTGAGGACTACATTATTGTATTACTTTAGGCTGACCGTACATACTTCACGAAATCATGCTCATTATGTGAACGATCCTGCAAGATTCTCGACTCTACAGCAGACAATATAACTATAGTGAATATTTCTTGAATTCAATAATTCAGTTTTCCATTTCATGTTTTCAACTTGGCATTGCTTGTCAGACAGATAGTGGGGAACGGGATCTTATATGACTACTTATATAATTTAAATGAGATGCTCTCCACCATGGTCTGGGCCGGGTCAGACAGACAGACAGATAGATAGATAGATAGACAGACAGACAGACAGACAGACAGACAGACAGACAGACAGACAGTCAGTCGGGAACGGGAACTTATATGACTACTTATATGAATTAAATGAGATGCTCCCCACCAGGAGTTGGGCGATGCCGGGCCGGGTCAGACAGACAGACAGATAGATAGTCGGAACGGGAACTTATATGACTACTTATATGAATTAAATGAGATGCTCCCCATCAGGGTCTGGGCGAAGACGGGCCGGGTCAGACAGACAGACAGACAGACAGATAGACAGACAGACAGACAGACAGATAGTCGGTAACGGGAACGAGAACTTATATGACTACTTATATGAATTAAATGAGATGCTCCCCACCAGAGTCTGGGCGAAGCCGGGCCGGGTCAGCTAGTTATAACATAAATGTATGTGTCAGCCTTCAAAGTTCAGGATCATAGTGTACACATCATGGCAAGGATCACACGACATCATTCAAGTCAGTACGAAAAACCTCACCGAAGTCGTATCCTTCTCTCCAGACATGTCCTCCTCCAGGAACTCTGATGACCATGAGATCTGAATCTCATGTAAATATAATCCGTGGAAAATACTAGTATATTTCCTAACGCAACTGTTCCTAATAGTTTATAGAAACTCCGGCTTCATAATTCCGGCGCAGTGAAAACAAACATGGAACACTGTCCTACTAACAAGTCTTTTTGTCTCTTGATAAATGTTCACTAGTTCTCACTATTAAACAGTTACTGTATCTAGAATAAAATGGCTTGCTTTATTCACTAGATATAGTCTGAAAGTTCTGATTTCCTTAATACGTGGAACAACTACACTTCAATGTTTGGTTTCATCTACTGTGAACATCAGTCCCTACTGATCTAGTTCCACATGGGCTGAACCTCCATCACTTCAGGTGTGTTAACGATTGGTATTCACTCATGTAGGATACATATACCATTAGACTCCACCGAGCAATGTGTCTTAACTTCTTCCATTGCGAAAGTTGCTGGCCCATCTCTCCACATCATAATTTATCCGGGATCGGATGTTACATTGGGTCCGGGTTCTTCATTCCAACCCGAGGAACCTGTAAAATAAAGCATACAACTGGTGATAGCCTCCCCGTCACTGATCTCTATTAGATGATCGCGGGCCATCGGCCTCACTCAGAAAATATAATGAACCCATCCGGGACATATGAACTGACCACATAGGTTATCATCAGGCCAAGACAAAAAATATCAGCAAACAGAATGCGGAACCCCGACCACCAGGGACACCTACGGGAAAATCCCAATTATCCCTCATTACTCAATTCTCAACTAGTAAAGCTTATCAACACTTCACTAATCTATTTTCAACTAACAGAGCCAAGTATCACTTCCCTACTCTAGTTAGTTTTCCACTAAAAGTGCTAATCATCACACTATAGTTTAACAAGGCCACAGTCTGTATTAATTAGAACTAATATTATAATAGGTTATACCTTAAATGGCACTACTGCAGTCCTATCAATCATATCTACATCTGCCATTTTAGGCACGTGTAAAATTAAGTCACTAATTAACACACGGTAGATATTATTTCCACTAAGCACTGCAGTGCCCTGGCACTCCGACTAGAGCATTTTCAAGTCCCCCTAGTTGGTCCCAACTCGGGTTTATATGGCAAACTACCAAAGTTGGCCACGTGACGTTATCCTTTATGCCCCCACACAGGTGGCACCTTGGCAGATCATCCCCTGTCAGGGATCCATCCCCCCTCTGGCTCCCTCCATGTTAGATCTGTCATCACTGGTTTAGATTCCCAAAACAAGCCAGCGAGTTCCTGTATACCCCCAACGACAGTTGCCAATAACCCCGTCAATCTTCTCGATGTTCCGGAAACCCAGAATTGACATATGTACTGTTACTTCCGTGCCAAGTACTTCCGTTTTCCCTCTGATATGTTTATGACTTGTCAAGGTGATATATGATTCAGCGCACTCACTTCCTCCTCACTCACCACCAAATGTGTATATGGGCTGACCTGATGTATCCCGTGCAGCTGTGTTTACTCTGTTAGTACGACTGTTGTGGCCTAGAAAATATACGCCAAGCAAACGTCGGTATTATTATCTGGTTAACTCATGGCGAGCTCGTGACAATAAGTATAAATCTGAAGCAGATTTATATCACCTGGTTATCTATCATTTACAGGTTCACTAGAAATATCCTGATACAATCAGAGACGATAAACTCAAGGTACTTCACTTGGGCGGAGATCAAATACCTCACTAGAACAATGAATAACAAAGACAGGTTCGAATTGTGAGACGATATAACCCATAGCGCTAAATGAACTCTGAAAATAATAAAAGAATATCAAGATAACCAAAGTAAAATGGAAAAGGACGATTAAACGGATGAAAGTAAAAGAAAACTACAACTGCATACTTATGCCTGGTAGAATAATAGAAGAGAGACAATAGATAAGTCAGAACATTCATAGTCAATATAGACACTGTGGTAGACTGTGGTGATGTGGTTTCAGTGTTGGATTATTAACTTCTTGAAGCAGACTCTGGCGAAGTCATAGACTTACTGGATTATTATTATTTCACTGTGACCAGACTTTGAACAACTTCACGATAGTCCAGACTCAATCGGAAAGGAGCAAACCCGGGTGAGAACTGTCCATATCTGTGTGATGTATCTTTGACTGGCTGAATGCTGACGAGAGAAGGGATACGGAGACATACGAAGTCAAAAGTCCTATCTTGCACTCGCATTAGCAGACACTACCAACTACATATACACGTTCAATACATACAACTGACATAGTTTTCAACAATAAACATGTTATTAATTGTTGGAGGAAACTGTTGTCAGGGTATGTTATGAAGGAGAGAGAGAGAGAGAGAGAGAGAAAGAGAGACATATAGTGTATGGAAGACAGAAGGGAGGAGTTCAATAGTTCCAATAGTAGAAGGATATTAAAGGTGTGCTTGTCGAATCCACTTTCCTCCAGGGATGACAAGTGACAAATACATAGACATATCTCATCTTTATCTGTACTGTAATACATAGACATATTTCATCTTTATCTGTACTGTAATACATAGACATATTTCATCTTTATCTGTACTGTAATACATAGACATCTTTCAACTATCTGTACTGTAATACATAGACATCTTTCAACTTTAATCACCATACATCTCTCATCATTAGGGGTTATATAATACTCGATAATTCTCAAGGTACTTAATTCACATACATCTCTCTCTCTCTCTCTCTCTCTCTCTCTCTCTCTCTCTCTCTCTCTCTCTCTCTCTCTCTCTCTCTCTCTCTCTCTCGCTCTCTTTCTTGCGCGCGATCTCTCTCCAAGTGTAATGCAATGCATAGCCATTATCCACCTTTCAGGGTACTGTAATAAGCAGAAATTACTCACCTTTAAGGGTACTGTAATACACAAACATCTCTCCAATGTGATCAAGGCTGTGATCCAGCTGGTAATGCGAGTGAACGTCGCATGTGGCCAGGCACTTGTCAAATATTGAAATTCAAATGCATCAAACGGCAAATCTGCAGAACTGAAAGCCGGAGTTAGACATATGTTAGTCCATACCAACGTTGTTAGACATCCAAGATCAGAAATGGCCAGACCTAGCGAGAGAGCGGAATTCGCATATCACAAACGGGTCTGTTGTTTTTTCTCTATTCAAAGCTTAATGTACACACTTAGGACTTATGAAATATTCATTATTAAAGTCAAATATATGTTTTTCAGACGTCTGCAATGCAATGGTTTCGGAAACCAAGCAAATGATAATATAATCTCTCCTAATGAAAGCTCATATCAAGGTATGGAATCATACATCTATTTAAGTAGCATTGTAGACAAAGAGGATGGAACAGATACATATATTAGAACGAGAATACAGAATGTTAACGCAGCGTTAATAGAAATAGGAACTCTGTGTAAGTCAAGAGAAATGAAACTTAGCACCAGTGTTAGACTATTAATTTCTTACGTTAAATTAGTAATCCTGTATGGATCAGAACGCGTAGAACAACGTAAAAGATTACAGATAACATACAAACATTCATTAATTGTTGTCTGCGCATAACAGAAGGAATCCAATGGTATGACAGAATCAAGAATGTTGAACTAATGGAGAGAGGAGAGTTGAGTTGAGTTAAGAACTGACATCACAGAACTCAGGACATTCTCATACGCGCTGCATCCTCTCGTTCAACAGCCAACGAAGAGTCACACTACTTATCGTTCCCAACGCTATCTGTGTGAAAGTTCTCCCGGTCTTCCTTCTCAGTTTTGAGATTCTGTCCGAACCCCTGGTAATCCCCAGGGTTCTCAATGTGTTCACCCACCTTCTCCACCTGGTCCCACAGGCACACGACCACATCCCCATTGCCCATAAGTAATCTACCACCAAGAGGTGTATTCCCTGCAAATCTATCAGCCTGTTCATTACCCCCGCACTCCTGCATGGAAAGGGCAAACAATCCATACAATTCTCACAAACTGTAACCTCTGAAGCGAGGTGAGCCAGTCCACACGAAAATACCTTTCTCCACCTTAATAAGCAAATCATTGAATCCATGATGAAGACAATGTGTGTTGCAGTTGTCTCCTCTAGCCAACGGAATGCCGTTGTGACTGCTTTCACCTCCATTCTAATACTGGAGGTTGTAGCCTCACTGGCAAGACTCTCTTTTTTTAAAGAATCGTCTATTATCCTTCACAATGAAAGCGTAACCACTCCGTATGTTTCTCGCCACTGACCCATCAGTATAAATCATTATGTCACGTTGATGTGTGTTACTCTGGATCAGTTGATGAACCGCAAACTCTGTGCGGCCCACTGCCCATTCTCTGCACTCGCGACTGAGTGTTACTATTACATTGTGCCACTCCGTCCCTGTCTGCCGGTACCTCAACCCACTCTTTTTCACGATTGATGGTCTCTAGATCATACACCTGACGTATATATTATTTCCGCCTGTGCCATTCAGGACCTGTCTCGTCTTAGTCTATGACACTTGACTATATTCATGACTTCAAGCAGGGGGTGATCCCCATCTGCAGCAACTTTCAGGTACCATTTATCTTGAAGGACCCTATGCCTATCCGCTATTGTTACACAGTGAGCAGTTGGAGTTAGAATTAAATTGTAAAAAGTCACAGGTTATGGTCGTCACTAGGAAGAACGAAGTACCACAATGTGATATACAAGTAAATGGGAATATTCTTCAACAAGTGAATCGGTACAATTATCTCGGAACAGTCATAACATCTGATGGGAGGTGCCTAGAAGAGATTAGAACAAGAATCGCCATGGCGAAAGTAGCCTTTAGCAAGATGAAAAACATTCTGACCAATAAAAAGATGTCAATTGAAACGAGAAAAAGAGTGTTGAGCGGATACATAAAGCCTGTTCGTTTGTATGGATGTGAAACATGGACAATGTGCAGTCAAGCTGAAAAACATCTGATGGCTGCAGAAATGTAGTTTCTGAGGAAAATGCAAAGAATACCATGGACAGATAGAAAAACCAATGACCAAGTACTACAGGAGACAAATGAACATCGTAAACTGGTTAGAGAAATTAGACGTAGACAGTCAAAATTTTTTGGACATGTAATGAGAAGAAATTGATTGGAGAACTTGGTGACAACTGGCAAGATCGAAGGGAACAGACCAAGAGGAAGACCGAAAGGAAGATACCTGGATGGCTTGGCCACATGGCATGGTCGAAACAGGAACACGGAGCTGATCCACGACTCTGGTGATCGAGTGAAGTGGCGAGTCATGACCGCCCACGCTTTCCTGCATGGCACATTATTGATTGATTGATATACTTGATGTGTCCTTTGTGTACCCCAGGATCACCCGCATGGCCGCATTCTCCAGCCTGTCAAGCTGGCTCTTTGATACTGTCAGCAGCCCCAAACCATACTCAATGACATAAATTATTAACTGCTGAAAGAGTATGTAAAGTATTCTCTGCTCTTCCCCGGTTGTTGCCATCACCCTCAATCCCTTAAGTCCCTTAACATCCTTCACTACCAAAGCCTCCATATGATCCTGTAAAGACATACTCCTGTCAAAGGTGATACCAAATTACTTCAATTTACTCTCTCTCTACTAAGAAGACATTCATTCATGGAGAGAACTAGACCATTATCAGCGAACCAGAAGAGGAAGAAACTATGAAATGACATACACTGTTGAAAGTAACGCATAGCTATCCGAGAGTGTGTTTTTATGAGTTTGTAAGTAAAATTTGGTGCTAGGGTATATAAAACCAGCCTCAAATGTTCTTCACAGTGTCAAATGCACGCGTTGACATGAATCGCGTCGTTATTGTAATCGTCACAGTGCAGTGGTCAATAGTGTTTATAACCAAATTTTTACCACAGCTCAAGATGCGCGCGTGAAAGCAACAACATATGGGGTGAACTCTATTCACTGACTACGCAACTGAAACCCTATAAAACGATAACGCTACACAAAACAATTCGGTTCATTTTCAAGCAAACATCTATGGCGCCTCAATCGATAAATTTAAGGAACATTGCTATTGGCAAACTGCATGCAGGCGAATGTTAAAGTCAGGTTGCCAGACATCAAAACGTGCATCAGAGTGCCTACCATCAGTCAACTTTGGCACCGGTTCCAAGCCTCTGGCTCAGTTGAAGACCGGCATCGCAGTGGACGACCCGGAATGGCAACAGCAGCGGATGATCGCTTTATTCGGTTTCGTTACTTCAGAGGCATGTTTACAACATATTCCTCATCTGCCCAGCCATTGCCTGCAGGATGTCATATAACTGATCAAACTCCGTAAAAGACTGCATGACGCTGGACTTCGGGCACAACCACCTCATCGTGGACCTGTCCTTACACGCCGCCATCGTCAAAATCGACTTCTTTGGGCTAACCAGCATCGTCCCTGGACAACAGACAATCAATGGAGATGTGTTTGGTTTAGTGACGAATCTTTATTTTTGTTGCAGCTTCATGATAGTCGGAAAAGGGTCTACCGTGTTTGAAATGAACGTTTTGCCCATAATTGCGGTAATGAAGCTCCGCCGCACGGTGTTGGGGTGCAATGGTGTGGGGAATGATCAGTTACAGCGGAAGGAGTCTTTTGGTTCACATTGAAGGAGGCTTTAATGCGCCGCGATACGTCAATGAAATTCTTCGACCCCATGTCCTTCCACGTTTGGCTGCTCAAATATCTGTGTGTAAACAGGACAATGCCAGACCCCATTGTGCACGGTTGACCACGCAGTTCCTGACTGCCAACAGCATTCTCACCCTTCCCTGGCCATCCCTGTCTCCAAACATGAGTTCGATTGAGCACCTGTGGGATGAGCTGCATAGACGTTGCTCCATCCAATCGTCATGATCTGTTCCAGGCACTCCAGGAAGAGTCGGCAGCCATCCCACAGGCACACATCATATGTCTGATCGCATAAATGCCCAGGAGATAGTTAGTTAGTTAGTTAGTCGCAGTTCCAACTTCACAGCAACAGGTCGTCCCCATTATGCTCCGTTCCTGTGCCAGTGAATATCACACAAAATGCTCCCCACTGCCCAATGTGAAAAGTGGAAAAGACAGGAGTCTCGACAAACAACAGCCCGCACAGATACACTGTGCATGATGCCACCGCCAGAATGTCAACACAATAGTCCCCCACGAAACACCCAGTTCATCTCTGATGGAATCGGCAGTCATTTTCCCATCTGGATGTTTCCTAGATGTTCACCCACACAGTCCACGAAATACAGTTCATCGTCGATGGCAGTGGCAGTCAACCAGAAGCCCAGCAGCCACGTATTTCTGCATAAGGCAAAAACCGGTCAACTCTGGGACATAGCCATCTGCCATCGCTCCGAACATGCAGTCACGTTCCAAAAAACCTCGGGCAGATTCAAAAGCATTTTACACGAAACTCACAGCTCACAGAGTCGCGCCACGCACTCACTCAGTAGCAGGGCAACGGAACCATCAAGCCTCCTTAGTCGCCTCTTACGACATCCGTGGTAGGCTACAGTGTTGCTATTCTTTGCTTCCCTTATGGGCCCAGGAGATGACAGTCGCTAATAGATGCAAGAGGGGAGGCCACACAGCATACTAACGGGAAAGCCTGTACGTCTAAAAACTCTCGTGACCCAGATGCAAAACAACTGTCAATTGATTTTCTGAACCTTAAGGTAATCTTGTGTGAAATTTGAACATTTAACTGATTACATTAAAAAAGTTATTGAATATAAAAATTATGGCTATGTGAGTGGCTTCGATAGCTATGCGTTTCTTTGTTTTTAACAGTATACATTGAAAACAAAAACACAGGTAAGTAGTGTAACTAGGAAGGTCATAGTCTGGAATCCACAGATCAGAAGCAATAGGAGGAAGATCTAAAAAACATATGGCAAAGAGAAGTCGAATTAGAAATGAGTAATATGAGGGGTAGATGGACGGAGTTGTATGAGATAACTAAGAATAGGAGGAGTTGGAGTGAGTTGGGTGAGGGGCTATGACAGAGTGTTAGATAAATATGGGAAGAGAAGGAGGAGGAAGTAGAAGAAGATGAAGAAGAAGAAGAAGAAGAAGAAGAAGAAGAAGAAGAAGAAGAAGAAGAAGAAGAAGAAGAAGAAGAAGAAGAAGAAAAGAAGAAGAAGAAAACAACGATCAATTATAGCTTTTGGTGTTCCTCAACGAACTATGTCCAATTACATCAAAATTGCATTCTGGTTTATACTAAGTCATCAAAATTACTTTCTAGTGGATACTAAGTCACACCTGACAATTCTATAGTAGCCACTAGCTAAGATAATGTGAAGCAGGAATAGCAACAACTGCCTTTTTATTTGTACAATTCATGCAGAGTTACGTTGCTGATCATGTCCGTCCAGAGGCTTCTATCTCATACACTGCTAATCATTTGTGATACCGATGTTCCTCCTCGCCATGACATGATACTATCCATTATCTTCTCTCTCGGTCACCTCCTTTTTCTCCTTCCCTCCAGCATTCTCGTTGTTGCGATGTGGTCCATCCGTCTCCTTCTCATGGCGTGTCCAAAGAATGTCGTATTGTCACTCCCTTCTGTCGGAGAGTGGCAGCTGCATAGACTTTCCTCTCCATCCCGTAACAACATTATCTTTCTCGCCTGGCTGCGTTAGAGATATCCACCTACCATACTCATGCTTCAGAAATCAGTGAGTAGTCCAAGACCGGCAGTTGAACTGCTCATGTATGAAGCGACATATTCGGATGTAAGTGATCACATGATTATCTAAACAAAGTGGTATTTGCATCCACTTCTCATTGTTATAATTGCATACCTAGAAGACTGACGTTAACTGGATCTTTGAAGCCTTGTTTGATGAAACAGATGATGTTGATAATGTTGGTGACCACACCGAAAATTGATATAGCTTGACACGTGACACCAAACAGGAGCCATTTGAGAACAGTGCAAAGTTCATTGTCAATAAAGTCCGTCTTATTCATATGGTTTATTATGGTGCTAAAATTTAATAGGGTAAGCATAATCAAATCGCATTAGGTAAAACGATAAATTAAAGTATGCATTGATATTGCGGTGTACCACAGTTCGCAATTAATTTAAATCGATAATAATGCCTGTTTGTTGACAATCTTTAACATTCAGGACGACTAAGTGCATGTGTTGCAGTGGGGCTGATGACGATAGTTTTTAGTTGATCCGATACATAATTACCATCCCCACCAGGACTGATTTGCTGAACTCTTATGTCCTCACCATGCGCAAAAACGAGACGGATGCGATAGGTCGATATCTGACATTTTTATAGGAGAGGCTTGTCAATGTTTGGAGCATAACCGAAGGCAGTTTGTGAAAAGGTATATGCCCTAATCATGTGGGCACTGATACTCAGTCAATGATACCCAGTCAATGAAACTAAGTCAAAGATATTAAATCAATAATACTCAATCATTGATACCCAGTCAATGAAACAAAGTCAAAGATATTATTAAATCAATGATACTCAGTCAATGATACTAAGTCAATGATATAAGGTCAATGAAACTCTATCAAGACACGCGGCCAAGCCAACCAGATATTTACTTCCTTGCCCTTCCTTTGTTCTTTTCCTCTGAACCTTGCCAGTTGTCACCAAAGTCTCTAGTTTATGTCGATCCAAAATAAAAGTATTTCAAAAGTACCCAAAGTATTTCAGGATCCTCGCCGATGCAACGGAGTCAAACACATCATGTCGTACAATGTTGGGGAACTAGATTTCATGGAGATCAACATCACAAGACATCATTTGATATAAATAACAAAACCAACATGAATATTTTAGAACAAAGCTTTCTTCTATGAAGTTTACCATACAGAAGAACAGAATGTCGCGTGTCATATATTAAGTATTTAATTATGTATACGTCCATGAATGGAGTAACATATTCAACAATGATGTAACGTATTATATAACCTGACAATTACGTTACTATGTTAAACAATATATAGTTAAGATATAAGTGATACGAATAAGCAACATTTGCCAAATGACAGTTAGCATGAGCCGTCCTACTCTCTCGGTTAGTAATCTATTTGTTTCAAAGAATAAGTGGACCTGTATTTTTCTCCTACAGAGATATGCTAACAGTAGACGCAAAGTCTGCAATTAAATTCTACCACTCCTGGTCATTAACATATAAGGACAATTAGTCACGTAAAATCTCTGCCATTGCCCGTTTGATGACACATATTTATTTGCTGAAATACCACCGTTGTCGACACCTAGAAATTAACGTGACTGATTTAAACCTATTAGATTGAAGACACTAACAACGAAAGATTACAATTAAGCTTTTGGGTTATTATCTGTAAATTACTTCAGAGTTCTAATGAATCATCAACTAATAATATAGAGTATCAGAATATGTAGCCTATTCCTTTCATCTCAGATGAAAACCTTAGTAACATGTCACTTCATCTTCGTAGGATTACCGTTACGTAGTACCTTCTGTGGAGTCTGGTGACACAATGGTTAATGGCATTGCTTACCTAGACATGGCCTGGGTTCAACCAGTAGTTACATGTTTTTCTGTTAGTGATCCGCTGGAAAATACTCGTAGCATGAGTTTGGAAGCAAAATAGTGTGTTTCCTGAGACGATTGCTGTTAATTCTTTAGATTGTCAGAATAAGTTACAACGATTGCCTGGAAGAGACTTAAGAATATATGAAAGAGACAAAAACATTAACTTTCGTGTTAGGATAAGACAGGGATTGGACACCATTGTGGTGATTGAAAAGATCGATGGGGAAATAGGCAGAGACAGACCGAAAACAATGATGCTGGATTAGCTGAGACAGTGACATGAAAGAATATATAGATAGCAATGTTGATACTTAACACCATGGAAAGCGATATGTGGACAACCCTTATGCCAGTTGGCATGAGACATAATGGTGGTGATGATGATGATGATGATGATGATGATGATGATGATGATGATGATGATGAGTCGGAATATGGGGTCGAAGTGCAGTGCCCATTGGATAATTTTCACATTTAACTAAGAATCGTTTTGGAATAAACAACTCAGAGATTAAGAACGGTTACCTCAACCTCAGTATTTCGTTACCTATAATATGTACTGAAGCACATTAAAATCTTACCATTATTATTTATACTGAAGCGGAGAAGCCAGAGTCTCCGTAGCGAAGCAGTCAAACCATTCAACTCGGGCTCCGAAGATTGTGGGTTCGATTCCGGGCCGCGTCCTTCGGTTCACAAGTGAAATTTTTCGAAGGCTACTGTGGGTCGTCGCTAGAGCTACGGAGTTCGTGCTTTGTGCGACGCTTTCAGCGCTGCGGAAAGAGACCGCGCCATATACGATAAAACCCGGTGCAATGAAGTCGACCCTGTCGGCTTTTTAGCGACTTTTATTTAAACTGGAGAAAAAAGTTGAAATAGATTTTACCCCATGTTTGTTATGAGGTAGAGAGCGAATGGCTGCTGGGATAGAACGTGCATGATCCAACCAACGGGTGTACAGACTACATGAAACAATTAAAGTCTCACACGTATCAAGATTTCCAACAGCCATGACCCTAAAAATGTTTAATATTTTTGGCAGTACTCAGTATAAAAACGGTCGTTGGTACAAAACACCCAGCACCTGCGGACGAAATTCCACGAATATCTGAATCGAACGTCAAGGCGCCACCACAGCACTTATGTATGTCTCAATGAACGTTAGGGAATCACTGGCAGTGCCCGAGACAGATTTCGGAGTGGCCAACCACGAGTTACTACCCCTGAGCGAGACCGTCATATTGTGCTGAGTCACCTAAGGAATCGTTTTCTTCCGGCAAGTCAAACAATAATAGTGGGTAGCCGTGGGCAAGTCTCTCTAATGACAGTCATACAACACAGTGATACAGGACTTTCTGCAAGACGACTTTATATTGGGCCAAACTTGACTCACATACATCGTCAGCAGCAATGGGCAGAGCAACATGTCAGATGGACTAGACTGCAGTGGAATTCCGTCCTATTAACAGACAAGAGCAGATTCAATTCATCCTTTGCTCTGGGACGCATGCGGATTTGGCGACGGTGTGGAAAGCGCTTTGCAGATTGCTGTGTTCGTCAGCACAACCGATTTCTACGTTGCAGTATTCACATTTGTGGAGGTTTCAGTTTTCATCATAGCTTTTCTATTCAAGTCAAACGTGGAAATGTTAATTCTATGATATATCGAGGTGTGTGTGGTTCTGGATAGATCTTCCGGTAAAATGGCGACAAGAGTTGTGCGTTACTTTTCGGAGGGAAGCTATTTAGTGTTTTTCATTGGATTTCGTGTGATTTCCTTTGGATTCCCTGTGAATAGTGTTTCCCTGTGGATTATGTGATGTTATATTGTGTTCCTTTTATTGGAAGTTTTCAAAAGAAGCCACGGAAGGCAGGTGGTGGATGTAATTTTGAGGGCAGCCGACAGATATTTGTGGGTCATGGCCTCGATTTACACGACGGCAAGCAAAGGAACTCGTCTTGAGTCAATGGCTGCGGTCTCCGACCAGTAAGGTCACTGCCATAGAGGAAAGCAACGGCAAACTACCTCTTTAAAAGTGCCTAGTATATCATGATTCGCTTAAAGACCGATCATCGCAAGACAAGGACAGAGACGTTAAAATTAGCAACTTGGAACGTTAGGACGTTAAACAACGACGGAAAATTAGAAAACATAAAACAAGAAATTGAAAGGGAAAAAATTAATATTTTAGGTATGTGCGAAACGAGATGGACAGGAGCAGGCATCAAGATAGAAGAAGATTTCAAGATTATTTATTCTGGAGGTGAAGATCGTCATAGGGGAGTGGCAATTATTCTGGACCGGAAAACATCAAAATCTATTCAAGGATATTGGGCCGTGTCGGACAGAGTTCTACTAGTTAAATTAAGTGGCAGACCTTTTAGCATAAATATTATTCAAGTATATGCCCCAACAGGAGAATCCAGTGAAGATAGTGTAGAAGAATTTTATAATGACATAGAGTCTGCCTTAAAGAAATGTAAAAATTCAGAAATAAACATCATAATAGGGGACTTCAATGCAAAAGTAGGAAATCAAGGAGATAGATACACAGTAGGAAACTATGGTTTAGGAGAGAGAAATGAAAGAGGATACAGACTCGTAGAGTGGGCAAAAGAACAGGAAATGATTGTAGGAAACACCTGGTTCAAGCAACACCCTAGAAGATTATGGACATGGAGGAGTCCTGATACCAGGATTAGAAACCAGATTGACTACATTCTGATTAGCAGAAGATTTAGAAACGCATTAACAATAGCAAAAACAGTTCCCAGTGCTGATTGTTATAGTGACCACAGATTACTCACAGGAACATTGAGGATAAAGTTGAAGAAAGTCAAGTATATAACAGGAAACACTAAATATGATTTGTGTACATTGAGTAATGACAAGGAAATACAAAACAAATTCAACATAGAAGTACAGAACAGATTTGAAATTTTGTCTGATCTAGAGATCCTATTCCAGGATGTGGATGATCAATGGGAAACGTTGAAGAATTCAATCAATGTGGCTGCAGAAACAACTATTCCAAAATTAAAGAAGGTGGGTCGTAAGAAATGGATGACTGAAGAAATTTTACACCTCATGGAAACAAGAAGACTCAGCAAAAATAATTCTGTCAAATATGAAGAAATTCACAGACAAGTCAGAACATTATGTAAGGAGGCAAAAGAAGCATGGCTTGAGGAAAAGTGCTTAGAAATTGAAAGCCAACACAACAGTCAAAATACCAAATTAGTGCACAAAAGAATTCAGGAACTTACTAATAAAAGAACAAGTACATCAACCGGGTGTCTAAAAACTGAAGATGGCAAAATCATAATAGAAAAAGACCAGATTCTACAGGTATGGACAGATTATGTGAAACACCTTTATGATGATAACAGAGACGAACAGTATGATATTAGATTTAATAATGAAGGACCGCCAATTTTGGAGATGGAGGTTCGAAATGTTCTTAAGCATATGAAAGCTGGCAAGGCCCCCGGTGCAGATAACATCACAACAGAAATGATTAAAGCTTTAGAAGAATTTGGACTAGATCAAGTCACCAGACTGCTGAACACATTATATGATACTGGAGATATACCTCCTGAATTATGTAACTCTATATTTATTGCAATCCCAAAGAAATCAGGAACCTTGGAATGTGATCAACATAGAACAATTAGTATAATGAGTCACATCACAAAGATTTTGCTAAGAATTATCATGCAAAGAATGAGGAAGAAGATACAACCTGAAATAGGGGAAGAACAATGCGGGTTTGTAGAAGGAAAGGGTACAGTAAATGCTGTGTATATGCTGCGAACAGTTATTGAACGTGCTATAGAAGTAAACAAGGATATACATCTTTGCTTTATTGACTATACAAAGGCTTTTGATAGCGTTAGACATGTCAGCATGGTGGATATGCTTGCAGATCTACAAATTGATGGGAAAGACATTAGACTTATAAAAAACATATATTGGAAACAACAAGCTGCAATAAGGATTGATAATGAAGTGGGACAGTATCAGCCAATTAAGAGAGGTGTTAGGCAGGGATGTGTGATGTCTCCAGATCTTTTTTCCCTGTACAGTGAAAATATTTTCAGAAATGTAGAGGATATAAATGGAATCAGCATTGGAGGACGAAACATCAATAACATTAGATATGCAGATGATACAGTATTAATTGCAGACAATGAGCAGGACCTGCAACAATTAGTAGATGCGGTTGTTGTACACAGTGAGCAACTGGGGTTAGAATTAAATTGTAAAAAGACTCAGGTTATGGTCGTCAGTAGGAAGGAAGAAGTGCCACAATGTAATATACAAGTAAATGGAAATATTCTTCAACAAGTGAATCGGTACAATTATCTTGGAACAGTTATAACATCTGATGGGAGATGCCTTGAAGAGATTAGAACAAGAATCGCCATGGCGAAAGTAGCCTTTAGCAAGATGAAAAACATTCTGACCAATAAGAAGATGTCAATTGAAACGAGAAAAAGAGTGTTGAGGGGATACATAGAGCCTGTTCTTTTGTATGGATGTGAAACTTGGACAATGAGCAGTCAAGCTGAAAAGCATCTGATGGCTGCAGAAATGTGGTTTCTGAGGAAAATGCAAAGAATACCATGGACAGACAGAAAAACCAATGACCAAGTACTACAGGAGACAAATGAACATCGTAAACTGATTAGAGAAATTAGACGTAGACAGTCAAATTTTTTGGACATGTTATGAGAAGAAATGGATTGGAGAACTTGGTGACAACTGGCAAGATCGAGGGGAACAGACCAAGAGGAAGACCGAGAGGAAAATACCTGGATGGCTTGGCCACATGGCATGGACGAGACAGGAACACTGAGCTGATCCACGACCGGGTGATCGAGTGAAATGGCGAATCATGACCGCCCACGCTTTCCGGCATGGCACATGATTGATTGATTGATTGGTTCTGGATGCATTGCTTGCTCCTGCGTTCACAAATTATCCAGACTGTCAACTTTTGAAAAATTAACGATTAATTAATAGCTGATTTTGATTAAAGAAAAAAATGTGTATTCAAATAACTCACATTATAGTCGTATTTGTCAAAAATAGAAATAAAAATAGGGGTTGGGGTGGGGGGTAAAAAGAGGAAACTCGTCGTTGGGTTAAGCCGAAGACATTCTTCAGCAAGTGTATTCACTTGAGGACGTAGAACCTGGCGAGGAGAGGGTACAAGTGCCAACAGATTTCTGTACGTTCCTTTTCAGTGTGCATCCAACTAGACAGGAAATGCAGATAAGAAAATCCAGCTGCTGTGGAAGCGGAAGTACAGGCTCTCATCTTCGAGAATTCGTTAGAAGATGATGCTATAATTTATACGGAAGGGTCTTTCGTCCGAGGAGTGAGAAGTTTATGTGCCTTTATGGCTCAGGCCGGAGGGAGAAAGTGTGAAGGAAGAGTCTGGCACTTTTGCTTTGACCACAAGCAGCCTGATTATGGAAGTCATTGGCAAAGAAGTCATGGTAAATGGTAAAGCAATAACATGGCTCGAGACACAGACATGCAATCGGACTTGTGTCCTTAGTGACTCAATGAGTATGCTCATGATGATAGAGATGGGGTGGGTCCGAAGAGAGTGGCTGCTGTCTCTGGAACGGTCTCGGCTGGCAAAGATTAGTTGCATCTTCGTTCCAGGGCATGGGTGTGTACAAGGGAATGAGCAGGCTGACCGGCTTGTAGGTAGGGCTACTGTGGATGGCGGACGAGCCAGGGACCAGGCAGACATTTTGAATGCTCTACGAGAAGTACGTTGTTTACGAGAACCAAGCGATGACTGGATGAATCTAAAACCATGGTCAGGCTGCAAGAACAGCAAGGTAAAAGAGGAGTGGCCAAACAAGAACACTACACAGGAGCCGAAAGAAGAGTAATAAACCAACACTGAACTGTTGTCGTGGGCCGCTACACTGCTGCGGGATTTACTGAGGAGGGGATCGGAGCACTTATTTACTGAATGGTTCGATGTGCAATGAGGATAATCTGTCGACTAACTAACTAACATTTAGCTGTGCAGTGGATGTTGTGTGTTTGCATTGGACTCTGAGATAGGCACGTGCTCTGCAAGTTTGTATTCTGTCCCCAATGGTTAGGAAAATCAAGAAGGTAGTGCATCGCCCTGCATACTGCATCTCTTGTACATCCAAGAATAATACACATAGCTTCGTTCTGTATCCTTTCCATTCTTTCTATCTGCTTACGGCTGATAGTCAGGATCGCTACCGCATACTCCAAAACAGAAAGGACCAGATCCTCGTAAGGAGACATAGATGGCGCTGCTCACAATTTGCCGCCGCCATCACCCGCATCGCAGCCAAACCTCGCTTGGCCTTTCTTATCACCTGGTCTATGTGGCTCATGATAAATAAGGCTTCGATCAAAACGTATCCATCGTCTCTGAACACAGATTTACAGTTGGATGTTGGAGTGATGACAATATGGTTATTCAAAGAGAACCATGTTACTGCTGCCTTCATTGCCCCAGATTCCACGCACCAAGAGCTTATGTGATTTAGTTCTGTTTGTAGTTTCACAGCAACCCGATCGCTATCCTTACCCTGGCGAAACACTAACACATCGTCGGCATATGACAATGTCCTCACCTGTCCTCTGATCTGCTCGCCGGTAATTCTCATAGTGTAAGCGTTGAAAAAGCACCGGAGATAATGATGATTCATGTGGCAGGCCCGGATATATTGTTATTGGTTCAGAAGTCCAACTGCCACATCTAAAAACTACTTTCCTTTGGAAGAGGGCTGCGGCGATCCAACGAAGGAGAAATGGACTTATCTTGAATTCAAGAAGCTGAAACATTAAGAAATCCAATGGTACTCTGTTGTACGCATCCTCAAGGTGAATCGCTGCAGCATATATTTCAATGCCTGAGTGGAAACCTTCATAGACTTCATGGGCAAAAACTTCTGCGTTGGTCCAGGTTTTTCTGTTTGAACGGTACCCTCAAAGGGTAGGTGGGAAACAAGCTTACTTCTCTAGCGGACTTGATATTTTCCTGAAAATCAACTTCTCCAGCAGTTTGCCAACTCTATTTGCTGTATACTATTTGTGTATAGTGTGTGTACGTGTGTGTGTGTGTGTGTGTGTGTGTGTGTGTGTATTTGTGTGTGTTGGGATGTGTGTATGTTTATGTGTTTTATGGCGAGAGATAGATACAGCGGGTTTGTTACTTAATGGATCTTTCTAGGTGTTTTTCATATCCGAGAAAGCTGTATGCCTGATTCACTGTCAGGAATGAGAGAGAGGTCTGTAATGTGTTAGGAACCATGACAGGCTTTGTAGGCTCGCTATAGAACCCTCATGTGTTCATACCATTGTTAGTGGTAAACTGAGCTGAGACTTCATTACTAAACGAGTCTACTGTGAGCGGTTCTTATTGTGCACCTCCCAGTAACCAGTTATGCTAGGCCTGGAGAGCAGGGAGTTCAAGACCTTGGCATTGAACCATGGTGTTTCACGAAACATAGCTCAGTGGGCATGACTTAATCAGAATCTGTCGGAAACAAATCCGGCCATTTTGCGAACCTTGGGATCAACCTCCACATGGGTTATTTAGAATAATGATAGCTTAATGAGTGTCGACACGCCTTTACTTTAATAAAAAAATATAACTCCTATACCAGTATTCAGGCAACGTGAAAACCTCAGTGTGCAATACAAATCTAGAGTTTTCTTCTTCTTCTTCTTCTTCTTCTTCTTCTTCTTCTTCTTCTTCTTCTTCTTCTTCTTCTTCTTCTTCTTCTTCTTCTTCTTCTTCTTCTTCTTCTTCGTCTTCTTCTTCTTCTTCTTCTTCTTCTTCTTCTTCTTCTTCTTCTTCTTCTTCTTCTTCTTCTTCTTATTCTTCTTCTTCTTCTTCTTCTTCTTCTTCTTCTTCTTCTTCTTCTTCTTCTTCTTCTTCTTCTTCTTCTTCTTCTTCTTCTTCTTCTTCTTCTTCTTCTTCTTCAGCATTCCGAGCCATTGAGGTTCTTTGCTGCAGATACACGCCGTCTCCATTCTTCTCTCTGATTGACCTTTTCTTGCCAGACGTTGATTCCAAGTGCTTGTAGGTCTGTATGTATATTATCTCTCCACCGTCTTCTTGGTCTACCTCGGGGTCTAAAGTGATTTATTTCCTGTGTGTAAGCGAGTTTTGTTTCCCTATTATCTTCCATTCTTTCTTTATGCCCCAGCCATTGCAGTCTATTAGCCTTCTTGATACCAGTGATTAGCGGGGACCTAAACTTATGTCTTTGTTGCTTCTTCATTTTATGTCACTTAATTAGAACGTATTGTTAAGGTACAGGACGTTGCAATTAACACCAGCATTTTTCAGCTGCTGTCGATATTCTTGGCAAGATTACGCTCAGTAGTTTGAAATTGCTTTCTAAGTGACCGGCTCACATACCCCGTGAGCAATCAACGCGAAGCGAGCCGCTGCCGAATCTCGCGCAGCTGTGTTCCTCACGTAGATATATTGGATTACGGAGAAAGTCGTTAACCCCTTTGCCAGTACAAAACATCAATATACAAAAACAACAAAAAAGTTATCTGTTCCGTTGACATAGGAATACTTAACCGTCTTAGGGTTTTCACATATTGATATATTGTTAGAGTTATACATTTCTAACGTTATCGTGACTATATTATCTGGTTCAAGCAACAACCTAGAAGATTATGGACATGGAGGAGTCCAGACAGCAGGATTAAAAATCAGATAGATTACATCCTGATTAACAGAAGGTTTCGAAATGCGTTAACAGCCGTAAAAACAGTTCCAAATGCAGACTGTTACAGTGATCACAGATTAATTACAGGAACTGTCGTGTCCTCCTTTAAAGTGTCGTCCCTGGAGTGAGGAGAGTCAACACCCACATTATAATATTTTTTTCCTTATCAATATCCTGGAGAATCCACCAGCTTCCGTCCAACACACTCCATCAGCCCATGGACACCTTTTCCTATCACTCTCTCACTGTCGTACTATGCCCCCTCTCATACTTCCCCAACGCAACATACTCAACAACTCTTGCTTCTAAAAATTAATAAAGATTAATTTATTAAAGAAAAGTGTAACGTATATGAGACGTGTATGCGAAGAAAATGTGTCAGGATCATAGTGTACACATCATGGCAAGGATTACACGACATCACACGAGTCAGTACAATAGACCTCACCGAAGTCGTATCCTTCTCTCCAGACATGTCCTCCTCCAGGAGCTCTGATGACCATGAGATCTGAATCCCATGTAAATATATAATCCGTGGAAAATACTATTATTGTTCCTAACACAACGGTTCCTATTAGTTCTGTATTTTCACTCTTAAACAGTCAATGTATCTAGACAAAAATGGCTTGCTTTATTCACTAGATATAGTCTGAAAGTTCTGATTTCCTTGATACGTGGACCAACTACACTTCAATGTTTGGTTTCATCTAATGTGAACATCAGTTCCTACTGATCTAGTTCCACATGGGCTGAACATCCATCACTTCAGGTGTGTTAACGATTGGTATTCACTCATGTGGGATACATATACCATTAGGTTCCACCGAGCAATGTGTATTAACTTCTTCCGTTGCGAAAGTTGCTGGCCCACCTCTCTACATCATAATTTATCCGGGATCGGATTTTTCATTGGTTCCGGGTTCTTCATTCCAACCAGAGGGAACCTGTAACATAAATCATACAACCGGTGATAGCCTCCCCGTTACTGATCTCTATTAGATGATCGTGGGCCATCGGCCTCGCTCAGAAAATATAATAAACCTACTCTGTCAGGGACAGATGACTCAACTCATTGGTTATCATCAGGCCAAGACAAGAAAAAAAAAAATCAACAAACAGAATGCGGAACCCCGCCCACCAGGGACACCTACGGGAATATCCCAATTATCCCTCATTACTCAATTCTCAACTAGTAAAGCTTATCAACACTTCACTAATCTATTTTCAACTAACAGAGCTAAGTATCACTTCCCTACTCTAGCTAGTTTTCGACTAACAGTGCTAATCATCACACTTTAGTTTTAACAAGGCTACAGCCTATATTAATTAGAACTAATTATAATAGGTTCTACCTTAGGCAACACCGCAGTTAGATCCAATTACATCCACTCTTGCCATGACAGGCACGTGTAAAATTAAATTAACTCAATTCGCACACGGTAGACATTTTCCAATCAGAACTGCAGTGCCGAAGCACGTCCGCTAAACTCCAAGGTTTGAGTTCAACTGTCCTCTCCAATCATGGTTTTTGGCAAAACCTAAAATTGGTCACGTGACGGTATTCTTCCGGTCCACACAGGTGTTATTTGGACATATCATCCATTGTCAAGAATCCATTTTCCCTGGCCTAGTCACTGTCAGAGTTGTCATCAGTTTGTTTGACTCCCCCACAAACTAACGAGTTACTGTATGATCCCAACAACAGTTTTCCCCAACAAGCTGCCAATCTTCTTGATGTCCGGAAACTATAAATTGACAGACGGACTGTTTTCTTCCGAGCTGAGTACTTCCGCTTCCACTCCGACCTGTTTATAAACTGTCAAAGCGATGTATGATTCAGCTCATCCACTTCCCCTACACATCTGCAGCTGTTAACTTTGCCCGACATGTGATGGCTGACATCCGATTGCAACCAGGATCCGACGGATTCCATCTGTATTCGAATGTTGACAAACTGTCAAAGCGATGCCGGGATTTGTCTCACTCACCACCGAAAGTTCCCAATCCGTCGACCAGATGTAAACACGTGCCGCTACATTTTCTGGATTTGTTGAAACAACCTTTGGCCTCGAACATCCGCTAATTCAGATCGCCTTTATTCTCATAATGGTTAAATCACGTTGGTCCATCATGTGACAGGAACATTGAGGGTAAAGTTAAAGAAAGTCAAGTATATAGCAGGAAACCCTAAATATGACTTGTGCAAATTGAAAACTGACAAAGAAATACAAAACAAATTCAACATAGAAGTACAGAACAGATTTGAAATTGTGTCTGATCTAGAGATCCTATTCCAGGATGTGGATGATCAATGGAAAACGTTGAAGAATTCAATCAATGTGGCTGCAGAAACAACTACTCCAAAATTAAAGAAGGTGGGTCGTAAGAAATGGATGACTGAAGAAATTTTACACCTCATGGAAACAAGAAGACTCAACAAAAATAATTCTGTCAAATATGAAGAAATTCACAGACAAGTCAGAATATTTTGTAAGGAGGCAAAAGAAGCATGGCTTGAGGAAAAGTGCTTAGAAATTGAAAACCAACACAACAGTCAAAATACCAAATTAGTGCACAAAAGAATTCAGGAACTTACTAATAAAAGAACAAGTACATCAACAGGGTGTCTAAAAACTGAAGATGGCAAAATCATAATAGAAAAAGACCAGATTCTACATGTATGGACAGATTATGTGAAACACCTTTATGATGATAACAGAGACGAACAGTATGATATTAGATTTAATAATGAAGGATCGCCAATTTTGGAGATGGAGGTTCGAAATGTTCTTAAGCATATGAAAGCTGGCAAGGCCCCCGGTGCAGATAACATCACAACAGAAATGATTAAAGCTTTAGAAGAATTTGGACTAGAGCAATTCACCAGACTGCTGAACACATTATATGATACTGGAGATATACCTCCTGAATTATGTAACTCTGTATTTATTGCAATCCCAAAGAAATCAGGAACCTTGGAATGTGATCAACATAGAACAATTAGTATAATGAGTCACATCACAAAGATTTTGCTAAGAATTATCATGCAAAGAGTGAGGAAGAAGATACAACCTGAAATAGGGGAAGAACAATGTGGGTTTGTAGAAGGAAAGGGTACAGTAAATGCTGTGTATATGCTGCGAACAGTTATTGAACGTGCTATAGAAGTAAACAAGGATATACATCTTTGCTTTATTGACTATACAAAGGCTTTTGATAGAGTTAGACATGTCAAGCATGGTGGATATGCTTGCAGATCTACAAATTGATGGGAAAGACATTAGACTTATAAAAAACATATATTGGAAACAACAAGCTGCAATAAGGATTGATAATGAAGTGGGACAGTATCAGCCAATTAAGAGAGGTGTTAGGCAGGGATGTGTGATGTCTCCAGATCTTTTTTCCCTATACAGTGAAAATATTTTCAGAAATGTAGAGGATATAAATGGAATCAGCATTGGAGGACGAAACATCAATAACATTAGATATGCAGATGATACAGTATTAATTGCAGACAATGCGCAGGACCTGCAACAATTAGTAGATGCGGTTGTTGTACACAGTGAGCAACTGGGGTTAGAATTAAATTGTAAAAAGACTCAGGTTATGGTCGTCACTAGGAAGGAAGAAGTGCCACAATGTAATATACAAGTAAATGGAAATATTCTTCAACAAGTGAATCGGTACAATTATCTTGGAACAGTCATAACATCTGATGGGAGATGCCTTGAAGAGATTAGAACAAGAATCGCCATGGCGAAAGTAGCCTTTAGCAAGATGAAAAACATTCTGACCAATAAAAAGATGTCAATTAGAACGAGAAAAAGAGTGTTGAGGGGATACATAGAGCCTGTTCTTTTGTATGGATGTGAAACTTGGACAATGAGCAGTCAAGCTGAAAAAGCATCTGATGGCTGCAGAAATGTGGTTTCTGAGGAAAATGCAAAGAATACCATGGACAGACAGAAAAACCAATGACCAAGTACTACAGGAGACAAATGAACATCGTAAACTGATTAGAGAAATTAGACGTAGACAGTCAAAATTCTTTGGACATGTTATGAGAAGAAATGGATTGGAGAACTTAGTGACAACTGGCAAGATCGAAGGGAACAGACCAAGAGGAAGACCGAGAGGAAAATACCTGGATGGCTTGGCCACATGGCATGGACGAGACAGGAACACTGAGCTGATCCACGACACTGGTGATCGAGTGAAATGGCAAGTCATGACCGCCCACGCTTTCCGGCATGGCACATGATTGATTGATTGATAGAAGTAAACAAAGATCTACACCTTTGCTTTATTGACTACACAAAGGCTTTCGATAAAGTGAGACATGTCGACATGATAAGGATGCTTGAAGATCTACAAATTGATGGAAAAGACCTTAGACTTGTAAAAAACATATATTGGAAACAACAAGCTGCCATAAGAGTTGAAATGAAGTAGGCCAATATCAGCATATCAAGAGATGTGTGAGACAGGGATGTGTAATGTCTCCAGATCTGTTTTCCCTGTACAGTGAAAATATTTTCAGAAATATCGAAGATATGGAAGGAATCAACATTGGGGGACGATGCATTAATAACATTAGATATTCAGACGATACAGTCTTGATTGCAGACAATGAACAGGACCTGCAACATTTAGTAGATGCAGTTGTTACACACAGTGAACAACTAAGGTTAGAATTAAATTGTAAAAAGACACAGATTATGGTCGTCACTAGGAAGAACGAAATACCACAATGTAATATACAAGTCAATGGGAATATTCTTCAACAAGTGAATAGGTACAATTATCTCGGAACAGTAATAACATCTGATGGGAGATGCCTTGAAGAGATTAGAACAAGAATCGCCATGTCTAAGGTAGCCTTTAGCAAGATGAAAAACATACTGACCAATAAAAAGATGTCAATTGAAACGAGAAAATCCAGCGGTCACACACACACACACACACACACACACACACACACACACACACACATATATATATATATATATATATATATATATATATATATATATATATATATATATATATATATATATATATATATGTTGTTTTTGTGTGTGTTGGAATGTGTGTATGTTTGTGTGTTTTATGGCGAGAGATAGATACACCGGGTTTGTTACAGACACAAGCTCTTTTGCAACAGAATGAGATTGGTCGTTGTCTAGATCCTGATGCTCCTTCTATATCACTACAGAGTGTAAGCTGAGCTCGCCACCTGTCTCACACCACAAGTAACCACTGTAGTACAGATCTATTAGTCATTGAACACAATTGAGTTTCCGCACATAATATCCCTTGAATGAAGAGTGAACATAGAAACAAGCAACATATATAAATCCAGTCACATTAAATCCAGAATATATCCTCATCACAACCTAACACTCGAATAAAACTGCCTTCTCAAGGCCTACTTAATCTTGTCTACCACAACAATTAACTATCTACTCTTCCCGGCCCGAACTCACTCGATCCAACCCAAACTGGGTCTAGGCCTCAACCAACACTATCCGACCCTCTCTTGGTCTACGCTTTAACTCACTATCACTCAAAAACACAGGGTGTAGTTCTCTCGCTAACTCCGCTATCCTTCCATTTCCCAGACCGCCGACCTCAACTGTCGGGTCCCAAGACTCAACTGTCTCTCCAGTCCCCTGACTCCACACACACTCCCCCACACCTCAAACTGTCTGCCCCACAACTACACTAGCCGACTGACGCCTCCTCAACTCCCCCTTAAATCACTGTCTCCAACCTTCCCCGTCTGTCCTCTCATTTGCCTCCTCCGGGGACCTACTACCCAGCCCCATTTTACCTCCGTCTATTATTTCCCAGGGCCGGTAATGTTAATGAACCCATGTTACAGTTACTAAATGGATTTTCCTAGGTTTCTTTCATACCAGAGAAAGCTGTAGGCCTGATTCACTGTCAGGATGCGAGAGATTGGTCTGTAATGTGTTAGGACCATGACAGGCTTTGTAGGTTCGCTACGGAACCCTCATGCGCTAATCCCATTGTTAGTGGTAAACTATGCCGAGACTTCATTACTAAAAGGGTCTACTTGGAGCGGTTTTTATTGTGCACATTGTAAAAGGTGCCAATCCCAGTAGCCAGTTATGCCAGGCCTGGGGAGCAGGATGCTAGAACGTGGCATTGAACCATGGTATTTCACTAAATACAGCTCAGTCGCTAAGTGGTCATAACTTAATCACAAGCAGTGGAAACAAATCCACCCGTCTTGCGAACCTTGGGACCAACCTCCACAGGCGTTATTCAGAATATGACAGCTTAATTGGTGTCGACACGTCTATTTTGTTTTTAAGTATCTCTATTTCAGTATTTAGACAACGTGAAAACCTCAGCAAGTCTAGTGTTTTATGTCACTTGATTACTACGTACAATACATCAAGATACAAAAACAACAAAAACGTTATCTGTTCCATTGAAATAGGAATACTTAGCAGCCTTATAGTTTTCACATATTGATATATTGTTACGGTTATACATTTCCAACGTTATCATGAATATATTATTTTTAAAATAATATTACTTCAAAAGGGGGAAAAAAGTCGTAAATGTCGAGAGGATCGACTTCATTGCATCCTTGTGCCACAACAGGCTGCCTTTTAGGCAGTGCTACTCTACGGAAGATCAGACAACCTACCTCTCTCAAGAAGTTGAGGATGCATTCCAAGAGAAGAAGCTGGTACTTGCGGCTTGGATAGATCTGAAGAAAGCCTTTGACAAAGTCTGGAAAGAGGGTCTGATGAAGAAACTGAGAAACTGTAAAGTCAATGGAAGAATGTACAAATGGGTAAAAGCATACTTGCACAACAGAAGAGCCCGAGTACAGATAGACGGTCTCAAGAGCACGGTGTTCCCCAGGGCGGAGTCTTGTCCCCAACACTTTTTCTAATCTTCATCAATGATCTTGTTGCTAATCTACCCGATGGAATTAAAGCGGCAATGTACGCTGATGACCTGGTTTTGTGGAGCGCAAATGAACATGCATCAGTGGCCACCATATTGCTACAGAGAGCTGTAGATACATTTGTTGTATGGGCGGATAGATGGTGTATCAGCATAAACACTGACAAGTGCAGTACCACTCTATTTACCCTTTCTCCGAAACAAAAGGCAGGGAGCATTCAGATTAATGGAACACCCCTAAGAGAAGATAAGGAACCAACATACCTTGGTGTAACATTCGACGACAGGCTGACATGGAGAAAACACATCAAAAAAGCATGTAGCAAAAGCCAGAAGGAAAATTGCCATCCTGAGAAAGCTAACTGGAACCACGTGGGGAGCCAGTGGGAAAATACTTAGCAAAGTTTATCAACAGAGCATACGACCACACTTGGAATACGGGTCAACTGCGTGGTGTTCAGCATCAAAAACTACATTGCAGGAGCTGGACAAGGTGCAAAATCAAGCTCTTAGAGTCATCACAGGAGGGATGAGATCAACCCCTATAGTAGCAATGGAGAAAATGGGGAGGACACAAGCATTAAGAGAACGCAGAGATACAAAAACACTAATACAAGCAGAAAAGTTTCTCAGCTTGCCAGGCCACCCTATGAAGAACCGATGTGAAAACTTAACTATGGGGCGGTTGAAAAGAAGTAGTTTCATCCACCAGGCTAAAGAACTCTGCAGAGAAACCATCGATCTTCCCACAGTTGGTATCCCCCTGACAACTATTCCAGAGCGAACCCCGTGGAAAGATGAACATAGAATATCGCTACAAATCCAGTCAAAAGTGAGAGGAATATTGGACAAGGAAGAACAGAACAGTGTACAGCACAGAACAGCCACTCTCAACTTCCTAGATGATGAATACCCACAGGACCTCTGGATCCGAGTCTACACAGATGGGTCAGCACAAAATGCTGTTCGAAATGGAGGAGCGGGAGTGTACATAGAATACCCAAATAATACTAGAGACACGGCCAGAATTCCAACAGGAAAGTACTGCCATAACTATGATGCTGAAAGTGAGGCAATCAAGATAGCCACAGAGAAATTACAAAATACCAGCCATGGTACACAACCTGCAGTGATATTGACAGATAAAAAATCCGTAATAGAGGCGCTCCTGTCTGGGAAATTGCCAGTTCTGAGGACACTACTTTCTGAACTTAGCAGTCAGCGTAAGATCACCATACAGTGGATACCATCCCACTGTGGAGTCCCCGGAAACGACAGAGCTGATCGATTGGCTAAGGAAGGAGCAAAAGAAGAACAACCTGATGTACCTATTACATACCACCAAAAGAAAAGAATGATCAAATCAATCAGAAGGCCACCAAACCTTACTCAAGACGACTACCACGTTATGGACAGACCAGAACAGGTCATTCTTCTGCGCCTCAGAACAGGACACAATAGATTACGCAACCACTTGTATACAAAATTCAAGATTGGTGACTCAGCCATGTGCACATGTGGTTTGGCGTCGCAGACAGCAGAGCACATACTCCAGGATTGCCCAAACTACAACATATCCAGGCGAACCTTCTGGCCTAGAGAGACAACAATGGAAGATAAACTCTATGGACCGCTGAATGAACTAAAAAAGACTGTTAGATTCATACAAGAGACAACATTGCAGTTATAAACATATTTCAGAAAGAAGAAGATTGCACCGTTTTTATCTGATACGACTCGGACTCTTACCGCAGGATAAAATGTCGAAAGCGTCGCACAAAGCAAGAACTCCGTAGCTCCAGCGATGACCCCCAATATCTCCGAGAAAAATGCACTCGTGAACCGAAAGACGTAACTCGGGATCGAAACACAACCTTCGGAGTGCGAGGCAGACGGTTTGACCACTTCGGCCACGAAGTCCCATATCTAAAGAAAAGATATGTTTGTTTCGTTTCGCCCTTATTACTAACTTTTATTTTAATATACATTTTATTCTAATGAAATTATTAAAATTAGTGGTAAGGGCGAAGCGAAACAAACATAATGTAACACACGGACCCATATTTTCTATAGAATATTTGACACTCGGTGGGTGATGTTTTCAGTATCACGCCCGCCGCCTTTACTTCCCAAGACATTTCCTGAAATATATTTTAGGCTGTATAGACCTGGGATTGCAAGTCAATTGAAATCTTTTAATTGTAAGGTATAATAATAAATATAAGGAGTAGGACTCTACTCTAAGAAAGAATTGTATGCATACACATGTAATCACGTGTCTGTATATTGTATCAATTTTAAAATGTATTCACCTTGGCTTGGATTTAATTGTCATACACATTCAGTCAATAAATCATCATTTAATGTGTGGAATTGTTACCGCTAGCTGCTCTGTGCTTGAGTAGAGCCTTTACTAGGATTAACGTTACAAAAGAAACGACGACGAAAGACAAATCTGTATCTACTGCTCATGTGATGGTAAATGAAAATATTCACTGACGAGTTGACTGACTCTAGAATCATACCACTTCCAAGTAACACAATAATAGTATTTTGATATTTACCAAGGGCAGACAATTCAGGCTCTAATAGCGCGGCTATAAAAATAATACTGGATGGGACAAAACAAGATATAAACAGTATTGCGATCATCACAACCATTTTGGCTACTCTTTGGTTACGATTAAAATTACCATCACTTATCTGCGCTGTGGATTTCTCTTGCCATTGTCTGTGTTTACGCAGACTAGCAACCAGTGTTATCGTTGAGACAATGATGATCATAAAGGCAGCGTTAGGAATGAAGACATTGTTGATGGCAAAAGAAACAGCCTCAACACTCGCCCTGTCTTCTGTAACAACAAGCCCGATGAGAGTTTTGTTTCTGTCAGGGAAATATTTCCAGTCCAATCTGTTGACCACGTACATTGGGGCTATGACCGATATGAGAATGATGTACACGACGACAATCAGTCACCAACACCCGTTTTGAAGTGACGAGATCTTTGACCTTGAACAGAAAAGTCGGAAGTAATTCAAGCATTGTTATCTTTGAGTAAATTCAACCTATAAACAGTAATAAGACAACATATTTAGTTACTAAAATTATAAACGCAGAGAGCTAATCAACAACACAATATTTTATCAATAAAATATCTATAACACGTATAGCTATTATAGAATCATGTTGTATATGACGCAACCATCGTATTGATTTTTCATGTACATTAAAGAATACACCACTTAGGACTATTTCTGTCTGAGAATATTCTTTGATGGATACATACTTATCTTTATGTAACGCCTCTTGTATACATCTACATTGCCGTTCGTAATAGGAAAGCAAAGTGGGTAAATATTAAAACGAGTGTAATTCTTCAAATATATGAAATATATTTTGTTGTTTAAAACTGAGTGAGAGAAATGAAATAAAATAGTTTGAACCTACTGCAGTAAAGCTGTAAAATACAGTTAGTGCAGCAGTGTGAACACAAACAAAAAAACAAAAATGGATAATAGAATTTGCCAGCGTTACAAAAGCACAATCATAAAATACAAAATATCATTTGCTACCTGAAAGCTTTCGTCAGCACACAGAAAACCAAAATACACTCTTACTCCTGTGTTTAAAACTTAGGTAAATGTCACTTTAGTTAATTATTTAAAATGTAATATCAATGTCTTTTTGAATTGTTAAAGGATTTTTTCTGTTCTTGTAAGACTGCGTATTTCTACTATCCCTTTTTGTTATTTACTCTTTATTCGGTTGTTTGAATGTTAATGTTGGACAAAGCGGTATGGCTTGGTGACGAAACCAGAGACAGTAGAGATACGATTGTTAAGAACAATGTTTAAATTGGTGTGGATATAGAAATAAATACGCATGGTGTAGTTAAAGCTGCGTCTGTTACACGGTCACTACTTATCACAACCATCAGGAAATGACAAATGAAATTTATGAGTATAAACAGAAGGCTAATAGTGGTACCAAGAAATGCCTTGAGCATTAACATCTGCCGGAGTGATACTGACCACATCTCCCACCGAGTGAAGAGGGGCCTGTACAAATATGGGTCTAGCACCGTGTGTCCAACGCGCCTTATGGCGTATGAAAGTGCACTTTACTTACTATTAACATAAGATATGGAGCATAAACATTAGTCTTAGGTATGAATATACTAATCCGGAGGCATAGACTACTCTCATTTGCAAGAGGAGTGTAATGCACACATATTGCTATCTTGAAGGCACCTTAAAACATATACATCTCTGATCCTTAAATGTTTTGCGTATCCTTTTACAGGACTTAGCTGTCAACAGCAGCATCTTTCAGCTGTCTGTTGATCTCTTGGCAAGATTACGCTCAGTAGTTTGCCATTGCTTTCTGAGCGGCCGGCTCAGTATCCCGCAAGTCACGAGCGGGGGTCGAACCGCCTCAGCTCTCGCTCCGCTGCGAGACTCTGCTTGATAAACGGGATTACAGAGAGAAAGTGTTGTAACCCCACAGCCAGAGAGACCGGCCTGATCCTTAAAGGTTATGTAATATACAGGAGCAAGCCACGGTAGAGTAGTAGCATCATGTTTGCTTGTCGGCCAAGCGAATATGTTCGAATCCCTATTAAGGCAAAGTATGTTTGATTAATTTGATTGGTCCCTCAGTTCGACCCATCCAAAAATGAGCATCGTGGAATGTTCTTTCTTAGACAGTCAGGTCTTAGTCAGATATGACTGAGCTACCATATAACAGTAGACGGTACTACCTGCTTTCTGTCAGCGCCGAACGTTGGACGGCGCTTACCAAATCCGACACCCCACATTGTGCCAACAGCTTCGGGTGGAAGAGCGCAATTGGGAGGGTACAAGCCTTACCCTGGTGCGAGGAAATGCAACCTAAAGACAAAATGTCAAGGCAGGGCTGACCAGGCCCTAAGCCTTGGTTGGCGGCTGGTCTAGGATCGAAGCTCCGACATGCGGACAGTTAGAGCATTGCTTTGCTGATCCGGCAGCTTCTGCAGCTTGTCTTGTTCCAGATGTAGAGGTGTTACCTTTCCTCTGGAGTGAACTAGGCAGGCCGAGAGAGGGATCATGCTGCATGGGCAACACATAATCTCTATATTTTAGACCAGGCTTTGTGCTATGGAGAGGCAATAACTCCATCCCTGGTCTTAACTGGTCTCGGATATGCCATTCGTGATCAGGATGGTGGTATATACATTCACTCACGCTCAGATGGCGGCATCTACAATGCTCAGAGATTGAATGCCAAGACCAAAATTAGGAGGGTGCTGAGGATGGAGACGGAGCGCTTATGGGAATGTCCCGAATGCTGTGATGTCGGTTCCTAAATCAATCAATCAATCAATCAATCAGAGAGCTGCTTTTTACAGATGATGCTGCAGTTACGACCCACTCTGAGGAAAAATTGCAATGTCTACTATCTGCATTCTCCAATGCTTGTTCTGAATTTAGTTTAACAATTAGCAAAAAGAAGACAAAGATTATGTCACAAGGTGCACATGGGGTACCATCAATCTTTATTGACGACGTCGAACTAGAGATGGTAGACCATTTTACATATCTAGGATAGTGGTAAATAGCAAATTATCCCTAAATCCGGAAATCAACATCCGGATTGGTAAGGCAGCAACAACAATGAACAGGTTAAGAAAAAGAGTCTGGGAGAACAGGAAGCTTACTGCAAAAACAAAAGTCCTTGTCTATCAAGCCTGTGTCCTTAGTACTCTTCTTTATGGCAGTGAAACCTGGACACCTTACTCACACCAAGAGAAACGTTTCAACAGCTTTCATATGCGGTGTCTGCGAAGAATTATTGGTATTAAGTGACAAGACAAAATCACAAATACTGAAGTATTGGAAAGATCAGGTTGTGTGACGGTTTATTCCATGCTCAGTCTTCGTAGACTTAGATGGATAGGACATCTTAGGAGGATGGATGATTGTAGAATTCCAAAGGACATCTTTTTTGGTGAATTACAGATGGGTAAGAGATCTCAGGGTCGGCCTCTACTACGATACAAAGATGTGTGTAAGCGGGATATGATTGATACAGGCATTGATAATGGACATTGGGAGCAAGTCGCCGCTAAACGTGTTGCATGGAGGGCAAACATCAGAAATGGAATAAAGACAATGGAGAAAATTATTCCAGATACGTCACACACCGAGCGTATGAGACGTAAGATGGTGCATGATGGTGGAAATAACCACGTGTTCACATGCACCCACTGTAAACGGTCATTTACAGCGCGAATAGGCCTTATCAGTCACACTCGCTACCACCATAGGTAAAAGTTATTATGCCTTTTTTAAAGCACAAACTATTGTCTGTCAAGAAGGCAAGGTGCCAATGGAATGTTCTTGGAATTATATACGGCCGTCATAATACTGACAACATTGCTCATAGAGTGTAGATTCATGTGTACAATTTGGGGTAGCACCATATTTTCATTTGACTTTAAGGTATGAGAAAAAAACAACGTCTATATAAATTCTTAACATTATACATAGACATCTCTCATATTTAAGGGTACTGTAATACATAGACATTTCACGTCTATAAAGGACACTGCAATACACAGACATCTATCATTTTAAGGTTCACTGTAATACAGACATCTCTCATATTTAAGACAACTGTCATAAACAGACATATCTCATATTTAATGGACAGTGTAGTAAACAAACATCTCTCATTTTTAAGGGACACTGTAATACACATACACAGCACATATTTAAAGGAACCGTAAGAGACATACATCTCTCATCTTTCCATCCATCCATCATGTGCCTTGCCGGTAAGCGTGGGCGGTCATGTTCTGCCATCTCACTCGATCACCAGAGTCGTGGATCAGCTCTGTGTTCCGGTCTCAACGTGGCCAAGCCATCCAGGTATTTGCTTCTAGGTCTTCCCCTTGGTCTCTTCCATTCGATCTTGCCAGTTGTCACCAAGTTCTCCAATTCATTTCTTCTCATAACATGCCCAAACAATTTTGACTGTCTACGTCTAATGACTCTAATCAGTTTACGATCTTCATTTGTTTCTTGATGGACTTGTTCGTTGGTCTTTCTATCTGTCCATGTTATTCTTTGCATTTTCCTCAGAAACCACATTTCCACAGCCATTAGCTGTTATTCAGCTTGACTGCTTATTGTCCACGCCTCACATCCATATAAAAGTGTAGGTTCTATGTAGCATCTCAACACTCTTTTTCTCGTTTCAATTGATACCTTTTAGTTGGTCAGTAATACAACAGATAAGAAAGATTAGAAGATCTGTACATAATCTGAGACTTGGAACATTCTCATTAGATTTGTCTGTTTGGAGAATCAGGTAAAGAGTGATTTTAGATATATATTTCAGTCGTCGATAAACTTATCTATATATGTTATTTTATAGTCCTTATTCAGCTAAATAACGACAGTCGGGGATTTTAATTTTGTCTGTCCAATGTCAGCCACTTCAGTGAGAGCTGTTTTCGTCTCCCTTTGGAGTATATGGTTATATTAATATTTCATTCTTGCTACACAAGTAGGAATGTCATGCCTTGCATATTTTCAAATTATGTTTCTATGCATATTTTTAATTATGTTTCTATCATTGTCACAATAAATCTTGGAGGTCGATCGAGGACAGAAAGTCGCACCAAACGTCACTCAGACCCAGTATTAAACCAGTTGAGGTAAACAAATTTGGGGTAGTCGACCAAAAGTTGTGAAGCGCTACGGACGTGTGCAATATTCCTAGTTGTTTATAGAGAGAGACTATAGTGTCTATTGTTGATGTATATCCGCGGACATCTATCCAGTGTGTGATATCAAAGTCTCCATCTACAACAGGAATAATTATAAGGTATTCTATTAAACATATCTAACTTAGATTATTCTTAGGAATGGAGTGCAGTACTGTGCGGTGATAGAACGTATTATAAGAGCGTCGGCAACAGTAGCCTATTGCGTAGCTTAAACTAGCTGGTGTGAGATATCATTTAACTCAGTGGGTTAAGGACAATGTAGTGGGATGATATTTAGGGAAAATGAGGATGGGGGGGGGGGGGTGAAGGGAATGTGAAATGGTAGGATCTTCCAGTAGGGGGCATCTGCTGGGTTTCTACCTTTTCCTTTAGCCTTTCATTGTATTACCATGACTCAGACCGAAGTGATGAGCTAATCGGCCTTATGACAGAGTTTGGTTCTCTGTTATTTTTCTGAGTGCGACCGGTGGCCTACACTCACCTAATAAAGGTCGGAATCGGGTTGCTCTCACCAGGTGTGTTCTTTCTTCAACAGGTTCCACTCGATTGTTCCACGTTATTCTACCAAGAAGCTAGCAACAAAGTCATAGAAAGTCATGGCTCGAGTATTGAAAGCAGAGTTTACTGAGAGGCTTTTGCACTGGGCCCATAACCCAGATGGTCTGCAGGAACCTGGCCTCTGCTGAGCAGAAACTATTATTATATAAAGGTGTTTATTACGTGATAGTTTACATCACAGTAAATTCAGGACACTGAAAATAACACCTGTACCAGGAACACTAGTAGATATAAATACCTGGAACAGTAACATTGTGTGTTAACATTGGGGAATTCATACACAAAGTGAAATACTAACATTTAGTTTTTCCAAAGTGACAGTAACAATATTTTTTAGGATTCTCTGATCACAGAACTGTTATGAACAGAGTAGTTACACTGTGTGTGTTAGATTGATGATCAATATTGGACTGTTTCCAATATTGAGGACCAAGCATCCTGATTGTCCACGAGCTATCTGAGGAAGTCGACACTTGGCCTGAGAGACACATCATCTGGGTGAGGTTTTCTGTCCCTGATCTGGTGTTTTGGTGTGGCCAGTACGATGATGAAGCAGACTGTGCTCCTTGGCTGTTCGGTCTGATTCTGCATACACACTAGATTATACGACAGACATTCTACTCATACACTTTGCACATACATGACACTTTTCTCTATTAAACTAAATTGTTGTTTTGTTAGAGCCAGTGTTATGTAGTGTGTTTTGGGAAAAGAATGAGAGGGGGCTTGGTACAGTAGTAAAAGAGAGAGAGAGAGAGAGAGAGAGAGAGAGAGAGAGAGAGAGAGAGAGAGAGAGAGAGAGAGAGAGAGAGAGAGAGAGAGAGAGAGAGATCCAGGGACCGACGGGGTTTTGTGGACAGAAATCAAGAAGATCCTCAAGATAGTGATATGGGGTTAAAAGGATGTCGATGTTGATTCCCCTCACCCCAGGGACGACATTATAAATAAAATACGACAATCATCATCATCAAATGCCCTGCCAGCTGGCGTAGGCGTTCATGGCTCTCCACAGATCTCGATCTATGGTGTTCTGGATTAACTCTACTGATGATATTCCTCCATGCCACCGTCTCAGCCCATCCAGCATCAGTTCTCTTCGATCTGCCTCTGCCTCTCTTCCCCTCGATCTTTCCAGTTGTCAGGATGTTCGCCAATGACTCTCTTCACATCACATGACCAAAGAAAGCTGCTTGTCTCTTTCTTAATGTTGTATATATATTTTCAAATTATGCTTCTATGCATATTGTTAATTATGTTGCGATGCTTTTTTAAAATTATCCTAGTTATATTGAATGTGTACGAGGTTATAACACACCAATGTGAATGTTTGTTGTGCTTTATAAGTAGAATTATTAATACATAAGGCCGATTGTTTTAGTATACTACAGTTATAATATGTTACCCCATGGTGAATGTTATATGATATTATCATGGTTGTGTTTGAAGTTGAAGTGTTGTGGTATTTACATTACACAAACTATGTTAAGGGTATATGGTGTGCTTAGTCATTACAAGTGCGTGATGAACGAACGTTCATCGTAACTCACGTGAGGCTTGAAGCAGAGACCGATCACCGGCAGTTAAACCCGATGATCATACACTGTTGTATTAATACCACCGAACACTTAATCTACTGAAACAACTTTGGAGAAGGAGGGCCTACAAAGCAACCTTGGGTGTGAATAAGTGATGTGGACTTAGGACATTCTATTTCTCATGACGTGACCGGTATGAAGAAGGCAGCAGGTGTAACGACGGAACTTGTTCGACAACGGGAAAGTTATTTAGACTCGGCAGAGTGAGAGAGAGAGAGAGGAGAATGAGAGAGAACAAGCCGAGAGAGAGAGAGAGAAAGAGAGAGAGAGAGAGAGAGAGAGAGAGAGAGAGAGAGAGAGAGAGAGAGAGAGAGAGAGAGAGAGAGAGAGAGAGGAGAGTAGAAACGGAAAATCTGGAAGAAGAGAGAAATTGCCAGACATCCCCATGTGTGTATGTGTATGTTTTTTAGGATAAAATATGATTTTATATGTGTGAAACTTAGAAATTACACATTCTTTATAGTCTATTTCAAGCTCATAACCAGCACACCAGGTTAAACGAGTGATCATGTTCAGTGACAACCAGGAGAAACCTGTTGGAGCCAAGACTGGCACTCGCACAGAACACTGACTTAGCTGATTCGAGGCAACATCTCACCTGTATTGTAATCCTGCCACAGAAAAAGTCATTCCACAAAGATCCATATAAGTTATGTATCGTTTCATGCATGTGGATATTAAAATCTCCTGTCATACGACTATCACCATAACACCATTGGTTCCAGATTATTTCATTGGAAATACCGTCAGCTCCTGGTGACTTTCTCATTTTCAGTATTTGATATGGCTAGCTCCAGTTCGCTGATTGTGATGGGTGCCTCCGGAACCTCATGTACTATTTCCTTCTGTCCTGTATATTGCCGTTTCTCTCGAATCTCTTGTTGTTTCTCTGGACTAATTTTGATATTGTTATCTTGTGCGAATGAGTCCGCAAAATGGTCAGCTGCTTGCTGTCTTGTTAAGATGCTTCCATTTTTATGTAGTGCAATGTTTGAGTTTCTCCCTGTGCCCTCATCGTTAAGTTGTTTTATTAGCTTCCACAATTTCCTTGTGTCATTTTCAAAGTTCAGAGACTCCGTTTTCTCCTGCCAGCTTTTCCGTCTAGCCTGCAGCTTGGCCCTTTGATATTTGGCTTTTGCGTGCTGGAATTTATTGTGGTGCTCTTGGCTGGGTGTGGCCTCTGCTTGCTTTCTACACACTTCCACATCATTATGCAACTGTTCCAGTTCACTACTACAGTAGGGTTTATATTGTTTACGGGCACCTCTTGGTACTGTTTCTCGCGCTGCCTATAGTATGCATTTCCCAAACTCTTCAACTACTTTATTTATGTCTTTCTCAGTGTTCAAGGTGTCTAATCCAGTATGCTGGTGCGATTCTTGTACATTGCCCAGTCTGCTTCTTGTAGTTCCACCTCGAGAGGGTGCTGCTTTCACTTACTAGCTCATATTCTACAGTTAGACAGACTGGCCGATGGTCACTGCCACCAAGCTGTTTCCCAACAATTCGTTGAATGTTCCACTCCAGGTCTGGTGAATAAAAAGCCAGGTCAGGTGTAGTTGTAGTGTGCCATGATCTCGAGTAGAAAGTATGTGGGTCGGACGGCTTGTTAATCAAGATGAATCGATTCTCATTCTGCCAGTCTTCCGGTCTCTCTCCTCTCTGGTCCTTTTTAGTGTTATGTATTCTCGAGCCATTGAAATATTTAAGCAATGTTGGTCTCTCACCCCAACACTGCGCCCCGGCTACATACTGCAACATTTGGAACCAAATAAAGGGACAATGTATGTATAAAAATAAACTGGTTTTAAGTTGTCATATTTAGTTATATTTCTACAGCCATTTATGACTTACTTATTAACTTACCCTCGTACATTCAATCACGCTAAGATGGCGGCCTCTCCAACTGCTCAGAGATTGAAGGCGAAGACCAAAATTAGGATGGCACTGATTAGAGAGTTGCCTTTTCGCAGATGATTTTGCAATAACGACCCACTCTGAGAAAGAATTACAACTTCTACTATATGCATTCTCCAATGCTTGTTCTGCATTTGGTTTAACAATTAGCAAAAGAAGGCACAGATTATGTCACAAGGTGCAGATGGTCTACCATCAATCTATATTGACGACACAGAACTGGAGGTAGTAGACAATTTTACATATCTAGGATCAGAGGTAAATAGCAAATTATCTCTAGATCAGGAAATCAGCATCAGGTATGGTAAGGCAGCAACAACAATGAACAGGTTAAGAAAAAGAGTCTGGGAGAACAAGAATCTTACTGCCTGTCACGAGATCGCCATGAGTTAACCAGATAATAATACCGACGTTTGCTTGGCGTATATTTTCTAGGCCACAACAGTCGTACTAACAGAGTAAACACAGCTGCACGGGTTACATCGGGGCAGCCCATATACACATTTGGTGGTGAGTGAGAAGGAATGGATACACCGCGTTGGCAGTTCATAAACAGTTGAAATCACATAGCCTTGCCCGCTCAGGATATGGAATAGTTCCGGCTGTCATCTATAGTTCCGGACATCAGACGGAATGGAGGTTTTTACTGTCACCACATGACAGAAAGTTAAGGGCTTGTTATTGAAAACAGTGGAACACCTGCCGGACATGAACAACGTCACGTGCACAATGTAAGCTTGTTTGGAAAACCATGATTGGCAGCTTGGTATCGAAACTCTTTGTTGGAACTCTACAGTAACTCTCTAGATTGTTTTGGATGTCTAAACCAGTGATGACAAATCTAACATTGAGGGAGCCAGAGGGGGGGATGGATCCCTGACAGGGGATGATCTGCCAATGTGCCACCTGTGTGGGGGCATAAAGGATAACGTCACGTGGCCAACTTTGGTAGTTTGCCATATAAACCCGAGTTGGGGCCAACTAGGGGGACTTGGAAATGTGGCTCTAGTCGGAGTGCAATGGCACTGCAGTGCTTAGTGGAAATAATATCTACCGTGTGTTTATTAGTGACTTAATTTTACACGTGCCTATCATGGCAGATGTAGATATGATTGATAGGACTGCAGTAGTGCCATTTAAGGTATAACCTATTCTTATATTAGTTCTAATTAATATAGACTGTAGCCTTGTTAAAACTATAGTGTGATGATTAGCACTGTTAGTGGAAACTAGTTAGAGTAGAATAGTGATATTAGCTCTGCTAGTTAAGAATAGAGTAGTGTAGTGGTGATAAGCTATGCTAGTTAAGAATAGAGTAATGATGGATAATTGGGAGACGGGGAAATTGCCCGCTGGGGTTTTGCACTCTGTATGGGTCTTTCTTTGTCATAGCCTGATTCGGCTCTAGGTGGGTAGCTAATCTGCTCTATGACTAAGTTTAGTTAGCTAAAGATCATTAAGCAAGGCAATAGGCTTACACTCAGCCGATAGGATCAGTGACTAGTACTATCAGATGTGTTGTTTCTATCCTAGGTTCCCTACCAGATCCGAGGAAACTCAACAAGTTTTAGGAAAGGTTAAAATCCCATTCGGAAGAACACCAGTGGAACAGTAAATAAAGTTGCGTACAGAACGTAACTAAAGCTAGAAGGAAGATGATTCACCAAAGAGGGGTGATGATTACTGATGCACCACACAGCATCAGACAGTAGTAACTAACTGAGAACATTAATGAGAATAGTTACCTAGTGTGATATAATCTCGTGTAATAGAACACAAGACATGATACTTGAGGCTAGATAGACACGAGTGAGGATCAAGTCCATTAACAATTAACATTAATAACTGTGTACACACTACAAAGGACTTGTGAATTTTTTTGGAACGATAGGAACGGACATTGTGTAGGGTGCAACCGGTCCATGATTAACTGTTAATACCACCGGTGTCTATTTCTGATGATCATGAAATGGGATTACCAGAGGTCTACAGAGGCACATCAGTATCCAGCAAGATGGTTTCGGCACTGGGTGAGATGTACATGTTCTGACGTAACGTGCTGTGGTCTATCCTTGCTGGGATCAGCTGACTGGGTTGTTGTCTGAGAGTCCGATTCTACACACTTTATAGAACACGTCACACATTTTCTTCACATACACGTCTCATATACGTTACACTTTTCTTTTAATAAATTAAGTTGTATTAATTTTTAGAAGCAAGAGTTGTTGAGTATGTTGCGTTGGGGAAGTATGAGAGGGGGCATAGTACGACAGTGAGAGAGTGATAGGAAAAGGTGTCCACGGGCTGAGGGAGTGTGTTGGACGGAAGCTGGTGGATTCTCCAGAATATTGAGAGGAAAAAAAAATATTATAATGTGGAGTGTTGAATCTCTTCACTCCAGGGACGACACTGTAAAGGAGGACACGACATTATTGGGGGCTCGTAAACGGAATCTTTGGACAGCGGGATCTCTCGTAAACGGAATCTTTGGACAGCGGGATCTCTCGTAAACGGAATCTTTGGACAGCGGGATCTCTCGTAAACGGGATCTTTGGACAGCGGGATCTCCCGTAAACGGAATCCTTGGACAGCGAGATCTCCTGCAAGCAGGAACCTTTGACAGTGGGATCTTCTGACAACGGGGTCTTTTGACACGGGATCCTTAGTTATAAGAGGGAGATATCATTTTGGAGAATCCAGCTAGAGTGAATGTGGATAGGGGTTAGGACAAATATCTGACCTGTTCACACTTCACACGTCTGCATAGGTCTGTGGTCCTGATTCTACTCTTGTCACTGAGTGAATGTGCTGTGTGTGGTAATATCTAGATTTATAGTACTTGTTCATATATCTGTATAGTAATTTGCAGTTATATTGTACTAGACCTGCTAGCTTACCTCTCTGTATAATGGCCACCCCTAAACTAAGCACGTTAGAATTAAAGGCAAAGGGGGAAGAAATGGGACTGGCGGGTTCTGCTCTAACGGATTACATACAGGAAGTGGAGAGAGAGTATCGTCAAGCAGAACGGGAAGATCGAAAGGCCGAGCTGGAATTGAGAAGGATGGAGTTGGAACAAGCAGCTAAGAAATTGGAAGCTGAGCAAGCAGCTAAGAAATTTGAAGCTGAGCAAGCAGCTAGGAAATTTGAAGCTGAGCAAGCAGCTAGGAAATTAGAAGCTGAACAGGAAGCACAGAAAAGGGAGCACGAGTACCGGATGAGGGAACTCGAGTTGAAGAGTCAATCTAATGGAGAAACTGAGGGAGCAGTTGGAGGTTCCTCCATCCCAGGCTCAACACCAGTAGGTGGACATGGGTACCATGCTATGAAGTTTCCTTTAGCGGTCTACGAGGAGGACAAAGAGAAGATTGACCAGTACCTTCAACGCTTCGAGGCTATGTCTGTTGCTATGGGTCTGGAGCGTAACAAATGGAATCTTAAGCTATCCCAGGGTTTACGCGGGACCGGTTACGAGGTTTATTCTCGCCTGCCACCAGGACATGAGAACAATTATGACGAGTTAAAGACGGCTCTGCTGAAACGATTCGAGGTTACGTCACATACCTACGGGAAACAATTTCGAGCAGCGAAACGAGAACCGGGGGAGTTGTTTGCCGCCTACAGTTTGCGTCTAAAATCTTATCTCCATAAGTGGATGGATTTGGCTGGGTTCGCACATGACTATGAGAGTCTGGAAGAGCTCATGGTGGTCGACCAGCTGAAGAAGCAAATGTCTAAACCTCTCAGGACGTTCCTGGGAGAACAAGGAGGCAGAACGTATTGACCTCGTGACTAAATTAGCAGAACGGTTCGTCGAGGTACATGGGGAGGCAGGGGAAAACCTTTCCACCAACACCAAAAGTCAAGAGAAACATGACAAGAAGAAAGCCAAAAACTCAGGAACCAAAAAGTGGGAACCTTATGTGCAAAAATCAGAGGATAGTTCAGAGAAGAAGAAGGAGGGAAGCAAGAGCACTTCAAGCTCTACACCAAAACGACCATGGTCGGAGAAGTGGTGTTCAATTTGTAAGTCACCCTCTCACAATACGAGGGACTGCAAATCGAAGGCTAAGAACCCTCACTTCGCAGCATGTCAAGTGACTTCCAAGGAGGTTGTCACGGAAAATGCCAAGGTCAACAAGGAAGCACGCCACCAGGAGAGCTCACTCAAGTCCGGCACTAGAAAATCTAGGACAGGGAAATGGTGCAACCAATGCAAGTCGAATACGCACAATGCTATTGACTGCAGGGGAAAGTCAGGAGACACTCAATTCGTCGGGTGCTCAGGGAAACCTAAGGTGGAGCCCACCGAACAGGTCGAGGCCGAGGAAGAGACTCCAGACCAGGAAAAACCACCTGTAGTGGAATTGGTAGAGGTTAACGGTCGTCAAGTGGAGTGTTTATACGACACAGGACTGGACGGAGGAGGCCGTGATTTCTGCGGATCTGGTACATCCAGAACAATTCACAGGTGAGACATTGGATATACAGCCTGCACAGAAGAGTGCTGTAGTCATGAAGTTGCCCATTGCTAATGTGGAGATTCGGTCAAGGTACGTCACCGGCACCATCAAGGCCGCTGTATTGACCGATCCCATTTTTCCAGTCATCCTAGGTTGCCGGTATGTCTTTCTGGGAATGCCCAGGGAGCCAATTCATATGGGAGCAATGCAGACTCGCTCTCAGACGAAAACGGAAGAGGCAGATGCAATTGTGACTAACCCAATGCCGGGGGAGCTACGAACTGCCCAGAGTGAGGATGATACTTTACGTCCTTGCTACAGAAAGCTGCAGAAAAGTGCTGATCCACCAGGACGGGGGCAGTACTACATGAAGAATAGGATACTCTACAGGAGAGCAGGAAGGGGAGACAACCTATACGGTCAGTTGGTCGTCCCGAAAGCTCACCGGTCCCAGATTCTTCATATGGGGCATACCATCTCCTTTAGTGGACACATGGGTATTGCCGCCACCATGCAGCGGATTTCCTGCCACTACTATTGGCCGGGAATGACAGATGATGTGCGTCGGTATGTGAAGTCATGCCCTGAGTGCCAGAGGGTGGCACCAAAACACTGGACAGCACCGGTGGTGTTGGGTGAGATGCCCATCATGAACTCTCCTTTCGAGAGGGTAGCCATCGATATCGTGGGTCCACTTCCCAGGACTAGGAAGAGGAACATGTATATACTCACAATGGTGGATTTCTGTACAATGTGGGGTGAGGCTATACCGTTGACCACGATTGACTCGAAAAGAGTGGCGGACGCACTGATGGAGGCCTTTACCAGATTAGGCTTTCCGGATCAAATTCTGACGGACAATGGATCTCAGTTTTGTGGAAAACTCATGGAGGAGGTATTTAGGGTGTTTCACTCTAATCACATACATACCAGCCCTTACCACCCTCAAGCCAATGGACAAGTGGAGCGTTTCAACGGCACGTTGATGACAATGCTCAGGAAACTAGCGCAGGAAAAACCTGATAGGTGGGATGAATATATCCCAGCAGCACTCTTTGCCTATCGGGAAGTTCCTCATGGCTCAACAGGACTACCACCCGCTACGTTGCTGTTTGGTCGTCCAATCAAAGGACCGTTGGAAGCCATGTTGAGGAGTTGGACTGAAGAGGGGACGTCAGAAGAAGTGATCTCATCATACAAATAAGTGGAGGAACTGAAAGAAAAACTCCACAAGGGATGGACTCTGGCAAATCAAAACTTGAAAAAGTCCAGGAAAAGACATGCGGCTTACTACAACCGTAGGTCTAAAGAAAGATCTCTAGAGGTGGGAGACAAAGTCTTGTTGCTACTCCCAACGGGAAACAACAAACTGGAGATAGGTTGGCAAGGACCATTTCCCGTGGAAAGGGTAATATCCAGAACCAACTATCAGATCCGGATCCGGGGAAAGTCGAAGATTTTCCATATCAATCTCTTGCGGAAATACGAAGAGAGACCCGGAGACAAGGCAGCTCACCTCATGGCAATGGCAGTTGCAGTGGAGACAGAAGTGGGAACCAGCGAGGGCAGGGAATATCCCTTGGAACACCAGGAAACCTATAGGGATGTGCAAGTGAACCCTGATCTGACCTCCCAGGAGAGGGAAAGGATAACCCAGGTTCTCAAGTCTCATAAGGAGATACTGACTGATAAACCAGGACGAACGAGGTTGGTTGAGTTCGAGATGACTTTGACCACACAGGAGCCTGTTCGCCAAAAGGTTTACCCAGTGCCATTCTCTAAAGAAAAGGCCCTGGAGGAGGAAATACAAAAACTGCTGGAGGATGACGTGATTGCACCATCCACATCCCCATACAATGCGGGGGTAGTTTTGTTACGCAAACCAAGTGGAGAACACAGGTTGTGTATAGATTACCGACTTCTGAACAGTCATACACAGTTTCAGGTGGAACCTTTGCCGAATCCAACTCAGTTATTCGCTAGGCTCCATAAGGCTCGGTACTTTTCAAAGGTGGATCTGAGTCGGGGGTACTATCAGATACCAGTCAAACCGGAGATTCGACCACTGTTAGCTTTCAGTACACCCAGTGGACACTACGAATTCAAGGTCATGCCCTTTGGACTCAGCAATGCACCTAGTGTGTTTACACGCATGATGAGGACTTTACTAGATCCGTTACAGGATTCGTCCATCATCTCTTTCATGGATGATATTCTGATTTCCAGTGACAGCTTGGATGACCACTTACAATCCTTGGAGAGAGTGTTTAATAGGCTCAAGGAAGCAGGGCTTACCGCTCGTCCAACCAAGTGCATGATTGGTTACCAGACTCTGGAATTTCTAGGTCACACCATCACTCCAGGACACATTGTCCCAGAAGAGAAGAACCTGGAGAAAATCAGAAATGCACCAAGGCCAAAAACGAAGAAGGATGTGCGATCTTTTCTCTCGTTGTGTGGGTTCTACCACAAATTTATCCCACATTTCACGGAACTGGGAGCTCCGTTGACGGAAACCTTGAAAAAGGGATTCCCGGACCAAATCATTTGGACACCAGAATGTGAGAATGCCTATAGTCAGTTAAAGGAGGCCTTGGTCAGCAAACCTGTATTACAGCTCCCTGACCTTTCCAAACAATTTGTGTTGAGAACGGATGCGAGTGCGATTGGAATTGGAGCCGCTTTGTTACAGGAAGGAAAAGACGATGCTTCGGTTTTGAAACCTGTGGCATACACAAGTAAGAAACTTCTACAGGCGGAGAGGAATTATTCAACCGTCGAGAGAGAGTGCTTGTCCCTCGTCTGGGCAGTGCAAAAATTTCAGCCCTATTTGTATGGAGTTAAGTTTCGGGTCCAGTCGGATCATCAGCCCCTGATGTTCCTGGCTACTTCTCAGAAGCTCAACGCACGTTTGATGCGGTGGTCGTTGTTACTTCAACCCTATAATTTCACAGTGGAGTACATTCCTGGGAAGGAAAATGTTGGAGCGGATTTCTTGTCAAGACACCCAGCTCCTGAAGAAGTGGAATGAATCATCTGGATTAAACTCATGGTGGAGAAGAGTGAGATGGACTACTCTCTTAAGAGGGGGCCTATGTCACGAGATCGCCATGAGTTAACCAGATAATAATACCGACGTTTGCTTGGCGTATATTTTCTAGGCCACAACAGTCGTACTAACAGAGTAAACACAGCTGCACGGGTTACATCGGGGCAGCCCATATACACATTTGGTGGTGAGTGAGAAGGAATGGATACACCGCGTTGGCAGTTCATAAACAGTTGAAATCACATAGCCTTGCCCGCTCAGGATATGGAATAGTTCCGGCTGTCATCTATAGTTCCGGACATCAGACGGAATGGAGGTTTTTACTGTCACCACATGACAGAAAGTTAAGGGCTTGTTATTGAAAACAGTGGAACACCTGCCGGACATGAACAACGTCACGTGCACAATGTAAGCTTGTTTGGAAAACCATGATTGGCAGCTTGGTATCGAAACTCTTTGTTGGAACTCTACAGTAACTCTCTAGATTGTTTTGGATGTCTAAACCAGTGATGACAAATCTAACATTGAGGGAGCCAGAGGGGGGATGGATCCCTGACAGGGGATGATCTGCCAATGTGCCACCTGTGTGGGGGCATAAAGGATAACGTCACGTGGCCAACTTTGGTAGTTTGCCATATAAACCCGAGTTGGGGCCAACTAGGGGGACTTGGAAATGTGGCTCTAGTCGGAGTGCAATGGCACTGCAGTGCTTAGTGGAAATAATATCTACCGTGTGTTTATTAGTGACTTAATTTTTCACGTGCCTATCATGGCAGATGTAGATATGATTGATAGGACTGCAGTAGTGCCATTTAAGGTATAACCTATTCTTATATTAGTTCTAATTAATATAGACTGTAGCCTTGTTAAAACTATAGTGTGATGATTAGCACTGTTAGTGGAAACTAGTTAGAGTAGAATAGTGATATTAGCTCTGCTAGTTAAGAATAGAGTAGTGTAGTGGTGATAAGCTATGCTAGTTAAGAATAGAGTAATGATGGATAATTGGGAGACGGGGAATTGCCCGCTGGGGTTTTGCACTCTGTATGGGTCTTTCTTTGTCATAGCCTGATTCGGCTCTAGGTGGGTAGCTAATCTGCTCTATGACTAAGTTTAGTTAGCTAAAGATCATTAAGCAAGGCAATAGGCTTACACTCAGCCGATAGGATCAGTGACTAGTACTATCACCAGATGTGTTGTTTCTATCCTAGGTTCCCTACCAGATCCGAGGAAACTCAACAAGTTTTTAGGAAAGGTTAAAATCCCATTCGGAAGAACACCAGTGGAACAGTAAATAAAATTGCGTACAGAACGTAACTAAAGCTAGAAGGAAGATGATTCACCAAAGAGGGGTGATGATTACTGATGCACCACACAGCATCAGACAGTAGTAACTAACTGAGAACATTAATGATAATAGTTACCTAGTGTGATATAATCTCGTGTAATAGAACACAAGACATGATACTTGAGGCTAGATAGACACGAGTGAGGATCAAGTCCATTAACAATTAACATTAATAACTGTGTACACACTACAAAGGACTTGTGAATTTTTTTAGGAACGATAGGAACGGACATTGTGTAGGGTGCAACCGGTCCATGATTAACTGTTAATACCACCGGTGTCTATTTCGGATGATCATGAAATGGGATTACCAGAGGTCTACAGAGGCAAATCAGTATCCAGCAAGATGGTTTCGGCACTGGGTGAGATGTACATGTTCTGACGTAACGTGCTGTGGTCTATCCTTGCTGGGATCAGCTGACTGGGTTGTTGTCTGAGAGTCCGATTCTACACACTTTATAGAACACGTCACACATTTTCTTCACATACACGTCTCATATACGTTACACTTTTCTTTTAATAAATTAATCTTTATTAATTTTTAGAAGCAAGAGTTGTTGAGTATGTTGCGTTGGGAAGTATGAGAGGGGGCATAGTACGACAGTGAGAGAGTGACAGGAAAAGGTGTCCACGGGCTGATGGAGTGTGGTGGACGGAAGCTGGTGGATTCTCCAGAATATTGAGAGGGAAAAAAATATTATAATGTGGGTGTCGACTCTCTTCACTCCAGGGACGACACTGTAAAGGAGGACACGACACTGCCAAATCAAAAGTCATTGTCTATCAAGCCTGTGTCCTTAGTACTCTTCTTGTATGGCAGTGAAGCCTGGTAAATTTACTAACACCAAAAGAAACGTTTAAACAGCTTTCATATGCATTGTCTGCGAATAATACTTGGTATTAAGTGGCAAGACAACATCACAAACACTGAAATATTGGAAAGATCAGGTTGTGTGACGGTTTATTCCATGCTCAGTTTTCGTAGACTTAGATGGATAGGAGACGTTAGGTGGATGGATGATGGTAGAATACAAAAGGACATTTTTTTTGGTGAATTACAGATGGGTAAGAGATCTCAGGGTCGGCCTCTACTACGATACAAAGATGTGTGTAAGCGGGACATGATTGATACAGGCATTGATAATGCACATAGGGAGCAAGTCGCGGCTGAACGTGTTGCATGGAGAGCAAATATCAGACATGGAAGAAAGACAAAGAAGAAAATGATTGCAGATAAGTCACACACCGAGCGTGTGAGACGTAAGATGATGCACGATGATGGAAATGACCATGTGTTCACATGCATCAACTGTGGACGAACATGTACAGCGTGAATTGGCCTTATCAGTGATATTCGCAACCGCCATGGGTTGTAGTTTTTTATGCCTTTTTTCTTTTTTTAATAGCACATAGCACATTTTGTTATAGAAAAATAACTAAATATGATAACAACTTGAAACCAGCTTATTTGTGTACATAGTTTGTCCCTTTATTGTTAAACAATATTTTCGCCAACATTGATGCACTTATCCGATCGTTTATTACCCCCCCCCCCACACCCCACCCAAACCGGCTGCATAGAACAGTGCGCTTTGTTTTCTAAACAACGTTTTTCACTTCACATTCAACTTCGGCGTCATTCGCGAAATGTCTCCCACCAAGGTGGGTTTTCAGTGGACCAAAAAGGTGGAAATCGCTAGGGGCTACTGAGTATATCGTTACTTGCCTGCACCTCTAATCATCTCCTCCACCAGCTGCACGGGATGCCTCCGTTGCAATCTCAACAGGACGACCAGATCGGATTTCATCAACAATTTTAGAGCGTCATTGAGAACATTTTTCTACTCAGCTATGCACCGCTTTACGGGACAAACATTTTTCAGCATAAACAGGAAGCATTTCCTTAAGAATGTCCTTTGCAGGCAGTCCTTTTGCCCCCCCCCCCCCCACAAAAAAAAAAAAAACGCACAACAGCACGATGCTCTTTGGTTGTACGCTCCGTGAGTACAGTCGCCACTTTGTTATGCTCTGCGCATGCGCATGAGACACCTAGCGCCACCTGACGAAAGGAAAAATAAAGGTCGATGTTGCTGTCACCTAATGACACCTGTAAAAAACACCAACTACATTTACCTGCCATCCCACAGAACTGTGTGACTTACTCATTGACTCGCACTAGACTTAGATGGATAGGACATCTTAGGAGGATGGATGATGGTAGAATACCAAAGGATATCTTTTTTGGTGAATTACAGATGGGTAAGAGATCTCAGGGTCGGCCTCTACTACGATACAAAGATGTGTGTAAGCGGGACATGATTGATACAGGCATTGATAATGCACATTGGGAGCAAGTCGCCGCTGAACGTGTTGCATGGAGGGCAAATATCAGAAATGGAATAAAGTCAAAGGAGAAAATTATTGCAGAAAAGTCACACACCAAGCGTTTGAGACGTAAGATGGTGCATGATGGTGGAAATGACCACGTGTTCACATGCACCCACTGTGAACGGACATTTACAGCGCAAATTGGCCTTATCAGTCACACTCGCTACCGCCATAGTTAAAAGTTATTATGCCTTTTTAAAGCACAAACTATCGTCTGTCAAGACGGCAAGGTGCCAATGGATATATATATATATATATATATATATATATATATATATATATATATATATATATATATATATATATATATATATATATATATATATATATCTTCTTGTTCAGCATTCCGAGCCATTGAGGTTCTTTGCTGCAGATACAAGCCGTCTCCATTCGCCTCTCTGGTTGACCTTCTCTTGCCAGTCGCTGATTCCAAGTGCTTGTAGGTCTGTATGTATATTATCTCTACACCGTCTTCTTGGTCTACCTCGGGGTCTACGGTCATCTATGTCCTGAGTGTAAGCGAGTTTTGTTTCCCTATTATCTTCCATTCTTTCTATATGCCCCAGCCATTGCAGTCTATTAGCCTTCATGATACCAGTGATTTGCAAGGACTTAAACAGATCATAAATGTCTTTGTTGCTTCTTCTTTTCCACTCTCCACTTTGTGTATCCCTAATGGGCCCAAAGATGCGTCTTAAGACGCAAAAGGTTTGTAACAAGGCTTTGTCTCCTTTAGTTGTACTCCAGGTTTCAGAGCCATACAATACAACAGGTCTGATCAGTGCTTTTGTATATTGCGATCTTGGTGTTACGAGATAGGGGTATTTGATTTTAGCAGATGTTGTAGTGCTTAGTATATCTTATTTCCAGAGTTGATTCTAGCTTGTATTTCTTCCCTTATTATGTTGGAGCAGTTGAAGATTGTATCAGGTATTTGTATGTTTCCGTTCTTTTAATAGTCATATTATCTATATGTATGTGGCCAGAGTGTTTAGCTGTTCCTTCTCTTGAAATTACCATATATTCTGTCTTATCTTGTTTGATAACCAGCCCCATTTGGTGAGCTTTTTCCTTTAAGTGAGTCAATATTTCCGATGTCTTTTGTTCAGTTTCTCCTATAATATCTATATCATATATATATATATATATATATATATATATATATATATATATATATATATATATATATATATATATATATATATATATATATATAGGCCTATATATATATATATATATATATATATATAATATATATATATATATAATATATATATATATATATATATATATATATTATATATATATATATAAGGGTAATGAAATTTATATCCATTATCCACTTTTCAGCTTACTGCAATGAACAGAAATTACTCACTTTTAAGGGTACTGTAATACACAGACATCTCTCAAATGTGATTAAGGCTGTGATCCAGCTGGTAATACGACTGAATGTCGCGTGTGGACAGGCACTTGTCAAATATTGAAATTCAAAAGCATCAAACGGCAAATCTGCAGCACTGAAAGCCGGAGTTAAACATATGTTAGTCCATACCATTGTTGTTAGACATCCAAGATCAGACACGGCCAGACCTGGAGAGAGAGCGGAATTCACATATCACAAAAGTTGTTTTTCCCTATTCAAAGCTTAACGTACACACACTTAAAATTTATGAAACATTCATTAGTAAAGTCAAATGCAAGTTTCCCAGACGTCTGCAATACAGTGGTTTCGGAAACCAAGCAAATGATAATCTAATTTCCTATAATGAAAGCTGATATCAAGAGATTGAAACATACATCTGTTTAAGTAGCAATGTAGACAAAGAGGGTGGAACAGATACAGATATTACAACAAGAATACATAATGTTTAAGCAGCGTTAATAGAAATAAGAACTTTGGTAAGTCAACAGAAATGAAACTTAGCACCATTGTTAGACAACTAATTTCTAACCGTAAATTAGTACTCATGTGTGGATCAGAAACATGTAGAACAACGCAAATGATTACAGATAACATACAAACATTCATTAATTGTTTTCTGCGCATAACAGAAGGAATGCAATGGTATGAGAGAATCAAGGAATGTGGAACTAATGGAGTGAGTTGGGTTGAATTGAGCTAAGAAATGACATCAGTGCACTCAGGACATTACCTATACGTGCTTCATCCTCTCGTTCAACAGCCAGCGAAGAGTGACACTACTAATCGTTCCCACCGCTATCTGATTGAAAGTTCTCCCGGTCTTCCCTCTCAGGTTTGAGATTCTAATAGAGAACCTCTGCCAAATCCCCGGCAATCTCATCCTTTCCACATAAGGGTTCTCAGTCTGTTCCGCCACCTTCTCCACCTGGTCCCACAAGCGCACGACCACCTCGTCCTTGTCCATAAGTAATCTACCACCAAGAGGTAGATCTCCTGCCAACCTATCAGCCTGTTCATTCCCCCGCACTTCTGCATAACAAGGGCAAAAAGTCCCTACAATTCTCACAATCTGTGACCTCTGAAGCGAGGTGAGCCATTCCATACGAAATATGCCTTTCTCCACCTTACTAAGCTTACTCTTTGATGAAGACAATGTGTGTTGCAGTGGTCTCCTCGAACCAACGGAATGCCGCTGTGACTGCTTCCGCGTCCATTCTCATATTGGAGATCGTAGCCTCATTGGCAAGACTCTCCATTTTTAAGAATCGTCATAAGCCTTCACAGTGAAACCCCAACTACTCCGTATATTTCTTACCTCTGACCAATCAGTATAGATCACTATGTCACCTTGAGGTGTGTTACTCTGGATCAGTTGTTGCATCTCAAATTCTTTACGGCCCACTGCCCATTCTCTGCACTCACGACCCAGCGTTATTATAACATGTCTTCCGGTACTTCAACCCGCTATTTTTCACGCTTGCTAGTCTCTAGATTGTACACCTGACGTATAGATATTTCCGCCTCATCTCCTACCTCATTTACTGCTAATAATTTCTGATACCGATGTTCCTCCTCGCCATGATGCCATACTAACGTTTATCTTCTATCTCGGTCTCCTCATTGTTCGCCTTCTCTCCAGCATTTTCGTTGTTGCGACGTGCTCCAGCTGTCACCTTCTCATGGCGTGCCCATCTTATGCGGACTGTAGTATCGTCACTTCCTTCTATCGGAAAGAGGCAGCTGTATAAACTTTCCTCTCCACCCCCTACTAAATTATATGTCCCGGGAGATGCATTAGAGACATCCTACTTCCATACAATAGGTCAGAAATCAGTGGGGAGTCCAAGACCGACTGTTGAACTGCTCATGCACGAATAAACATATTCGTATGTAAGTAATTACATAATGATTTAAACAAAGTGGTACTTGCGAAAACTTCTCATTGTAATAATTACATACCTAGAAGACTGACGTTAACTGGATCTTTGAAGCCTTGTTTGATGAAGCAGATGATGTTGATAATGTTGGTGACCACACCGAACAAGCATACAGCTTGACACATGACGCAAAACAAGAGCCATTTGAGAATAGTGCACAGCTCATTGTCAATAAAGTCCGTTTTATTCACATGGTATATTATGTTGCTGAAGTTTGACAGGACAAGCATAATCAAATCGCTTTAGGTAATAATAGTATATCACAGTACACAATTGATTTAAATCAAAGACAATGCTTATTTGTTAACAAATCTTTAACGTTCAGGTCGCCACAGCGCATCTATTGCATTGGGGCTGATGTCGAGAATGTTCTGCTGATCCGGTACATAAATACCGTCTCCACGAGGACTGATTTGATGGACTCTTATGTCGATATTTTTCTGTTGTTGTTTTTTTTTTTTTTTGAGAGGCTTGTCGATTTTTGGTGCATTGACGAAAGCTGTTTGTCAGAGTCTTGCATAACACAAGACAAGTAGCTCGTTTTCTGGCAAGTGTGAAGTAATATCAAACTATCAAATCACAAGAAGTGAATATCCGAAAGTATTATTCACACGCTTTATTGACGCGCTGCAGTTATTATCGCACAAACATCGCGCACTGACAATCCATAGCAATCATTTCAGCATGAACAATATCACTACAATACATAATAATACATGCAAGCAATAAACATCTCACTTACAAGTCAAACTATTCAAGCATTCGACTCAGTCTCCCACTGTCGTACAGGCTAGCTCTCAAGGCAGATTCAAACACAACTCGCGACCTGTCCGTTCAACAACCTAAGCCCGTCTGCCAGTTCTGGCGTCCTACACGCTACACGCTCACGTCAGCTGGTGTCCCCTGCACGGTTCACGGGGTGAACTCAATTGCTGTGTGTGGCTGCTTTAACGACGCCGCGTTCTCTCTGCCGTGTTTAACATTACTCAGGGTTGCGTGTTGTTATGGTGTCTGGCGTTGGTACAGACAACGCGTCGCAACCTCGGATGTGAGACCTTGACACTCTCCACACCCCTTTTTCAGGAAAGGATTTCCTTACATGTATAATATATCTCTAGGTGTTGTTAAACATGTCAAAGTCGAACATTATACATTAACAATTATCATAAATATATACAGGTGATTAGTCAACAATATGTATACACCACTTATGTTGGACTATGAAGTACAACAGTCAAGTACAATCTATTTAATGGCCATTACCTCGCTGTGACCCAGCTAGTCCGGTAGGTATCGGCTAAACTGGCCCCTACCTCACAACCAAGAACAAAAATACTAAAATAATCAGGTCAAGCCGTGAGCATCTCCCTCTGAGATGACTCTGTACCAGTGTAAAGGACTAAGAAAGACTTGGTTTTAATATAAAGACTGTTTATTTTCTTGATGATGACAACATGGCTTCCTTCCAGTTTTAAGGCGGGATGTTGACTGCCCCCTGACAACCCACTACGTCACGACTTGAGCATCCCTCCTCTCTTTCACTCCCGATGCTCAATCGTGCTGTAGCTTTTTCCCACTAGATACTAATACTCCACTACTGTTACACCTCCCTATGTTTTCTAAAGACTTTTTCCTTTAAAGGAAAAAATCTTTACTCCTAATCCCTTCATTCTATTCCCTTTTCCTTACTTCTCACAGTTCCTCTAATCCTCCCCGAACCAACTCCAACTTACGTAACTATTCTATTTCCTCAACTTTTTCCCTTGCTATTTAGTTATCATAGTTATCCACTATACAATTACATATTCCAGGCTCGTTCTTGGCTCCTTATTGTTGTTCCTGTATAAAATATACACATTATAAGCACAGCTCGTAAAATCGTTATCATACCTTTTGACCTTATAAAATTCCTCACTCTTCCAGAACACAAGATGTACAAAAACAATGTAGTGAGAGAAAGTAAAGAAGCGGTGCGCACCGAGTGAGAAGTATAAAGAATGAATACTCAACATGACCACATTTACATACAGTAATGAATATTTAAGACACTCACATTTACCTCCCTTGCCAATAAAAAAAAATATTTGTAAAATAATTTTTTTTTAAAAATACACCTTATGAAATACATCTTTGTTCATTATAAAACAATTTGACAGCGCATGTGTTAATCCTACCTGGAATGTACTCAATTTTCGTGTTGTATCCCTGTAGATTCAATGCCCACGTCTGTATTTTCCTGTTCTGCACTGGAGCTTCTAAAAAAGACTTTAAAGGCATATGGTCAGTTCTAATAACAAAATTTGCGTTATGTAAGTAGTAATTTAGTTTCTGAAGAGCATAATGAATGGCATATGCCTCTTTCTCAATAGTCGTCCATTTCCGTTGTGATTTACTAAGTTTATGAGATAAGAAGTAAACTGGCCTTTCATTTTTAACCCCTGGTATTCCAGACTCTTTTCCTTCATATGGTTGAACCAAACATGCTCCTATTGCATTGTCCGAAGCATCTGTGTACAGTATTAACTGTTTGTTTAAGTCTGGATGCGTCAATAGTGGTACCAGTGTTAAGCTGTTTTTTAAATACTCGAACGCTTTTTGACACTCATCATCCCACTTAAATCTAGCGTATTTGCCTGTTAAATTTGTAATAGATTCTGCTATCTTTGAAAACGCTGGGACAAACCGCCTATAATACGCACAAGTTCCTATAAAACGCACGCACTTCCTTAACGTTAGTTGGAGGAGGTAACTCTTTAATAACCTTTATCTTGTCCTGGTCTGGTTTAATACCTTCTCTATTTATAATATACCCCAAATATTTTGTTTCTGTCTTTAAAAACTGGCATTTACTAAGCTTTAATTTCACATCATGCCTTCTTAACCTGTCAAACACTAGTCTAATATGTTTTAAATGATCCTCTACATCTCCTGCTGTAAATATGAAGTATGTCGTCTATATATGCTAGTGCAAACTTTTGCATACCTTCTAATACTTCATTTATTAAGAGCATATAGTGAGACGGCGCCGTTCGAACCCCGAATGGCATACGTAAGAATTCGTAAGAACCCATATGAGTACAAAAAGCACTCTTCTTTTGACGCGTCCTTCGACATCGGAATACACCAGAATCCTGACCTTGCGTCCAGCGTCGTGAAATATGTAGAGCCATTAAGCAGCCCCAAAATATCATCAATTACTGCATTCTTGGTGATTTTGTTCAACGCCCTGTAATCGCAACAGAAAGCGACTCGAACCATCAGGTTTGGCTACTATGACGACCGGAGATGACCATTCCGACTTCGACCTTGTTATTATTCCTGCTTTCAACATATCTTCTATTGCCTTTTCCACGATTTCTCTATTTCTCAATGGAGTTCTATATGGTTTTAAACTAATTGGTGGATGATCTCCCGTATCTATTTCCATTGTAACTGTTCGTGTCTTTCCCAATTCTAAATCATTAATTGCAAACACATCCTGATTTTGCTTTATAAGTTGTTCTAACACTTCCTTATTTTCTGGCGGAGCTTTTAACTGTGCCAACAATTCTTGTTCCCTTGTCATTTGTCTAGTGAATGTATTTGAACTGTATTTCTTCTGGATGGATGGATCAATTCATCCATTCTGACGTTCCCTCTTCTTCCGCGTCCGCGTCTGTTATTAACTCTTTCACTAGAAGTTTCTGAATAACTTGTTCCCGACCTTTCTACTCTATCCGTTGCCAATATGTCACTAATGATATGATCTAGTTTGGCTATCACACATCCTCTGTATAATTTAATTTCTCTACCTGTGTTGTTGATAATCATCACTGGAAAGGTTAAGTGTTTATCCAACGCTATTATTCCATCCGGAACTTCCAAACCAGGCTCATCAATTACTTCCTCTTGCAACTCAGTGATTCTGACTGTGTCTCCTTCCACATAATATGGGTTTCTCTTCAGCTTTGCTTGTATCAAATTAACCGACTGTGGTTTTAACGTCGTGGACATTTTAACTCTAACTAGTGCTGATATATGCATGTCTTCTTCCATATCTATATAGACGTCTCTGAATTTTAATTTATGTAAATCAAAAAAAAAGTCTTACTTCCATTTTTTATTAAAACATCTCTTCCTATCAACATGTTTCTATTTAAATCCTTCACTACATGAAAAAGATGTCTTATGTTGATCCCTCCTAACTTAAAATTTATCATTGTTTGTCCAATTACTTGTAAATTCTGTCCAGTAACAGAGTGTAAATTATTATGACTCTTAAATACTCTACAATTTCTCACTATTTTGTATAGAAAACTTTCTTTTACTACACTAACCTGAGCTCCCGAATCAATTAATGTACGAACTCTATACTTTCCTATTTCTATTATACAAGAGCTATAATCTGTTTTATTTCCTATAAATTGCTTGACTTCACCTACTTGTGAAGCAATTCTCTATTCCGTCCCCCTATGTCTGTTATTAACATACTCTTTAAACCGTGGGACCTTATTATTACCCTCCTATCATAGGTCCATTTCTAATAGGTAGGGGCGCCGGTTTTCCTGCGTTCTTGTACCTGTAAAATTCCTGTGTCTATCTTCAACATTCCCACTCAACCTTCTACTTGCCATTTCTACTTTGTATGTTTGATTGGACACGCCTATTTCCACACACACGATACCCATGTCCTCGTTGACCACAAAACCCAACAGACAATATATGTGATTATTTGTGTTACCTACTGTCTCCCTTGTAGGGTATCTCATATTTCTTCTTTCATCATAATCATTTCTATTTCTACCTTGCAACGTCTGTATACCTCCTCTCCTATTCCATCCGAATCTTGTTTGTCCTATTTCCATAGGCTCCTCAACTCTGTCTTCTCGACTAGTTCCTATTTCTCGTCCTGTTCTCAATCTAAATCTACGTCTCAAATTTTCTTCTTGTACCGCGATATCTACCGCTTGTGATAACCTCTCAGGGTTTTCTCTCATCAGCTTAAATTTCAAACCATCGGATTTTATGCCATCTACAAAAATCCGACTAACATCCTCTCCACCTCTTCTCCTCGTACATTCTGTCCTAAGAATGCCTCTTCAGCCAGGTTAATCAACCTATCGCTGAACAATTGTACCGTCTCTCCGTTATTTTGTTTAGCCTGTCTCAACACCGAAAATGCATGTTGTGGATCCGTTATTTCTGCATACTTCCGTGCTAGGTCTTCCTTGAATTGTTCCCATGTCTCATCCACTCTAGCCTCTAACTTTCTTCTTATATGATCCGAAACCGGTTCCGTTGCCGTCTGATACGCAAGTCTCATTCTCTCTTCATCTGTTGCTGAGACTAAATACGCATATTTTTCTATGGAAGTGATCCATTTCTTAAACTCTCTGGCCTGTCCACTAAACTTAACAATTTCTGTTGCCATTCCCTGTTGTTTTATTATCGTATTAAGTCTACCTACCGCTGTTCCTACCCCCGTCAAAACTTGTGCTAAGGTGTCTTGTTCCGCCATGCTGAAATATTATTATACAGAGCAAGCAAACAACTTCACATTTGTAATTTACTAATTTAAGAAACACAAATCACTTATTCCATAAGAACAGTTCAATCAGTTACTAGGTTTATAAATTACCCTACTTCTGTTTCTCGATCCAAGCACGACGTATTCTCCTAGGCTCGCCGTCAGGTCAAACTCAACGCTGTATTAGTTGAAACCAATCGCGCACTTCAGGTAGTTCGTTCGTTCTTCTCAGGTAGTTTCTCTTCTTGGGATGCTCAGTACAGTACTTCAACCCTTGGTTGGGTCCCTTCTGAGATGGAGTACATCAAATCGACGTCTTGAGATAGTCTGACACGCAACAGAGCCCAAAAGATTAGCGAGCGGCTCTCATTTGCAGTAGAGCCCCGAGATAGTCTGGCTCGTCAAGAAAACATTGGGCAATCCATGAGTAATGAGTTATTTATTTGCTGTCTCGACTGTCTTTTGCCAACGTTCTTTTTTCTAGTTGTGAGCGCTCAGAACGAAATCTATTAACATTGAGGCTGAACTTGATTGTCTTATTGAAAAGTTCTTGCTCACCTGACACAACGATCAGACGACTGGATTGCTGGATTGCCCTTCAGCCAAACTTCTGCTTGCTCAAGACATGATCAAACTGGGCCGACTTTCAGCACACTCCTGCTCGTTCGAGATATTGATTTACTGACTTGAACTTGACACGTTCGCCAGAGTAATGGACAAGAGGAGTCGTTAGGATGGTGTTTGCAGGCGCTGCAACCCGTTATGGCAAGAGTTGGTTTTCACTCTTCTCCTGACGCCAATTAAATTGTTATATCAAGTCTTGAAAAAGACTTACAGACAACCACCCCTGGCCGGGCTTTTGGTTGCTGTACTCACAGATAACTTATTGGCCATCTTTCCAACCGCACTTTGTTACGTTCAATTCTTGTTCAAAAGCGTGCCGCAATTGTTTCTGGCGATCGAGACAAACGGAGCAAGGATCATCTTCATAGTTTTTAGAGTCCGCGACGTTATATAGTAGGCGGCATTTGAGACTTCGCGTTGTTACTCTGTAGACCGCATTTTGCGACTCCGCATTACACCAGGTTCGAATCCTGTGTCTAGGGCTCCATAATTAGTCCTGTAACAGTGTAAAGGACTAACAACACTTGGTTTTAATACAAAGACTGTTTATTTTCTTGATGGTGACAACATGGCTTCCTTCCAGTTCCAAGCCGGGATGTAGACTGCCCCCTGACAACCCACTACGTCACGACTTGAGCATCTCTCCTCCTTTCACTCCCGATGCTCAATCGTGCTGTAGCTTTTCCCACTAGATACTAATACTCCACTACTGTTACAACTCCTCCATCAGACCTCTATTTAGAGTTTCTAATGAAGGTCAACAGTTTTGGCAATATACTGTCCATATCTAAACGATGTTACATTGACATGTTATTTATCCAGCACACATGTTAATGGTTACAATACATATTTACATATCACCAACAATTTAGAATAATGTCCCCTGGTTATTATACAGAAAATTTAGGAACAATAATTTATCGTCGTTTACAAGACATAAATTACAATTGCAAACTCATTTCTTAGTGTCATAATTTGATCCTTATTGACAAATGTGCACAAAAAGTCACGTTTGTAAAGAAGCAATCAAGTTATGATGCTGAGATTACATCATATACAAATCAACATATACAATTCCGTATATGGAAATATTTTAAATCACATTTTAATACAACGTCATACATTTATATACTTTTAATATTACTATGCAAAAAATCGGAAGTATACAGCTGTACTATTAGATGTGTTGTGATGTCATTCAAACAACGCTTGTCCGTTCTGGATGGATCTTCTATAAACGGAGTAGTAGTTGTTACTATCAGCTGTTGGATCATCTCTTCCGCCTTCTGCTCGGATTGTACTATCGCAGTCATCTTTCGTACCTTGTTAAAACGTCTTGGGCACCTCGGTCTGGATACTTTAGGATTCCCTCACGTTTTAGTGGCTTGGTAACTTCCTGGATCCTGTAGTCTTGTGCCGTGACACTTCTCTGTAGTGTCTGGTTGTAATAATATTTATTTACAATAATAATTACATTCGTTCTCATATCTCACAGTTATGCAACACATTAGTTTACATAATACTGATTCCATTCTTTCACATATCTCACAATTATACACGCATTCATTCGCATGATAATAATAAGAATTACAATATCTACATAAGTTATATACATTGGGAGATACAATCTTCCCCATCACAATGGTGTACACAGCGTTACTGACACATTGTCACAATTGGCTGTGGTACTGAGCACTATCTACGTTGCAGTTTTATACACCCTCTGCACTGTGCTCTGGTGTCGACTGGGTATTAGGTTCGTTGTATGGACATCTCGACAAAAGATCTGCAAGACAGTTTTGTGAACCCTTTATGTGGTTAACCTCATAGCTATAGTCCTGCAGAAGAAGGGACCATCTTGCCACCCTGCTGTTACTAGGTGTTCCTCTGGTAACAATTGTCAGCGGAGTATTATCTGTTTCAATAATGAAATGTTTGCCTAACAAAAATCTAGAAAGTTTACGTACCGAAAATACCATGACAAGAGCCTCGAGTTCCGGTGTACTGTAATTTCGTTCGCTGGTGTTCAGTTTTCGAGAGACGTAGTATACTGGGTACAAGATTTGGTCGTGTTCTTGGAGAAGCACACCTCCAATGGCTACGGAGCTCGCATCACATCTTAATCTAAAAGTAATATTCAACTTTGACAATTTCAAAATAGGTGATTTCGAAAAATATGAAAGAATTTTCGTAAATGCTGGCCTTAAACATTCACTGTTTACAATCACATTGGGGTGTTTATTTGTTAGTAGATCAGTGAAACATTTGGTCAATTCAGCAAAATGAGGAATAAACTGTCTATAATAGTTTAACAGACCTAACACACTTCGCAACTGTTTCTTAGTTGTCGGAAGCGACAATTTCAAAATTCTGGACATGATGTTATCGTCAGTTGACATAAAGCCATTTGAGATCTTATAGCCCAAAAATGAAATTTCCTGAAAGGCTACCTCAACTTTGAAAGGTTTTATAATCAGTCCATGATGTCTAATTCTGTCAAATGTCTGCTGTAGTGCTGTTATGTGATTTATCATGTCCTGAGCTGTCAGAAAAGATCGTCCTGTACTCTTGTATCAGTTGTCTGCAACTGTCAGTCTGTGTCTGCGTCAGTTTAGGATTTACCTTAATGTCCTGTAAGTTGGTCGTCGTGTCAAGAACTGGTGTTGGTATCTCGTCAGTGTCGTTGTCGTCCGTCTGGTCCACTATGATGGTGCTTGCTGTAGTCTCTACTTGTTCGTCTTGCCTGTGGTGATATGGTTTGAGCATGTTAATATGGAAAATTTTATGTTTGTCCCTAACTGCAATCTTGTAATCTACTGTCGAAATTTGTCGTAGCACTTTGAACGGTCCTTGCCATGGGTCAGTTAGGAGATGTCTATCACTTGGCAAAAGAAGAAGAACGTCCTGTCCTGGCGTCAGTGTAATAGTTCTATTTCCTCTGTTAGCATATTGTCGCTAAATAGCTCCTGATTTTTGGAGAGCTTCTTTGGCTAATATACATGATTTCATAATTCTATCACGCAATGATGTTACATGTTCATATGGTGAAATGGGTATAGACAAAGTTGTACTTTCAGTCAACATAGATTGGTACATTACTAATGAGGAGTGAGTGAAATTGGTATTATGGCTCCCTAACTTAGTTCTAATATGGGAACAGACTTCCCTGATGTCTTTGGAAGTTATGGTTTTAGAAGGACTCGCTTCTGGCGAAATTTAGTACCTCTTGATGTTATGTGGTCAAGAGTATCAATTCTGTCGACAGAGATATTTTTGAAAGGTCTGCTTGTTGACTCTGTTAATTGCAGTTCAGCTTGCGAGTGTTTCTTCTGTTTCACAAGCTTATGGCAGATGTCACAACTTCTGCAATACCGTTTGGTATCAATGCGAAACTTAGGCCAATAGAATTGAGTAAGTAATCTTGCTCTTGTTTTAGCATCAACTATATGCCCTGCGAAGGGTATGTCATGTGCTAGCTTTAATGCTTGATTGCGGTTTTCTGCAGGTAGCACCGTTTGTTCTGTAGTGCTAGAACCTTTGGTATAGTACCGTGTCAGAATTCCGTTTTTCAGAGCAAAATACCATTTAGCATTCTTTGCTACTCGTGGCTTGTGGCCTATAAGTTTAAAATACTTCTGCAAAGATCGATCGGCTTTCTGGGCTGTTATAAACTTCTCCCTGGTTGTTCCAGGAGATGTCACAACTGGACTTATTTGTTGTAAAGCCTCTGTTTGATCGATTCGATCTTGCATTTGGGCAGTAGATCTGCTTACTGCATTTGTAATATCGCAACGATCATTTTCATCACACATTGATGTTACATTCACACAATTACATGTATGTTCTGGCATAGCCAGGTTGGTATTTGTACATTCATTTACAGGTGGTAATACATCATGAATGGTGATTGGTGATGAAGGTGAAATGGTAGTATCAATATTACAACTGACAGATGATGTACTGCTGTCATGTGGTATGTCATTAACTTCAGGAAGGTTTCCAATGATAATATCGCAGCAAGGATTGGTTAATGCTGCGCATTTAACCTTTCCTGTAAGGAAAGGTGTAGTTATATATGCTCATGCAAGTGGATATTTCTCTATGTTCCCTGAGAATGTCCTGCATGTGACATATTTACCACTATATTGTGATGGTAAAATATAGTCTCTCTTTAGACCAATGAGGGTACATCCGCTGTCTCTTAAGACGGTAGCAGCTTTACCATTAACATACCCATGGTGGATATTCAATTTACCTTGGGAGTTAATTCTTAAATTGGTCTCCTCATTGATATCTGGTATGGAATGGCTGCATGTTAAAGCTGCCATCCTCATGAAAAGAATTACAGATGGTACATCTAATAAGGTGAACCACCTCAATGGCATGTGCTGCATTTACAAAATGATGGTTCACAATTTCTTCGTCTGAGGAAGAGCTATCACTCATGGCTGAATTAGTCTTTGCAATCATTTGCTTGCCTTTACAAGAGTGGCGCCAATGGCCATAAGCTTTACAAAGGAAGCATTTTGTGAGGCGTTTGTAGCTCTTTCTCACCCTATCTTGCTTGCTTAAGTAATTCTGCAAGTAAGTGAGGTACCCCGGGTGTTTGTCACACATATCATTTTCCTTGTGTGAAAACTGGCAATATTTACACTGATAGTATTTCTCAGTATTTTGCTTGTATGGTCTCTGTTTATTGTGGGGCACTGACTTTGATTTACCATATGTAGCTGATACTACAAAATCTGTACTAGTCAACCCACTAGCGAAACATTGTTTATTGGCTGCAAAATAACCAGAGCCACGACTTTCAATCTGTTGAACACTTTCACACTGACATTCCAACAAAAATTTAGAAAAGGGAGCTGGGAGAGATGCGATAATCTTATCTCTCAACATAAGATCAACTAATTTGTCATAAATTCCATTTACTTTGGCTGCTGACAGCCATTTAGAAAAAAATATTTTGAATTTCTGAGATGTAATCAGAGAACGTGTGTGTTGGCTTAGGAGACAACTTCCTAAACTGTTCTCTATAACCTGATTCATGTAGCAAAAAGTGTGACATAATTTTTGCTTTAATGTAAAGATAATCTTCTTTCAGGTCATTTGGGATCGACTCTATGACTTTAAGAGGTTCCCCAGAAAGACTTCTTACATATCTATCCCCCATTCAGGTTTTGGGAGTTTGTAATGATCCATAACAAATTCAAAATTTTGAGTGAATGCTGCTATGCAATCACCTGTGTTGTAACTTCTGATCAGACCTTGGTACTTTTATGAGGTTGATCTTGTCTGTTTCTCTATTAACTTTATCTTTAGAAGATTCAGCTTTAAGTTGTTCAATTTTTAGTTGTATTTCTTGCTCTTCTCTCTTACTTTGGGCTAATATCTCGGCTTGCCTCACTGCAGCCTCTGATTGTGCTTGTTGAAGCTTTAGGGCAGCTTCTGATTGTGCCTGCTGAAGCTTTAAAGCAGCTTCTGATTCCTTTAGAGCAGCTTCTGCTTGCTTTAGAGCAGCTTCTACTTGTGCCTGTTGAAGCTTTAAAGCAGCTTCTGATTGTTGTAGCGCAGCTTCTGATTGTGCTTGCCTAAGTTTTAAAGCAGCATCTGATTCTTTTAGAGCTTCTGCTTGCTTTAGAGCATCTTCTGCTTGTGCCTGTTGAAGCTTTAAAGCAGCTTCTGCTTCTGCCTGCTTAACAGCCTCTTCGGCAGCTCTATCCTCACGTTCCCACTCTTCTTCTTGAACCAGAAGATATTCTGCATATTTATTCTCACTCCAGGCTCTCAATTCCTCACCAGACATATTCAATGTTAAACCATTTCAATGAAATCGTTTAAAGAAGACATGATGAATAATAGGTATGATGGAATAAATATAAACAAAATTACTTATGATGTTAGTAAGTTACAAATATTTATAGCACAGTTAATGTCTAAAGCCAGACTAACGAAAGTATAAAGAGAGATGAAAAAAATTTATACTCAAGTAATCCTTGGGTACTGTGCTGTTCAGTGGTGCTCGACATCACACTGGAACGTCTTTCGGGTTGACGCACAAAAATTGTTTGAAGTTCATCAGACTCATGTAAAGTTGACCCAAAACACCTGCACTTTTTAAACTAACCGAATTAGAACGTTTGTAAATGTATGGTGTGTGTAATGTCACTGAAGTCTGTAAAGGTTTGTATGCTGTCAAGTATTATTGTTAGTCGTTACCACAATCAACAACTTTCACGCTCACACTACCCTACTCAATGACATTCAAGGGCACGGCCGCCATTTTGGATTTTAGGTACATTTGTTGAATTTAGTGATAAGTCTGAAGACGCCTCGGTAGGCTTCAAATAATATCTTCACACTTATAATTTAATTAAATCAACTCTATTAATTCGTTACTTTACCTTAATCTATGACTTGTGCACTTCTATCGGCATGTTCACATTCACTTCAAACTCTGACAAAAAATTTCAACGTTCGCATTTGATTCAAAACCCGGACGAAAGCCTCCACATTCGCACTTGTCAGAGTCTTGCATAAACACAAGACAAGTAGCTCGTTTTCTGCAAGTGTGAAGTAATATCAAACTATCAAATCACACGAAGTGAATATCCGAAAGTATTATTCACACGCTTTATTGACGCGCTGCAGTTATTATCGCACAAACATCGCGCACTGACAATCCATAGCAATCATTTCAGCATGAACAATATCACTACAATACATAATAATACATGCAAGCAATAAACATCTCACTTACAAGTCAAACTATTCAAGCATTCGACTCAGTCTCCCACTGTCGTACAGGCTAGCTCTCAAGGCAGATTCAAACACAACTCGCGACCTGTCCGTTCAACAACCTAAGCCCGTCTGCCAGTTCTGGCGTCCTACACGCTACACGCTCACGTCAGCTGGTGTCCCCCTGCACGGTTCACGGGGTGAACTCAATTGCTGTGCGTGGCTGCTTATCCAGGCGTCGGTAAAGACGCCGCGTTCTCTCTGCCGTGTTTAACATTACTCAGGGTTGCGTGTTGTTATGGTGTCTGGCGTTGGTACAGACAACGCGTCGCAACCTCGGATGTGAGACCTTGACACTGTTTGTGAATAGGGTGCAGCACAGGGAGCTGGATAAGATCTTGACCAACATATGCCCTAACCTTTTGGACACTGATTATTAAGTCGGTGATACTCAGTCAATGAAACTAAGTACAAGAAACTAAGTCATGATACTAAGTCTATGATACTAAGTCAATGATACTAAGTCAATGAAACAAAGTCAATGATACTAATTCAATGATACTAAGTCAATGAAACCAAGTCAATGATACTAAGTCAATATACTAAGTCAATGAAAGCAAGTCAATGATACTAAGTCAATGATACTTAGTCATGATACTAAGTCAGTGATACTAAGTCAATGAAACAAAGTCAATGATACTAAGTCAATGATACTAAGTCAATGAAACCAAGTCAATGAAACCAAGTCAATGATACTAAGTCAATGATACTAAGTCAGTGATACAAGGTCAATGAAACTATGTAATGAACGTCAACACTGAGACGCGATCACATCAAGCAATCTCACCACGAAGATGATACTAGTGCCTTGTCTAATACCAATTCTTTAGTACTTAATATGCGCATGACCGCTAGTCGTCGAGTTTTACCAATGTAGTCTACCAGCGATACTAAGTAATGCACAATAAAGGGGCTGCATTTGCTAACATACATATGGCTACATTGTGGTGAGTCCGACCATTGCAGTACAACAGTGGTACCAAGTAATGAATGCGCAGATTACGACTTGTTCTCAACAAGTAATCACGCCAAGAGAGCGAGTTTGGTGACTCGTCAATGGGCCAAACTTTGCTACCATACATATGACCACATTTTCACTAGTTAATAAGCTGAAGATGGCCAGTATTGTTTGTAGATGAAATGGAAATCAGATTATATTCACATAAACATGCACGCACTCCTCGTTATCTCTGATTAGTGCCTCTCCCTATTCCTATTATGGTCAATTGGCTGTTTGAAGTGATAATACTTAATGACAAATGTAATTTCGCTAGTTTATTTTAAAATTTTGGTATTATATCTGTACTTATTTAAGTTCCACACATTAGACAGATTAGTCATCATGATATAACAATAATGATGGGAGATTTTATGCAAAAGTAGGTACAGGAAGGGCTGAAAATGAGATTCACGTTGTAGGACAATTTGGATTGGGAAACAGCAATGATGCAGGTGATAAATTAATTAAATTATTCACATAAAATCAGTTAACGATAGCCAGCACGCTTTGTAAACAACATCCGAGAAGACTCTTCACATGGAAGTCCCAGAACAGTACTGAAAAGCCAGATAGATTATATTTTAATACAATGAATGGTGGAGATCAAGCATTGCATCAGCAAAACCATACGAGGACTTAAACTTTGCACTAAAAAATTGAGACACCAAGAGAGCCAGTTGTTCCTCGCCATGTTGGGGGAAATCACCATTACAAGGTTTTCTCTCGCCGCTTGGAGTGCTCACGGATATCTGAGTTTCCGTGTTTTCATTGACTATCAGGACGGAACTAAGCCATCACCAGTCTCAAAGACATCATCATAATCACCATCATCAAGTGTCATGCCGATAAGTGTGGGCGATCATGTTTCGCCATCTCACATGATCACCAAAGTCGTGGATCAGCCCTGTAATCTTGTCACTACCAAGACACGTAGCCAAGCCATCCAGATATTTACTTCGCTGCCCTCCCTGTGGTCATGTACTCTGAATCTTGACAGTTGTCACAAAATTCTCTAGTTTATGTCTGTTCAAATATCAAACACATCATTTCGCACAATGTTGGGGAACCAGAATTCATGGAGTTCAACATCACAAGATATAATTTAATATACAACAAAACCGACATGACTATATTAGAACAAAGCTTTCTTCTCTGTAGTTTACCATACGGAAGAACATAATATGTCATATATTAAGTATTTAATTATGTATGCGTCCAAGAATGCAGTAACATATTTAACAATGATGTAACATATTATAACCTGAATATTACTTACTATATTAAACATGTATATTTAAGATATAAGTGATATGAATAAGCAACATCCGCCAAATGACAGCTATCATGCGTCGTCCTACCCTCTCGGATATTAATCTATTTGTTTCAAAGAATAATTGGATCTGTATTGTGCTCCTCCTGAGATACGCCAACAGTAGTCGCAAAGCCTGCAATTAAATCCTGCCGCTCCTGGTCATTACCATATAAGGATAATTAGTTGTGCAATAATTTTGGTTGGTGACTACTCTGCCATTGCCGATTGACTACACATATTTTGGTAGAAATAACAATGTTGTCGAAACTTAGAAATTAACGTGACTGATTTGAAAGTTTGAAGGCATCGAAAGAATAATGAAACTTTGAGTTAGTATCTGTAATTTGCTTCAGAGTTCCAATGCATCATGATAATAATATAAGGAATCATAATATCTAGCCTCTTGCTTCCTACTCATAGTAACATGACATTTTATCATAGTAACATGACATTTTATCTTCGTAGGTTTAACATGACATAGTACCTTCTGTTGAGTTTGGTGACACAATGGTTAATGGCATTGCCTACTTAGACATGGTCTAGGTTTAATCCCCAGTAGTGGTACGATTTTCTTCTGCTGAATTTGGAAGCAAAAAATTTGGGTTCATGAGACGAATGTTGTGAATTCATTAGACAGCCAGAATAACTAACAATGATTGCCTGGAAAATAATTATGAAAGCAGGGACTTATGTATAACTATATGCAAGAATATAATATAATGCATAAAGAAATAGTAGATAAATGCAAAGAGGCTAAAGAAGTATGGCTGAATAAACAGCATAGAAATTGGGACAGACTATGGAAAAGAGGAGTGGCTGGCCGAGTGGCTAGAACACCGGACTCTCCTTCGGGAGACCCGGGTTCGATCCCTCGGTAAGGTGTGGGATTTTTTTTCTGTCGTGGGCAAAAAGAAAATCCTAACCTGCACAGTTCCGGCGACTGCACTAGCCAGGCGGCCTTAATTCCTCAGGCTCAAAGACCCCTAGGCCATACATCGCAAGGTACTATATTTTCAGTAAATTACAGTTTTTGATAGTTATGGAAAAGACTCACATTCCATGTTTCAACAAATAAATACAATAACAGGTATGAAAACACGAAAAATCACTGGACATTTAAAACCGATGAGACAAGATGATATAGTCAATAGATGGACGGAATGTCTGGAAGGGCTGTATAGTGATGTTAGACTGGGTGTAAATATTCAAAACAACTGTGAGGATTCACCAATACTTGCAGCGGAAGTTGAAGCTGCACAACATCGCATGAAGAAAGGAAAGACACCCGGTCCAGACAATATTATATTGGAGGAAATTTAGGCTCTTGGTGATTTTGGAATCGAAATATTGACACAATTTCTAAGTGACATCTACACTAGTGGGTACATACCTTGTGACCTATTAAAATCCATTTTTATAGCACTGCCAAAGAAACCAGAGGCTTTAGAATGCGAAGAGCATAGCACAATAAGTCTTATGAGTCACATGACAAAACTGTTGCTAATATGTGAAGTAATTGTGAAAAGAATAAGAAACAAGATTAAACCAGAAATTAGTGATGAACAGTGTGGATTTGTGGAGGGATATGGCACAAACAACGCTATACATATACATATATATTCTCAGGACACTTGTAGAATGAGCTAAAAGAAAAAACAGACCTGTATTTATGCTACATAGATCACCCAACAGCATTTGACAATGTGAAACATAACGAAATAATAAAGTTACTAAAGCAACTGAATATTGACGGCAATGATCTGCAAATAATAAAGAACATCGGCCAGCAACCATAAGAATCAACAACCTTGTACGAGCATTTCAGTGCACAAAGAAGGGCGTCAGATAAGGTTGTGTACTGTTTCCTGATTTGTTCTCATTGTACAATGAATATATAATGATATCTTCCGAAGATATATCAGGGATCTTGATTTGTGGACATATGTGACATTATCCTTGCTTCAGCCACTCCCCTATTTTCGTAGCGCAACAAAACAGCGGCTATAAATAGAATTTCCTCGACTTTCTGAAAAATGTCATCAGCTGAACACCTGGCGTCTGATATAAGCATTCTTAGAAATTATGTCCGGAAGCCAATCCCAGGAGAATGTTGTTGTAAGTTGTCGCCCTGCTACTGAGTGAGTGCGTGGCGCGACACTGTGAGCTGTGAGTTTCGTGTGAAGTGCTTATAAATCTGCCCAAGTTTTTTTTTTTATTTGGAACGTGACTGCATGTTCGGGGCGATGGCAGGTGGCTATGTCCCAGAGTTGACCGGTTTTTGCCTTATGCAGAAATGCGTGGCTGCTGGGCTTCTGGTTGACTGCCACTGCCGTCGGTGATGAACTGTATTTTCGTGGACTGTGTGGGTGAACATCTAGGAAACATCCAGATAGGAAAATGACTGCCGATTCCATCAGAGATGAATTGGGTGTTTCGTGGGGGACTGGTGTGTTGACATTCTGACGGCGGTATTATGCACAGTGTATCTGTGAGGGCTGTTGTTTGTCGAGACTCCTGTCTTTTCCACTTTTACATTGGGCAGTGGGGAGCGTTTTGTGTGATATTCACTGGCACAGGAACGGAGCATAAGGGGACGACCCGTTGCTGTGAAGTTGGAACTGCGACTAACTAACTAACTAACTAACTAACTAACTAACTAACTAACTAACTAACTAACTAACTAACTTACTTACTAACTAAGTTGTCGCGTAGGCGACATTAGAATAAGCTTATGTAAATGAGATTGGATGCTGAAACGTCTGAACGGAAGACAACATCTACAACATCTTCGTGGCAGTCTGCAATTTGGTTGTGTGCCAACGAGATGTGATTCATTAGTCTAGACATTTTTTATTTTGTGTTCTGTTGAAACAGATTAGTGAATGCTTATAAAACACAAACGTATATTATTGAATATAGTAAGAAAGATGTGAACCTTTTGTTGGAGCTCTTTGTTTTCTAATATAGATTAAGAAAATAGGAACTAAGAGTAATTCTCAAATGATATAACGACTATTTCTTTGGTTAGTAAGATACTCTGCTTTCTAAATAATATCTTTCCTTATTTATTGCTCACACTTGATGAGAATTGCAGTTCTCATTCATTCAGCCTCTCGCTGCATTTCTTATGATTTATGAGGACAGCGATTAAGATAATCATCTGCCCTGTCAATATAACATCTTTGCACATAGAGATTAAGAGGATTGTGGTGTTTCTATGTATATGCACTGATGTTTAGAATATATAATAATGAGTTTATATATATATATATATATATATATATATATATATATATATATATATATATATATATATATATATATATAGATATAGATATATATATATATAAGTTCTCTACAAGTACTGGAGAGTTTTGGTCATAGACCACACCTTTAGGAAGGCAAAATCCCTACTGCACCTTCAAGTGGTAGAGGATGGAAACACACCACGTTGAGGCTAACTCAGCACTGGTGACCGAGTATCCACCGCAAATAGTGGACAACTCAGCAGCTAAGCAGAGCAGAGCAGGGCACTCACCTGTTCTGACAGTCGGAAATGGCTGTCAAGGGCAGGGGTAAAAGACCACCATGTGGATGCGGAAGTCAAGGGAAACCACCACATTATCTTCCTAAGATTTTATGGCAACACAAATTTCAAAGAGAGAGAGAGAGAGAGAGAGAGAGAGAGAGAGAGAGAGAGAGAGAGAGAGAGAGAGAGAGAGAGAGAGAATAGTTAACCAATAAACAAGGTGACTGGGCCCTAGAAATATGGGAATAAATTACCCTGCACAGAACCTGAAGGAAATGAGATATGTCTGGCAAACATGAGAGTAAGATACCTATATCAGATATGTGGTTGAAGGATTTGTCACATCCAATCAGTGAAGTAATAGTACTCAACCACAGAAGGTCTAAGTGACACGTCTCTATGTAGCACTAACTTCCCCTGTTTCTTCTCTTTTTCTCCCACATTTTCTTGTGAGTCTAGAAGTGTGTGTTTTGCACGTTTTTGAAGGGAGCTGGTCTAACGGTCAAATGAACTAATGGTCTAATAGCATCACTGAGATGAATTCCTGATTTGGGAGCATCAGTATTCTAGTGATCGAATGGCTTACTTGAGATGTATCCTAATCAAAGATAATCAGTATCCGGAGGGTCGACGTGGTCTGTGAAAGATGAGGAAATTTACCTTTCTGACTGAGGAAGAGGGAACTTCCACATAAAAGAAATGACCACTCTGAGAGCCTAGCAACCCCAGCCATGAAGACTCAAGTTGAGTATCCTTACGAAATCATTATTATTATTGAATATTATTATGTGGGAAGTTTCACCTAAATATTTCCAAAAGTTTTCTAGATACAAATCATTAGATGGATTAAACTTGTGACTTATAGCATTAGTTGCAGAAAAGAGGAAGATCTATATGTATCTTCGGTACAAGTGCAGCACATCTAGATCCAGAGTTTTTTTCTTCCCCTCCCCTAGAAAACTTACAGGTTAGTTAATACATTGTGATAGGTAGTTAGAATTTAATATATTGTTGGCACATGTTGGTTGTGTTATATTCCAAATGCTCCTAGACATATACTCGTTCTTTTAATTATTATATTATTTTGAGTTATTACACTGAGTTGTTAATTTTCTTGTTGACTTAAGTGTACTGTTAGTGTTGTTGTGTAATAATAGTTTACAAGACTATATCACCTACAACTGATCGAGATAGCAGAATGTGGCGGTGAGACTACACGTGTCCAAGTTATTAAGATATAGCTTCCTCCTCTCTTGGATGCGGTGACTTTCCTAGCTGTCCTGGCCTTCTATTAGAAAACCTGACTTATACCTAGTGGAATATTACCTTCTATATCTATTTTAGCACTAGGGAGTCTTACGAGCCATTTCTGGTTTTCCTATAATTGTTGGCAATTGGAATTTGGGGATCCTTCTCCTCGTCACTATCATTTATTTCACAACGTAATGTAAATAATTTACGTTATGTCGATGACACCTTCGTGACAGCAACAAGTTAGAAGGATCTACAGGAAATGACAGATACAGTGGTTGCAGAAAGTGAAAAATTGGGACATAATCTGAATAATAGAAAGTCAGAAGTGATTGTGATATCAATGAAACAGATTGTGTCTAATTGTGCAATTCAAGTACAGGACATTATTTTGGGGCATCTGCAGAAATTCAAAAATATAGGCACATGGATAACATCAGATGAGAGATGCAACACTAAGATAATGCACAGAATTGAAAAAACAAACACAACATGCTATTAAGTGAAGAAAGTTTTGTGCAAGAAGTCACTGTTCTTGAAAGTTAGAAAAAGAGTTCTTGCATGTTACATGGAGCCATTTTTAACATACGACTGCAAAATCCTGTGCAATTAGTAAACAGGCGGAAAAATCCCCAGAAGCCTTGGAAATGTGTGAAGGCGTTTATTCGTTTAAAGGAGGCGCTAACATCAACACCACTGTTACGCTTCGCAGACTTCTTTTTGCCGTTAATATTAGTCGTGGACGCCTCATATCAAGGTCTTGGGGCTGTCCTCTCGCAGATTCAGTCCGGTAAGAAAAGACTCCAAGCATACGTTAACCGCAGTCTACGCCCCTTTGAATGAAATGCGAAAAGCAGTTCGAATCTTAAACTGCTTGGCCTGATATCGGCCTTGACTGATAATTTCAGAAGCTAGCTTTATGGTGCTAAAATGGATGATTTCACTGATCGTAGAAATTTAACCTTATGGCCGAAGGCTAAATGTTAGTGCCTTTGAGCAGAGATGGTTGGCACATATGTCAATGATTGACTATACCATTAAGTACAAGTCAGGCCGTGCTAACGGGAAAGCAGATTACTTGTCTCGCTATCCGTTTGAATTAGGCGAATCATGATAAACTAGGCGATGTTAAAGAAAGTTGCTTTCCTTCTTGGCAGTGACCGTACTGGCCAGGTGACCGCAGCCATTATCTCAATAAAGAGATCCACTGCCTGCCGTCGCGAAACTTGACATCATAACCAACAACTATCTGTCGGCTGCCCTCCAAATTTCATCCACCACCTGCCTTCCTTCCGTGGCTTCTTGTAAACAACTTCCATAAAACGAATACGAAATAACAACACATAATCCACAGAAAAACACAAAAAACAGCGTCTCTTGAAGAATAACCGGAATACAGAGAATTAAATACCTTAATGGCTTAACCACGTAGCGAGATCGTGATAGGAACACTGATCTGATCCACGACTCTGGTGATCGAGTGAAATGGCGAGTCATGACCGCCCACGCTTACCGACACGGCACATGATAGATGGATTCGTTTGAAGTCCCAGGTAGATCAGATGAAGCGGGTGACATTTCAATCAGTCACACAGCTACTAAACCAGTCTGAAGCATAGAGTGGTAAAGTAAGGGTCCAGCATTGGCCATCAAGGTTGGGATATGATTGTATTAGAAGACACACTCAGGCAGAGTTAAAACGTCATATTGGTTGTCGGTTTCTGTATTCTTGTTTGCTAGCGTCTCCTAGATAATATGTGGGTTTATCATGTTGCTATACTTATAGTTGCCTGATCCGTGGCGAAGGAGTTACGGACGCAATTCGTAATCCTGTATACCCACGTTCGAAACACAGCTGCGGGCGATTTGGCAACAGACCGCTTTGCGTTTTTTTTTTATGTGAGCCGGTCGTTCAAAAAGCAATGACAAATTACTGAACGTAACCTTGCCAAGAGATCACAACAGCAAAAAAAAAAAAAAAACAAGCTGTTGTTTACTGCGACGTCCTGTAAGGGATATGCAACTAACTGTTTTTGATATTTAAAATTATGATCTTGTTACAAAATATTCCATTACAATAAGTTCATTTGTGATCGATTGCTCTCCTATAATAGTTCCATCAGTCTCCATGAGAGTCTCCGTGCGAAGTGGTCAAGTCGTCTCCCTCGTGCTCCGAAGGAATTGGAGTCGATCCCGGCTACGTCCTTCGATTCACAAGTGCATTTTTCGGAGACTCCTGGGGGTCGTCGCTGGAGCTACGGAGTTCGTGCTTTGTGCGACGCTCACGGCAGCCCACGATGTGGAAAGAGACTGAGCCATATGGGATAAACACCCAGCGCAATGAAGTCGACCCTGTCGACTTTTAAGTGACTTTTTAAGTTCCTTCAGTTCGGTTCAGAATCACATTACTTTACACATGACATGCATAGGTTCCCCGATCTTCTCTGAGATACACCCATTATAATACAGTCATCCCTTAACGTAAACAGTGAAGTTAAGGACCCGTTTTCGCACAATAATGTGTATTGCTATATGGTACTAGCCCAGCTGTTTCAAAGACCAATGAGAGTTTCATGGACTATGTGGTTAATATTACAACCGCCAATATTTCCTGTTATCCATTTCAGGCTGAGTTGATCTGGGTTCTCCGGTCAATTAAATTTTTTTTTAAAAACTCCTCCTGGATAGCAATTGGAACACACGACTACCGTGGCGGCATGCAAGTGTGCTAGTTACTACCCTCCCGTTGCTCCCACCACTATCTGTTCAGTCTGAAATTGATTAAGAAGGCTGCTCGCGCGTTTTTCATGCCAATCTGTTGTGGATACACCTGACTTGTAACTGAAAGTTTCAAATCTAACTACTAATGTTGATTCATCCATTTCAATATTCACGTTTCAGCGCAACTCTGCAGGGGCTTGCCATAATGTTGGCGCGATCCCTTTGTTAACTTTCTGATACATTTCCGTGACACTTCATTCATGTTTATAATATATGGGTGTCAACTAGAAGCAATAATTACATCGTGAATGAACGATTTCACTCAGAATTCCACCTTTCATTGTGTCCCAGTTAATGACAATTGTCCTGTTGCTGTAAAAATGTGTTCAGCTGCAACAGAGATTTCCATTAGCGTTTTTCAGTCTAATTTCATCTGTAGTTCATCAGCATCGTTTCCCTAAAAATTTTGTTTGCATATCCTTTACAGGACAACGCTGTCAACATCAGTATCTTTCAGCTGATTGTTGATTTCTTGGCAAGATTACGCTCAGTAGTATGCCATTGCTTTCTGAGCGACCGGCTCCATACTCTCATAAGTCACTGGCGCGACTCGAACCGCTTCCAATTCTCGTGCGCTCACGTCAACCACAAGAGTATTCGGTGTTACGGAGAAAGCTGCTAACTCCTCGACCAGGGAGGACGGCTTCATATTAAACAAGTAGTATAAACAAGGGACCACGTTCCACGCCTTGAGGAGTGTGGGGTATATGGTGTCTAATATGTACTGATATGATATAGGCACGACCACACTGATGGAAAACGATGGAAATGATAATTAGCAAGTACATAAGGAAGTGGCTTGGAGCACCACCATGCCTCACGACGGTAGCACTATATTGTAAACAGAGTAAGCGCATCCTTCCGTTCCTGTCCCTCATGGAAGAATTCAAAGTCGGAAAAGCCAGACTCGCTATGATGCTGCATGAGTCTCCAGATGAAGCAGTCAGTACCTCACAGCCCGCGCTTAGAACGGAAAGGAAGTGGAAGGTCGTCAGCGCGGGCGAATATGTCCAGACAGCATTGAAGCTGTAGGGTGTCATGGGACACACCCAATCGGATAGACATGGGTTTGGACACCATGCTCCGAAATGGTCCATGGCGTCGACCAAGGAACGCAGAGACCAGGTGGTTCAGGAGATCCGCGAGGGGTAGGACGATGGGAAAGTGCAAATGGCTGCCCAACAGGTGCAGCAGGGCCAGTGGATGTCATGGGAAGGGATAGTGCAGAGGTCCCTTACCTGTAATGAGATATGGCGTATGGCACCACTGCTCTTAAGTTTCGTCGTCCGAACCCTCTACGATGTCTTGCCATCAGCTGCCAACTTTGTCAAGTGGGGTAAAGCCACCGACCTCATCCTGTCCTCTCTGTAATAATGTCCAGACAACGGAGCATATACTGTCCACGTGCGAAGTCGCCTTAACACAAGTCTGATTCACATGGCGAAACAAAAAAGTCCTTATTGAGTTGGGGGCCAAAGTGGATGCAGCCAGAATGCAGGCGAACGGAGGCGCCAGGCCGAGGCCGATAGGGATTTACTTCGTTCGAGCTGGGCAGAACGCAGAGACAAGGAAAGCTGCGCTGCCGACCTGCCGTTTCCGACCATTTTCGATAGTGCCGGCGACTAGGAGCTGACCGTGGACCTATAGGGCCGTGTGGTGATCCGAAAGTTTGGCTTGCGACCTGACATTGTACTTCCCTCCTCGTCAGCCAAGCACCTAACGCTGATTGAGATGACAGTCACTTACGAGTAACATATCGAGAAGCAGCATACCAACAAGATAGAGAAGTACGATGACATGGTAGCTAGTTTGAGACTGGAAGGGTACACTGTTAGGCTATTCGGGCTATTCCCAAAAGGTCTAGTCTTCAACTCCCTAGAGCAGTGCTTCCCAAAGTGGTGGTCCGTTTGCCGGTCTTCAACGTGAGTTGAAAAAAGTAAGAAGAAAGTTAAATATTTTCTCCTTTGAGGATTGTTTAGAACTTTTTAAAAACAAGATTTCCTTTTTTCAAAACATGATATCCGCACCGTTTTTATGGTGATTTAATTTTAAAATAAATTGAGCCTGCTGCCGTATAGCCCAAGGAGTGTTTATTTTTAACGAGAAGCGAATCATTGGTTCAATGGGAAAGTTAAAAATATTAACCAGCTGACACCGATACTAAAAGCCAGCCCGGTCGACGACATTTGTTTGTTGACGACGTGCTTTTCTTTTGTTTCTTATGTGACGAAAAGTGAGAAAGATGCACAGTAAAATTTGCAGATTGTCATAAGATGCAGAACATACGTGATTTTCGTTGTACGATTATAACGCGTTTTGCATTGTCTGAGCTAGTGACGTTGTTGGATACATATGTCGACGTCATTTATTTACAACAGGAACCGTTGCAATCCACCATTTTAATGGTCTCACATCCACCTTTTCTACCATCCGTGGTATAGCCTCATTTGCGGATTTTTTGAACGGCACCGGTCACTGGTACTAAAGAAAAAATTTATCTCGGTCCTGAAAGTGAAAAGTTTGGGAAGCTCTGCCCTAGAGAACGTTAAGTAGGTAAATGGGGCGAAACATTCGGGGAAGGGGGACTACTCCTGATGATCAGAACCCCCCTGCCGTGTTTGCTCAGCGGCGGAGTTTTTATCATTGTGTAGGCTCATATTTTTGTAGACCAATCTCCACTGTGTATGATGTGGTCAGTATTACGGTAGCCGCCTTTACTTTCCAGATCATTATTTGGTGTCAATTTCAAAACCCCGCTAGTCCAAAACAAGGTTAAAACTAGTCTCCTGGGGAATATCATCACATGACAGCCATAGGCAGCCTGCTGGCCTCTTGGCTACTGTGTCTCCCGGTTTCTAATGTAGGAGTATTTACAGATTCTGAGACATGCTGATGATACAGTTGTCATTACAGTATGAAAGTTGCCTACAAACATTTCTATAGAAGGGAGTGGACCAAAAGGAGGCGAAAGGATTTTCATTAAATGAAAAGAAACTACAAGGCATGAATATTTGCATTCACCACACAATGGACATCAATATTTGCATCCACCACACAATGGACATCAATATTTGCATCCACCACACAATGGACATCAATATTTGCATCCACCACACAATGGACATCAATATTTGCATCCACCACACAATGGACATCAGTTCATTCATCAATGAAACCTCGTACATAGAATTGAACGTCCATGGCGTGAATGTATGAATCGTGTCAGTTTATCGTGAATATATGACAATTTAAACGCATGACAGACACACCTTTAGCATAAAGTCTGAACATAATACAGAGAAGCTATTGATAGATTTATGTTTGACACTTTATTAACATAGAATAAGTATTTGAAAAAATAAAATATCTACTTGCATGACCTTAACATGTTTTGTGATCAACTCTAGCATTTATTGTTCTTCTTCTTCTTTCTTTCGCTTGAAATAATGGTGTCTTTTATATGAATTTAACTGTCGTATTTAGTTTATTCGGTGGTCCATATAGATGATCTTACACTGTTGTTTCTCCAGGCCAGATGGTTTGACTTGATATGTCGTATTTTGAGCAGTCTTGGGATATCTGATCTGCTGACTTCTGTGCTATTCCATATGAGCACTTGGCTGATTCACCGATCTTGAATTTTATAACCATATTGTTGTGTGATCTATTCTGTCCTGTTCTGAGGCGGAGAATAATTATGTGTTCTGCTCTGTCCATAGGTGGTAGTCAGCTAAAGCAGGTTTTGATTGCTTGCTCGATGATTTGATCATTCCTTTCTTTTGATAGTATGTAATGAGTACACGATCAGTTTCGTACTGTGTACATACCGTGTCGCGCTGGGTTTTAACGTGTTGTATGGGAGCCAGTCGTTCAGAAATCCATGGCAAACTTGTGTGTGTGTTGCGTAATCCTTACGGGACGTTGCAGTCAACACCATCATTTTTCAGCTGCTGTTGATGTACTAGGCAAGTGTTACGTTCAGTAGTTTGCCATTGTTTTCTGAACGACCGGCTCCCATACCAGCACGTTATAAAACAACGCGACACGGTCTGCTGCACAAATCGGTCGCAGCTGAGCTTCGAACGCCTGGTAAGGGGCTCACGAACCGCGTTCGCAAGCCTTTAGCCACGGAGCCGGCTACTGAACTACTGAACGTAAAACTTGCCAAGACATTAGCAATAGAAGTAAAATGCTGGTGTTGACAGCAACGTCCTGTAAAGGATATGCAACTTTTAAAAAATGCTTATATTAGGTTGATCTTATATTGCTCTTTCCTTAGCTTATCTTTCAGCTCTCTCGTTTCCGGGTACTCCACAGTGAGATGGTATCCCTGTATGGTGACTTTACGCTGGCTGCCATGTTCAGAAAGTAGTGAGCGTAGTACAGGCTATTTCCCAGACAGGAGAATCTCATGTACTGATTTTGCATCTGTCAATAGCACCACAGGCTATGTACGATATCTGGTACTTAGTAATTTATCTGATGCTATCTTGATTCTCTGGATTTCTGCATTATAATGATGTCAGTACTTTCTGTTGATACTCTGGTCGTGTCCCTAGTATTATTTGAGTATCTATATACACTCCCGCACCTCCATTTAGATTTTTGTTGACATAATCAAACCATCTCATGCCCAAGTAAACACCATTTCTGGCTCGTGCAATACTGGACATATAATACTCAAGCAGCATGTACAAGTCCTCGTGTGTGTCTGTGTGAGTGTGTGTGTGTAATTAAAAATGCAGCTGTTAGATATGATTATGCACGATGTTTGAAATAATTTAATCAGATGAAAAACATTAGGCTTGATTCGTTTGTAACAAAGTCTATAACAAGTCTATAACAAAGTCTGTAACAACTACATAGATATGCTTTTAAACTGTGTTTTTAGACATTTCCTGATATCTATTTCAGGTCGGGTGACCTGGGATTGGAGGTAAATCCTTTAAAAGTAAGGTGTGCTTACTAAATACGAGCGTTGGGATTTTACTCTAAGAAAGAGTTGTATCACTAAACATGTGTATAGACGTGTGTGTGTGTGTATTGCATACATTTAAAAATGTATTCTTTAAATCTAGATTTCATTATCTTGCACATTGTGCGAATAAATTATTCTTTTATGAGTGAAATTGGTACGATTAACTGATCAGAGCTTCGGTAGAGCTTTTACTAGGAGTAACGATAGAAAACAAATGACGAAATACAGATCTGTATCTACTGCTCATGTGATGGTAAATGAAAATATTCACTGACGAGTTGATCGACTCCAGAATCATACCACTTCCTATTAAAACGAGTATCGTATTTTCATATTTACCAAGGACAGATAATTCAGGTTCAAACAGCATTCCAATGAAAATTATACTGGATGGGACAAAGCAAGATATAAACAGTATTGCGATCATCACAACCATTTTGGCTACTCTTTGGTTACGATTAAAGCTTCCATCACTAATGTGCGGTGTAGATTTCTTTCTCCATTGTCTGTGTTTTCGTAGACTAGCAACCAGTGTTATCGTTGACACAATGATGATCACAAAGGCAGCCTTAGGAATGAAGACGTTGTTGATGGCAAAGGAAACAGCCTCAACATTCGCCCTGTCTCCTGTAACAACAAGCCCGATGAGAGTTTTATTTCTGTCAGGGAAATATTTCCAGTCCAGTCTGTTGACCACGTACATCGGGGCCATGGCCGATATGAGAATGATGTACACGACGATAATGGTCACCAAAACTCTTTTCGAAGTGACGAGATCTTTGACCTTTGACCCGAAAGAAAAAAAATTCAGAAGCATTGTTATATTTTAGCAGATGCAACCTACAAACAATAACGGGACAATGCATTCAGTTACTTAATTTATAAACGCAGAGAACTGATTAACATCAACATATTTTATCAGTGATAAATCTAATATAATATCTAAAATGTCGGAACTCATGTTTTGTGTATGATGTAACCTTTGTATTAATTGTTCATGTACAATAAAGAATATATCACACAGGAACATCTCTGCCTGACGATATACTTTAATAGACATATTATTAGATTTATGTAAATTCCATTGTATATATCTATATTAGCTTTCTTTATAAGAAAGTTAACTGGGTAAATATTACAACGATTGTCAAATTCTTCAAATAAATGTAACGTATTGTTTTGGCTCGAACAGTGTGCGATAAATAAAATGAGTTAAAACTACAACAATAAAACTGTAAAAATACAATTAGTGAAACAGAATAAACAAAGACAGAAAAGGAAAGAAAAGGATAGTAGAGATTGGTCAGCGTTACAAAAACACAATCATGGAAGACAAACTGGCCTTTGCTTCATGAAAGCCTTCGTCAGTACACAAAAAGCCAAAATACACTTACGACTATGTTTAAAACATCAGAAAAATGTCACTTATAGTTAATTATTTTAAAAATGTAATATCAATGCCGTGTTTTTTGGTGTCTACTCTTGAAAACTTTCTGGCCGCGACGTTAATTCTGTTATTTTTGTTCTTATGAAGCTGTGTATTTCTACTATCCGTTTTTATCATTATCTCGTTGTTCGTTTGTTTGAATATTAATGCTGGACAAGGGGTATGGCATGGTGACGAAACTGGAGACAGTCCATTTACGGTTGCTATGAAAACGTTTTAAAATAGTGTGGACATCGAAATAAATACATCCTTGTGTAGTTAAAGATGCGGCTGCTATACGGTCACTACTTATCACAACCATCAGGAAATGACAAATGAAATTGATGAGTATAAACAGAAGGCTAATAGTGGCACCCAGAAATGCCTTGGGAATTAACGCGGCCGGAGTGCTACCGACCACATCTCCCACCAGTGTAGACTGACCTGTACAAATATGGGTCTAGCACGATGTGGCCAACGCGCACTATGGTGTGTGAAAGTGACTTTACTTACTATTAACATAAGAGGTGGAGCATACACATTAATCTTAGGTATGAACATACTAATCCGGAGATATAGATGACTCTCATTTGCAAGAGTAGTGTAATGCACACATATTGCTATTGTGGAGGCACCTTAAAACACATACGTCTCTGATCCTTAAAGGTTAAGTAATATACAGTAGGGAGCCATGGTAGAGTAGTAGCAGCATGTTTGCCTGTCGGCCTAGTGGGTATGTTCGAATCCCCATTAAGGCAAAGTTTGTTTGATTAATTTGATTGGTTTCTCAGTTCGAACCATGCAAAAATGAGAATCGTAGAATGTTCTTGGAATTATATACGGCGGTCATAATACTGACAACAAGGTTCATCGAGTGTCGATTCAGCAATTTGGGGTAGCACCATATTTTCAATACAGGTTAAGGTAAGAGAATAAACATCTAAAAAAAATACAACAACAACACTGTAGCATGATGGATCAGAACCCCACATTCCCAGCCCGACACATTCATAAAAATACTTTCGATTTGAGCGGCGTTTCCAGATAGAAGAGATATTATTGGAATAGTAAGTTCCAGAACGAGTTGGGGGAGGGCAGCGGTATAGACGCTTGTTTTTTCATTGGCTAGTACGTGGCAGCCCACGCTAATCATTAGGCCACATTTGAAAATCTAGCAGTTAGACGAGGGATTCCAAACGGAGCAGTCGCTAGTGTGATGTGATGACCCATCAATGCCCTTAAAGATTCGATAATATATTGTTCTCTGGACAACAGGTACCACTTTAAAACATACTTTAATGTTGTAGTTATGCCTAGTGAACGAAAGAGAAGAATATATGAGTATTTTTGAAGAAAATGTGAAAGTGAAATAAACCTAACTTCTGTGCGCCAGTATTCTGAACACTGCAACTTCAACCTGTCAGGTCTTTCACGCTGTAATACTCCAAGTGCATATCATTCCTCTGTTGTGAATGGGTGCGTATGCTTGATGAATGTAAATTACACTCAATGCAAATTCGCAAACCCTTGTGCATTCCTAAATGCCTATCATGACTCATTCGTAACCAACTGTACCCTTGCTCTTGCTGAGTTAACATTTGGCAGTCTGGATTGGAATGAGTGATGAAACATGTACAAGTTCCTTTGTAAATGCTGAGAATGTTGGAGTGAGTGAGTTGGTGATTTAATAAATAGTCTCTCACATCTAGTGGAAGGAAAGATGCTTCAATATCCATATGTAAGCAGGTTGTGTATGGCACGCCAGAATTGCTAAGTTCATGTGATGCCTGGTGGCTATATGCTCAAGAGAATTAATACAATTTCTCTTTGAAGTATTACACTGTTACCTCTACTGTTGGTTGGTTCATATAAACTAGTTCTTAAGAGAACCATAGGTGTGTGAACCTGTGTCTTAGTCGGCTGAATATAATGTATGGCTCATGCAAATTTACAAGGACTAAACATGTTTTTCCCATATGTGCTTTGGTGCATATGTGAACAGGTGCTCATGCAATTTGGTTTCTGTTACCTACTGTGATAGATACTCAGTGGGGAAAGAACACATGATGATGGTGATAGTATGATGTACTTGTGAGCCAAGTCTTATTCACAATTCCTGTCTCATGTTGCTATGTCACAATGCTTGCTCATGCTGCTTGCCTTCAAATGCTTGTAATTGTGTAAGCTACACTGTCTCAGGATATAGACTTGTGATTACCACAGATAGAGGTGAATAATGAAAACATATCACCCACAGTACATCCCAGTGAAATTCACTACATCATCAACTAGGAGAGGTGTGTTCGGTCAACATCCTCCCTTTCCTCCCCATCTCCAATTTGTGTATGTTGATGTATGATAACATTATCTTTTAACAAATGTAAAGAGATGTTGTGCCATTTTGTATATCAACAGAGAACAAACAGGATGGTGGAGAGGCTTTCATATATCATCTGGGACAACTAACCAGAAGTCCCAGAATCCAGAACCAACTCCTTGTAAGTGAAATCTTCTAGAATCCACAATGTAGGAATTTCCTGGAGAATTTTATCTCAGCTCAACTGCTGAATGTTAATGGGAGCATAACACAATCTGAAGCACTATAATAGTGGTGAGCTGGACAGTGATCTTTGATTCAATCAAATGTCAACTGAGAATAACATCAAGTCTTTTGGTATGGACTACATTCAGAGAAAACTGGTGAAGTAACTTGCAGTGTTTTTTTTAATCTAAGACTCAACTTGGAAAATATCCAGCATGGTGCTCACACAGTGATTGAAGAATGTGACTTGAGGAGTAGGTGAGGTTGAGGGCGAGGTGAAGTGCTGCAATGTATTGGACATTATGTATATCATTATTGAAGTACCCAGTGACAGCCTTCACAGATAGCCTGATCAACCGTGAGATGCAGTACCGTATCATCATACCAAATCTTGTCTTCCAGAGGAATGAATCTGCCATGGAACTTGTGGGAAATCTGCTAACTGGAGCTTGTCCAACATCAATGCTGATGATAAAAGGATTCAACAGACCCAGAACAGTAGTTCCTCCCTTAGGTTTTCCATGATAGGATTTCATAACCTTCCCCATAGACAGAAAGTGATGATAGATACAGTAACTCAGTGTGTAGTTAGAGATTAGAGAGGAGGAGAGAGTTTATTGATAAGCTGGAGGAGTGTGTAGGAGTGTTGTATCATGTTTATCTTCATGCATGTTAGGCATATCTATACCTTATGCAGGTAATTATTGAAGTGTTGACATGACAAATGTGATGAATCATGGGTCTTCACTCGACTCACCATCAGCTCAATAAAGTGTATTTAATGAAGCAGTGTTTTAAGTACATGTCTCAGGATAAATGTCTTGTACAGTTGCTGTCAAGTATTGTACCTGGTGACTGTCTTAAGTTACTGTGGTTGGTTATACATATTGTGAAAAGTCCTGTATAGATGTTGTCAAGTATCTCATGATGTATGTCTTGTACAATTGTGGTGTAAACAATTCTATGTAAATGTATGTCCCACTCTTGTCAAGAACCTGTCATGTAGATGTCTTGTTCAACAGATGTTATGTACAGTTATTGTTGAGTTTGTCTACAAGAATTGAATCATACAGTCCTAGAAAAATTGGACAAACTGATATAGGTCACACTGACAAAATAACTAAAGGAAGATCTAATGTGACGGACGAATAGCACACTGACAACACTATGTTGAGTGAGAGGGATCCTCAGTTGTACAGGCGCTAATAGTTCAGATCTTCTCTGGCCTTGCGGAACCTTTTTCTTCTTATATAAATTTCTGTGTAGATACATAGTAGTCTCACAGTGGGGGTTCAGAGCCAAGGGAAAGAGGGTTCTCCAAAAAGGCTATTGCGGGAATGATGATTATCTCATTGAGAGACCTCTAGACGAAAACGTGCAAAATCATATCCTTTATCTTGTATATTTATTATTCAAGATATATTTCCAGAGAACACTACTAACTAGGTCCTCTGTCATCAATCTAACATGTCACAAACACACAAACATCTCTCATATTTATGGGAACTGTAATACATAGTCTTCACACGTCCATAATGGACACTGTAATACACAGACATTTCTCATATTTAATGGACACTGTAATACACAGACATCTCTCATATTGCAATCTACATACATCTCTCATAATTAGGTTTGATATAATACTCGGTCATTTTTAAGGTGTTGTAATTAACATACGTCTCCCCCTTTTCCCACTCTCAATCCACCTTTTTCTAAGGGTAATGTAATACATAGCCATTATCCACCTTTCAGGGTTCTGCAATAAACATAAATTACTCACCTTTAAGGGTACTGTAATACACAAACATCTCTCCAATGTGATCAAGGCTGTGATCCAGCTGGTAATACGAGTGAACGTCGTGTGTGGCCAGGCACTTGTCAAATATTGAAATTCAAAAGCATCAAACGGCAAGTCTGCAGAACTGAAAGCCGGAGTTAGACATATGTTAGTCCATACTAACGTTGTTAGACATCCAAGATCAGACACGGCCAGACCTAGAGAGAGAGAGAGAGAGAGAGAGAGAGAGAGAGAGAGAGAGAGAGAGAGAGAGAGCGCGAGAGAGCGGAATTCACATATCGTAAAAGTGCCTGTCGTTTTTTTTTTTTTTAATTCAAAGCTTAAAGTACACACTTATAACTTATGAAGCATTCATTGTTAAGGTTAAATATAAGTTTCCCAGATGTCTGAATTACAATGGATTCAGAAACCAAGCAAATAATAATCTAATCTCCCTTAATGCAAGCTCACATGAAGCGATGGAATCATACTTCTATTCAAGTAGCAATGTAAACAAAGAGGGTAGAATAGATAAAGATATTAGCACAAGAATACAGAAAAGTGGTTCTTGCGTCCACTTATCATTGCTAGAATTGCATACCTAGAAGACTGACGTTAACTGGATCTTTGAAGCCTTGTTTGATGAAACAGATGATGTTGATAATGTTGGTGACCACACCGAACATTGATATAGCTTGACACGTGACACAAAACATGAGCCATTTGAGAATAGTGCAAAGTTCATTGTCAATAAAGTCCATCTTATTCATGTAGTTTATTATGTTACTGAAGTTTGATATGACAAACATAGTCAAATCGTTTTAGGCTAGCAAATGAAAATATCATGCATTGATATTGCAATATATCACCGACTTTCTGCATTAACGAAGGCAGTTTGTGAACATTGTGCCCCTCAGGGAGGTGGATAAGGCCTTGGCCAGTACATTCCCAAAGCATGTGGACACTGATACTAAGTCAATGATACTAAGACAATGAAACTAACTCAATGATACTAAGTAAATGATGATATGTCAATTATACTAAATCAATGATACTAAGTCAATGATAATAAGCCAAAGAAAATTAGTCAATGATACTAAGTCAATGATACTAAGTCAATGGTATTTAGTCAATGATACTAAGTCTATGAAACAAAGTCAATGATACTAAGTCAATGATACTAAGTCTATGAAACTAAGTCTATGAAACTAAGTCAATGAAACTAAGTCAATGATACTAAGTCAATGATATTAAGTCAATGATACTATGTCAACGGTACTAAGTCAATGAAACTAAGTCACCGGAATTAAACCAGTGAAACTTAGTCAATAAAACTAAGTCAAGGGTACTAAGTCAATAATACTAAGCCAATGATACTAAGTCAATGATACTAAGCCAATGATACTAAGTCAATGATACTAAGTCAATGAAACTAAGTCAATGATACTAAGCCAATGATAATAAGTCAATGATACTAAGTCAATGATACTAAGTCAATGATACTAAGTCAATAAAACTAAGTCAATGATACTAAGTCAACGGTACTAAGTCAATGAAACTAAGTCAAAAGAACTAACCGAATGAAACTTAGTCAATAAAACTAAGTCAACCATACTAAGTCAATGGTACTAAGTCATCGGAATTAAACCAGTGAAACTTAGTCAATAAAACTAAGTCAACGGTACTAAGTCAATAATACTAAGCCAATGATACTAAGTCAATGATACTAAGTCAATGAAAGTAAGTCAATGAAACTAAGTCAATGATACTAAGTCAATGATACTAAGTCAATGAAAGTAAGTCAATGAAACTAAGTTAATGATACTAAGTCAATTATACTAAGTCAATAATACTAAGTCAATGACACTAAGTCAATGATACTAAGTCAATAATACTAAGTCAATGACACTAAGTCAATAATACTAAGTCTATGAAACTAAGACAATGATACTCAGTCAATGATATTAAGTCAATGATACTAAGTCAACGGTACTAAGTCAATGATACTAAGTCAATAATACTAAGTCAATGACACTAAGTCAATGATACTAAGTCAATGAAACTAAGTCAACGGAACAAAGCCAATGACACTTAGTCAATAAAACTAAGTGAACGGTACCAAATCATGTGGACACTAATACTAAGTCAATGATACTAAGTCAATGAAACTAAGTCAATGATGCTAAGTCAATGATACTAAGTCAGTGATACTAAGTCAATGATACTAAGTCAATGATACTAAGTCAATAAAACTGAGTCTACGGTACTAAAAGATTGATAATAAGTCAATGAAACCAAGTCAATGATACTAAGTCAATGAAACCAAGGCTATGATACTAAGTCTATGATACTAAGTCAATGAAATAAGCCAATGAAACTAATTAAATGATATTAAGTCTATGATACAAAGTCAATGAAACTAAGCCAATGAAACTAAGTCAATGATACTAAGTCTATGATACTAAGTCAATGAAACTTAGCCAATGAAACTAAGTCAATGATACTAAGTCTATGATACTAAGTCAATGAAACTAAGCCAATGAAACTAAGTCATTGATACTACCGGACTTCGCGCTGGAGTTCACAGTCAGCGAACACAACCAAGCATCTAAGTCAATAAAACTAAGTCAACGGTACTAATTAAATCATACTAAGTCTATAAAACCAAGTCAATGATACTTAGTTAATGATATTAAGTCAACGATATTAAGTCTATGAAACAAAGACAATGATACTAAGTCTATGATACTAAGTCTATGATAATAAGTTAATGATACTAAGTCAATGATACTAAGTCAATTATACTAAGTCAATGATACTAAGCCAATGAAACTAAGCCAATGCAACTAATTCAATGATATTAAGTCAATGATACTAATTCTATGAAACTAAGTCTATGATACTAAGTCTATGATACCAAGTCAATGATACTAATTCAATGATACTAAGTCAATGATACTAAGTCAGTGATACTAAGTCAATGAATCTAATTCAATAAAATTAAGTCAATGATACTAAGTCTATGAAACGAAGTCAATGATACTAAGTCAATGATACTAAGTCAGTAATAGTAAGTCAATGAAACTAAGTCAACGGTACTAAACGACTGATACAAAGTGAATGAAACCAAGTCAATTGTCATAATCTCCCCACCAGTTCTACCGCGTCGTCGTTAACAACGCCTGGTAATTACGGCCAGGTCCACCTGTGAGCGACACTAAACACGCTGTGATAGGAATGATCAGTCGGTGCATGCGTGGGACATGAAGTCCACGCAGGGACACAACTCCGACTCGCAAGAACTCACAGTGGTTAGCGGCCAGACGGCTGGGGACTGTTGTACAGGACAGACGGATTGAATGGTGCTCGTATGACTTGTGTGTATGAACGCTAATAGATAGAAAGCCTGTGTGAGTATAGGAGACTGTGCGCCTGGTATGTATGAGTGTGAGTTGTATACATTGCAATTATATATATATATTGATTGTATTATGGCATCGATATTATAATTGCGCGATGCATGTAATGGTTGTGATGAGTGAGAAGTGTGAATAAAGTGTTTGAATTGTATTTGCAGTGTGTCACGTAAAGTCATTCTGTGACAGTGTTTGTATCACATCTGTTAGTGATTACGAGCCTGTGTTATTGCTGAATGCAAGATTCTGACATCAATGATACTATGTCAGTGAAACCAAGTAAATGAAACTATGTCAATGGAACTAAGCCAATGAAACTAAGTCAAAAGTCCTCCGACGTTGGAGAGTGTCTGCCTGCACGGCGAGTAACCACCAGTCTACACACCAATAAGCCAAACATGGGACAACGGATACTCACGCAAACCTCAGGTCCTGTGTGACATCACACTGAAGTTAGACAACGGGATGTCTTCATCCGACATACAGAACTTCACGCTGGAGTTCACAGCCAGCGAACACAAGCAAGCAAGCAACTAAGCAACGGTACTAATTCAGTCATACTAAGTCTATGAAACCAAGTCAATGATACTAAGTTAATGATACTAAGTCAATGATACTAAGTCAATGATACTAAGTCAATGATGCTACGTTAATGATACTAAGTCAATTAAACTTAGTCAATGATACTAAGACAATGATACCAAGTCAATACTATTTAGTAATAACACCAACAGGAGGTGATGGAGGTGATGGCAGTTACACAAGCTTTCATATGGCTGGAATCACAGCATTATACCAACTTGTGTGTACTAAGTGATTCAATTAGCATGATTCAGAAGGTCGAAGCTGGATCTGTACGTAGACAGTGGACTGAGTCGCTGCGGAAGTCTGTTGTCCGTAAAGTCACCTTCATCTTCGTCCCGGGACATGCGGGAGTCGAGGGAAATGAACGAGCTGATAAACTGGCTGGCTCTGCACCCCCTGTAGATGGCCAGCCCATGGATCGTGCCGATGTTATTAACGTCCTCAAAGATATGGCGAGAACAGAGGACTTTGACGTCAGTGATTCCACATCGCTGTCCAGGATGAAAGACTTGGAAGTAAGAATCGGCACAGCCAGACGCGAGAGGTACATCGGGAAAACAAAGCGCCTCGTCAACCAACACAGAACTGGCACTATTAGCCACCGGACGCTGATGCATATGCTGGGGGGAGGATCTGAGCACCTATGGACATGTCCGGAGTGCAATGAAGATACTCCAACTGATAACTGATAACTGAACACCAACACTGAGACGTGACCACATCAAGTATTCTCACCAGGAAGATGTTACTGGTGCCTGGTCTAATGTCAAATCTTTACTTCGTAATATGCACATGACCGCTAACCGACGAGTTAGACCAATGTTGCCCACCAGCGATAATAAATAATACACGTAGAGGAGCAATATTTGCTAACATACATACGACCACATAGTGGCGAGTCCTACTACCCTTGCAGTACATCAGTGGTACCAAGTAATGAACCCACAGATTAAGACTTGTTCACAACAAGTAATCACGCCAAGAGAGCGAGATCAATTGGCTGGTCAATTGGCCAAATTTTTCTAACATAAAATTCAGTCCAGCACTACTAGAAGTAGTGTGTATGGACTACGCTTGAGTTCAAAGCGAACCAGTGCAGAAAAAAAATACTTATGACCACATGTTGGCCAGTTATTAAGCTAAGGATTAGCCAGTATTTTATCTAAATGAAATGGAAATAAGAGAATATTCTACGTAAACACTTCTCGTTATCTCTGAATGGGGCTCACGCTAGGTTCTGTTATGGTCAACTGGCTGTTTGATGTGATAATACTTATGACAAATGTGATTTCCTTTTGTGTTTTTGTGTAATATTTGTACTTATTCATGTTTCATTACCTAGAGTTGTGTTGGTGTATCCAGACCTGACTATACTCTGCATGTCTCCAACAACCGTTTCCTTGTGTGATTGTGTAACTGTACTATTATATTCTTCACTCACTCCAACTCATATGAGTCAAAACGCATCGAAAACTTATTATTAGAGATCAAATTTGCCTCAAAGAAAACAAATATGTAATACAAAATTTATAATAACCAGAAGTTTACGTGGGATATAATCTAATTTACAATGTATCTAGGTCAATGTGCTGTACTCTGATATATAAGCGTAGATCTTATTGCCACAAAGAAACAAGAACGTGATCTATTTAATTAACAATGTTTCGTATGTTTTGTAGGCATATTTATACCAGACAACACATCTCTTCACATCTACGTGGAGCATACAGATCAAATACTAATATGGCTGCCGAATAGGAATCGATCATTATCTTCGATCTCATGAAGCCTGAGGAGGCTCAAACTTTGCACTAAATTGAGACACCAAGAGAGCCAGTTGTTCCTCGCGATGGTGGGAAAGTCAGCATCCAATGTTGTCACTCGCCGCTTGGAGTGCTCTTGGATATGCTTGGCCTCTGTATTTTTATTGACTGCCAGGACGAAACTAAGCCATTACCAGTCTCAAACACATCATCATCATCATACTTCATGCCGATAAGCGTGTGCGGTCATGTTTCGGCATCTTACACGATCACCAGAGTCGTGGATTAGCTCCGTGTTTTTGTCTATGCCATGACACGTGGTCAAGCCATCCAGATGTTTACTTCGCTGCCCACCCCTTGTTCTTTTCCTCGGAATCTTGATAGTTGTCTCCTATTTCTCTAGTTTATTTCGGTCCAAAAAAATCAAACACATTATGTCGTACAATGATGGGGAACTAGATTGCATGGCATTCAACATTACAAGACGTCATTTAATACACATAACAAAACCGACGTGTCTATTTTAGAATAAAGCTTTCTTCTCATAGTTTACCATACGGAAGAACAGAATGTATGTCATATATTAAGTATTAGTTATGATTACGTTCAAGAATGGAGTAACATATTCAACAATGATGTAGCATATTATTAACAAAAATTACGTTACTATACTAAATTTGTATTTTTAAGATATAAGTGCTACGAATAAGCAACATGTGACAAATGACAGCAATTATGCGTTGTCCTACCCTCTCGGTTATTAAACTATTTTTTTCAAAGAATAAGTGGACCTGTATTGTGCTCCTCTCTGGGATAAGCTAACAATAGACGCAAAGCCTGCAATTAAATCCTGCTGCTCCTGGTCATTACCATATAAGAACAATTCCTCACGTTACAATTTTGGCTCGTTACTAGTCTACCATTCACCGTTTGACGACACATATATATTTTTTAGTTTTAGAAATAACACCATTGTCGACACCTACAAATTAACTTTACTGATTTAAGCCTACTAGTTTGAAGACACGAACAGCGAAAGATTACAATCAAGCCTTTGAGTTAATATGTGTAATCTTCTTCATAGTGTAAATGTATCTTGATAATAATATAGAGTGTCCGCATATGCAGCCTCTTGCTTCCAACTCAGAAGAAAGCTTCAATAATACGGCATTGTATCTACGTTAGTTTAACATGACGTAGTGCCTTCTGTGGAGATCGTAACACAATGGTTAATGGCATTGCTTACCTAGACCTGGTTTGGGTTCAAGTCCTAGTTTTTTTGTTTTTTGGTTTTTTGTTAGTTTTTTATTAAAAATTCGCATATCCTTTACAGGACATCGCTGTCAACAGCAGCATTTTTCAGCTGTGTGTTGATTTCTTGGGCAAGATTACGCTCAGTAGTTTGCCATTGCTTTCTGATCGGCCGGCTCAGTTATCTCGCAAGTCACCAGCGGGGGTAGAACCGCTTCCAGTTCTCGCCCGCTACGAGACCCTGCGTGATAAACGGGATTACGGAGAAAGTGGTGTAACCCCTCGGCCAGAGAGACCGGTTCAAGTCCTAGTAGTAACATTATTTTGTTTTACTTATCAGGTGAAAATTAGCACGAGTTTGGAGGCAAAACATTTGGTTCCTGAGACGAATGTTGTGAATTTCTTAGAATGCCAGATTAACTAACAAAGATTGCCTGGAAGAGACTAATGAAGGCAGATAATTAGATATAACCATATAAAAGAGACCCAAAACATTCACTTCCATGTAAGGATAAGAGAGGAATTTGACACCATCGTGGCGAATGAAAAGATCGCTGGGGAAAAATGCAGAGTCAGATCGAAAACAATGATGTTGTATGAGCTGAGACGGTGGCATGGAGGAATATAATTAGCAGAGTTGATACAGAACACCAAAGACAGAGAGATCTTTTGGCAATCCTTTTGCCAGTTGGAATAAGACGTAATGATGATGAGGATGATGGTGATGACTTCCATGAAAATGTTAATACTGTGACATAATGAGATGAGGTTCTTGATGTACGGTTTGCTCCTGCGTTCCAAATTATTAAGATTGCTGCTTCTGTAGTAGGATAACTCACCTGCGCACAACGCATGCGTAATGCATGCAGCAATATCTACAGTAGCAGAACATTGTGACGATTAATTGGCCTGCCCTATCACCATACATGTCCTTTATAGAGCGTCTGAGGGACCAGCTTGGTGAAGTCTACAGGCAATGTTCTGCAGCTAATCTGCAATAGCTCGAAGTTGCTCATACATGTGAATGGGACTTGATTCCCGGGAATTTCCTTCAAAGACGTGTGCTTTCCATGTGGAGCCGCTGCCAAGCTTTTTTCCAAGCACGCGGTGGACATACCAGATACAGAGGATACTGGGAATGTATTGTGTTATTTAATTTGCTACCTTGCCTGGACAGGATGCAATGAATTTCTCAACAATAAAATGTACAATTTAATGACCAACATGGAGGCATAGAAAAGATTTTCCAAATACGTTTAGACACTTAATTTACATTTCACACTGTTTCATAAATGTGGTGTGTTTCTAATGTGCTACAGTGTATGTATAATATATATATATATATATATATATATATATATATATATATATATATATATATATATATATATATATATATATATATATCGCTGTTTGTGTGTGTGTGTGTGTGTGTGTGCGTGTGTGTGTGTTTGATGTGTGGGTGTTTGGCCGTTTTATGGCGAGAGTGGGGTAAAACGGGCTTGTCACTTACATGGATCTTCCTAGTGTTTCGTTCATATCCGAGACAGCTGTATGCGCGACTCACTGTCACAGGATGAGAGAGAGAGAGAGAGAGAGAGAGAGAGAGACGAGAGAGAGAGAGAGAGAGAGAGAGAGAGGAGAGAGGAGAGAGAGAAAGAGAGAGAGAGAGAGAGAGAGAGAGAGAGAGAGAGAGAGAGAAAGAGAGAGAGAGAGAGAGAGAGATTTTGGGAATTTGTTGTTGTTTGTCCACCAAGTATGATGAAGACCATTCATTTCATCCAGTGGGGTTGAAAGTATGGAGCCATGAGTTCTAAGATGACCTTTTTTTGCAATTCCTTCTACAGGACATTGCAGTCAACACCAGCATTGTTCAGCTGATGTTGATGTCTTGACAAGATTTATTTGCATTTAGTAGTTTGCCATTGCTTTCTGAACGACCGGCTTACATACCCTTCAGTTATCAGTTATCAGTTATCAGTTGGGGTATCTTCATTGCACTCCGGACAGGTCCACAGGTGCTCAGATTCCCCCCCCCCCCAGCATACTCATCAGCGTCCGGTGGCTAATAGTGCCAGTTCTGTGCTGGTTGACGAGGCACCTCGTTTTCCCGATGTACCGGTTACACATTCTTCTGGTGTGGAATGAAGAGTGAGGAAAGACGCCAGTCCGGTGTGGGATTTGTCATTAAGTTGGCAAACGACTGGTAGGAAAACTAGCAGGATTTCCGAAGGCTATAAACGAAAGGCTTATGACCATTAAGTTACCCCTGCTGAACTGAAGGAAGCATGCAACCATCGTGAACATTCTTCGCACCAACCATGACCAATGAAGATTTGACGTCAAGAAAAAGTACTATGAGGTTAGGTAATGATGGAACAGACACTGTTTATGTCACCTTTTCTAGCCCCTTTCTCATGCTATGGAGGTGAACAGTGCTTTCCTATACAGTCGCTCAGGGGGGCTGCCGAATCCCACTGCTGCTGCAGTCAGTAGAAGACGACCATATGGCCTGAGCTGTCTATGTACAGGTCTGCGACTACGACTGAAAGCGAACCCACGCCTTCCGCTTCGCCGCTCGCCCATCGCCGCAGGGCTTGAAGGTGATAGATGAAATTGGATGAAGAATGACTTGTGCGATGAATTTGATTAAAGTGAGGAAGAATTGCGCAATTCGTCGACAACTCTCTCGCCATCTGAATCCAGTGGCAAGACAAGTCAAGACGACTGGAGACGAATACAGGTGCGGGTGGATGGCCAGGGCGCTCTACGTGCCTTGTGCTCATTTCGTTCCACACCGCTTTACAAGTAAACGCCGTCTTGCCTGTTGAACCGTCAATGATTTCTTCCTCGCGATCTGCCGAATCCTTTCTTCACATACTGGGTAGGTATACCTTAGTTCACCAATTGGTTTGACGCCGAATCGATTACCCCCGCCTGGTTTTGCCAGCCTGTCAAAGCCGTTGCCTGGAGTGTGGCCGCTGTCCTATGCTAACAGCTACTAGGAGCCACAGGCGTGAGCTGAAATCAGGCCCAGTGGGGAATGGGCCCTGAAAAGGGCATGACAGCGATCATTATCAAAGGTACTACCAGTAGCTGACATCCCGGACCCAAGCAGGGAAATTTGTTACTTACACTGGTACACTGGTCTACCTATTGTTTCATTATAATCAGAGAGACTTACAAACCCGATCGAATATTACAGTGACTGACAGACCGACAGACAGGTGTACCATCATTTATGTTATTTTATACAACTGCACACAGTTCACGTAGTGAATCCCACAGAGTCTTATTTAGTTAGAACAGGATGTTGTATATGTAAGATACATATTGACACATGTAATCTGATCTGCATTAAGAAGAATTCAACCATTTCAGCCCATTTTTGAAAATTTCGATTTAGCTTGTTCAGATTACACTCATGCGTTGTGTTTCTTCAATGTTTATATGTATCTTCAGTATTAATTTTCCGTCCTTCATGTTGTTCTCTTCTTCTTTCACCATTTATTCCCCATTGGGCTATAGGCCTTCAACACCCTTACTGTAACCCCTTCTTTCCACAGTTATCCCATGCAGCTCCATCCATGTCCTCCCAATATTACTCATATATGTTCCTACTTATCTTCTCCGTGTGTTTATAGATCTTCAACTATTTTCTTTGCCCTTTAGATTCCAGGCAAATCACAAAACAAATACTTAAACCACTTCATCATCCAGTGCCTTGCCGGCTGGTGATCATGCTTCTCCGCAGTTGCGATCTCCTACGGCATGGATAAATTCATGTGCTTTCCTTTATCTCTTTTTCCACAAATCTTTCATGTAGTTAGAACATGTTCCAGTTTTTGTTACAACACATAGTAACTGATTTTATATAGTAAAATAGCAGTGATTACGTATTTTATGTACTTCAGCCAGTTTAATTCATTTACTTACTTCATAAGATAAATAAATGTACAGTATGCACCATTTTTTGGTCATGCGATTAGAAGAGGGGCATAGGAGAACATCGTGACAACTGGAGAGATCGAGGGAAAGAGAGGCAGAGGCAGACCAAGATAAATAATGCTGGATGGATTGAGACGGTGGTATGGAGGAATAGAAACAGCGGAGTTGATCCAGAAAAACAAAAACCGAGATCTGTAGAGTGATATGAACACCTACGCCTGCCAGAATATCTTCCTCTATCTCTCTTTCCACACACATACCCACAAGTACATACATGCCACCATCTATCCACCCATCCTCCAACCCACACATCCCACACACACCCCCACATACACCATCCCCCCACCCCCACACACATACACATTTCCCACCCACCACACATCCCCCGACACACATTCCCCCACCCATCCACACACAAACCCAGGCACACATGCATTCATCAACCCATCCATACCCACCCACACATCCCCCACCTTCACAAATCTCCCCACCCACACGCACACATCCTCCACCCATCCCATAACCTACCAACACTCACCCCCCCCCCCCCCACATATCCTCCACCACCCACCCACACACCCCCAACCACTCAGCCAAACACACATCCTCCAACCACATATCCAACATCCACCCACATATTCCCGCCAACTTAACCCGCACCCACCCACACACCCCACCACCACCATATACCCCACCCACACACATCCGTCTTCCCACCCACACACATCCCCCACACATATGAATCACAGGTATGAATCACATGTATAGAAGCAGTGGATTAGAAGAACAATAAGATGCCGCTACATGCTCGTAGTTCTCAGAAAATCCCCTGTCGACAGGCTATACGAATGAGAAACGAAAAGACTTACTGAATGTACTATATTACGTATGTGGGTGGCGGGATGCGGGTCTCCGTTATCAAAGGAGAAGTAAGGTGAATTCTTCCCTCCACTGTAGTTAACGTGCGCCACATGCAGATATCCAGAACACCCTCCTAGAGTTGCCACTCCACTGAGAGTGGCTCCAGCTGTTGAAACTCTACAAGACCACACGTGGTACACACTTCGTCTTGTATTCTACTTATATATTTCTACACATATAGTACATTTTTTTGTATTCCATTTATATATTTCTACCTACGTAGTACAATGTTTGTCTTGTATTCCATTTACATATTTCCACACATACAGTCAGATAAGTGTCTTGTATTCCAGTCATATATATCTACAAGTTGCTCAACTTCTAGTCATACTGTTCAAACAAAGAAACGCAACATTTGTAGTGTTACTTTTATAAAAGATATTCGCTGATTGGACATCAGTCAACATATCGACTGTGTCCATCTGGTCATTAACAGAATGAAACAGGCTAATGAAACTAGAACACTATATAGAACAATAAGAAAGAGACAAACAACTTTCTTTGGTCATGCAATGAGAAGAGAGGCATTGAAGAACATCGTGACAACTGGAAAGATCGAGGGGAAGAGAGGCAGAGGCAGACCAAGAGAAATGATGCTGGATGGACTGAGACGGTGGCACGGAGAAATATCAGCAGCAGAGTTGATCCAGAAAACCAAAGACCGAGATCTGTGGAGAGCCATGAACGCCTACGCCAGCTGGCAGGGCACTTGATGATGATGATGAATGAATTCTTGTGCTAACTAAGATAATCAACAAAAGAAATAAACGGATTCTTGGGGACAAGTAGTACACACTCGAATGACCTTCGAGTTAGCATTTCATATAGTGCTTGTGTTTGTTTGTACATAATTTTGTATGACATCCTTAATGATGTACACTTGTGTTACAAATTAAGGCACGAAGTAGTTAGTTGCACATCCTTTACTGGACGCCGCAGTCAACCTCAGTATTTGTTGGCTATTTGTGATTTCTTGGCAAGTTTACGTTCAGTAGTTTGCCATTGCTTTCCTAAACGAACGGGACTCATACCATTTTATAAAAAGCCAACGCAATGCGATCTTCTGCCAAATCGCCTGCAGCTGTGTTTCTTAGTATGCGGGGATTACGAACTGCATCCGTAACCCCTTCACCAAAGAACTGACTTCATTCGCGAAAATTACTTCAAAATGGCCTCATAATCAGTTAGTTTTTAACGTGACCACAAAGAGTTAATCTATTCTTCGCATAAGCGACTTCGCGTGGTAAGATAAGATATAATGAAAGAAATAAAAGAATGCTTTGGGACTAAAAAATACATTTATAGATGTTCTATATCCCAATGCCTGCTTTGTGGCGAAGGGGTTATCAAAGCAGTTCGTATTACCACGTTCGAAACACAGCTGCATGATATTTGACATCCTTGAGTCGGTTTTCATACAATGGTATGTTTGAGGACGTTCAGAAAACAATGGCAAATCTAGTAAATGCAAATTTACAAAAACATCACAAACAGCTATAATGCTGGGATTGACTGCAAAGTAGAGTAAAGGACATGCAGCTAACTTGTATCCCTGTTATTGTGTCCTACTGTAGCATGGTCATGTCAGTCTTTACCTCGAGATATTCATCAACTGCACATATAAATGCTTGTGTAGGTTGTGACATTTGAAATGTACACCTTAGCTACAACATGAGACCAGTCGAGAACCAGCACATTGTCAGACAATTATATTGTTTTAGCCTCACAAACGCGGAGTATTATCTGTACAAGTGGAACACAGATTTCGCCAAACGCATTGTGATTTCGTGGCGAAGTGGTCAAGCCGTTTGATTCGTGCTCCTAAGGTTGTGGGTTCGATTCCGGGCCGCGTCCTTCGGTTCACGAGTTACATTGTTCGGAGACTCCTGTGGGTTGTCGCTAGAGTTACGCAGTTCGTGCTTTGTGCGACGCTTTCCGCGCTGCGGTAAAGAGACCGAGCAATATGGGATAAAACCCAGTGCAATGAAGACGACCCTGTCGAACTTTTAAACGACTTTTTTAAGCGACATCATTGTGTGCTATCCTCAAATGAATGGGAATTTCCTTAATTATATCAGTGCAAGAAAAACACCGCTCGGGTAAACAGTCTACGCCTAAAAGGGAATGTAAGGACGCCCCTCAACATAACAGCATGGATCACGGAGAGAGATTAATGCAAGGGAGGATGTGTTTATCTTATCCACTAAAATTTAGGCGGAGAATGCAATTAACGTGGCAGGGGAGTAATCGTCATGTTCCATTATAAGCCAGCAAATGAGTCTATCCGTTGGCACTTGACATGTAACTTTAATACAGAAAAGTTATGATGTGATTCAGTGCGGATTTAAGATCGCGGCCGAATGGGTACAGAGGTTAGTGTACACTTGTAACAAACCCGCTTGCCTTAGTAGACTATACTGAAGAGGATTCGAACCCTTTCAGTTAGTGTTTCACTCTCTATGTTAGAATAGGAGTTTTTGAGTTCCGTCATACTAAATTGCACATTCTGAAGATATATCATGGATTATCTCCCCTTTTCTTCCTTTTCCCCTTAATGTTCAGCGTCCTCTTCATTTATTCTACGGTTGGTATATATATATATATATATATATATATATATATATATATATATATATATATATATATATATATATATATATATATATATATATATTCAACGAAAGTGGAGAATATTTCGCCGTTCTGTTCCTGACATTTCTCTTGTAGCTGCCTTGCAGCGAAAATCATGTCAACAGTTCCACGTTCTTTT